>CAJUUM010000015.1:0-36130 GCA_910589415.1 Malachius bipustulatus | reverse complement strand
AGGTCAAAAATGTATCAAAATACATCTATCCCCACTGGTTACAGGCGTAAGCGCATCAAAATACAAAAATCTTTACTTTTCACGAAATCGTCATTTTCACACGTTTCACGAAATCGTCATTTCCACCAAAGTCTCTAATTTGAAAGGTCAAAAATGTATCAAAATACATCTATCCCCACTGGTTACAGGCGATAAGCGCATTAAAATACAAAAATCTTTACTTTTCACGAAATCGTCATTTTCACACGTTTCACGAAATCGTCAATTCCACAAAGTCTCTCATTTGAAAGGTCAAAAATGTATCAAAATACATCTATCCCCACTGGTTACAGGCGATAAGCGCATTAAAATACAAAAATCTTTACTTTTCACGAAATCGTCATTTTCACACGGTTCACGAAATCGTCATTTCCACCAAAGTCTCTCATTTGAAAAATGTATCAAAATACATCTATCCCCACTGGTTACAGGCGATAAGCGCATTAAAATACAAAAATCTTTACTTTTCACGAAATCGTCATTTCCATCAAAGTCTCTCATTTGAAAGGTCAAAAATGTATCAAAATACATCTATCCCCACTGGTTACCGGCGATAAGCGCATTAAAATACAAAAATCTTTACTTTTCACGAAATCGTCATTTTCACACGGTTCACGAAATCGTCATTTCCACCAAAGTCTCTCATTTGAAAAATGTATCAAAATACATCTATCCCCACTGGTTACAGGCGATAAGCGCATTAAAATACAAAAATCTTTACTTTTCACGAAATCGTCATTTCCACCAAAGTCTCTCATTTGAAAGGTCAAAAATGTATCAAAATACATCTATCCCCACTGGTTACAGGCGATAAGCGCATTAAAATTCAAAAATCTTCACTTTCCCGAAATCGTCATTTTCACACGTTTCACGAAATCGTCATTTCAACCAAAGTCTCTCATTTGAAAGGTCAAAAATGTATCAAAATACATCTATCCCCACTGGTTACAGGCGATAAGCGCATTAAAATACAAAAATCTTTACTTTTCACGAAATCGTCATTTTCACACGTTTCACGAAATCGTCATTTCCACCAAAGTCTCTCATTTGAAAGGTCAAAAATGCATCAAAATCTATCCCCACTGGTTATAGGCGATAAGCGCATTAAAATACAAAATCTTTACTTGTCACGAAATCGTCATTTTCACACGTTTCACGAAATCGTCATTTCCACCAAAGTCTCTCATTGAAAGGTCAAAAATGAATCAAAATACATCTATCCCCACTGGTTACAGGCGATAAGCGCATTAAAATACAAAAAACTTTACTTTTCACGAAATCGTAATTTTCACACGTTTCACGAAATCGTCATTTCCACCAAAGTCTCTCATTTGAAAGGTCAAAAATGTATCCAAATACATCTATCCCCACTGGTTACAGGCGATAAGCGCATTAAAATACAAAAATCTTTACTTTTCACGAAATCGTCATTTTCACACGTTCACGAAATTGTCATTTTCACACGTTTCACGAAATCGTCATTTCCACCAAAGTCCCTTATTTGAAAGGTCAAAAATGTATCAAAATACATCTATCCTCACTGGTTACAGGCGATAAGCGCATTAAAATACAAAAATCTATACTTTTCACGAAATCGTCATTTTCACACCTTTCACGAAATCGTCATTTCCACCAAAGTCTCTCATTTGAAACGTCAAAAATGTATCAAAATACATCTATCCCCACTGGTTACAGGCGATAAGCGCATTAAAATACAAAAATCTTTACTTTTCACGAAATCGTCATTTCCACCAAAGTCTCTCATTTGAAAGGTCAAAAATGTATCAAAATACATCTATCCCCACTGGTTACAGGCGATAAGCGCATTAAAATACAAAAATCTTTACTTTTCACGAAATCGTCATTTTCACACGTTTCACGAAATTGTCATTTCCACCAAAGTCTCTCATTTGAAAGGTCAAAAATGTATCAAAATACATCTATCCCCACTGGTTACAGGCGTAAGCGCATCAAAATACAAAAATCTTTACTTTTCACGAAATCGTCATTTTCACACGTTTCACGAAATCGTCATTTCCACCAAAGTCTCTCATTTGAAAGGTCAAAAATGTATCAAAATACATCTATCCCCACTGGTTACAGGCGATAAGCGCATTAAAATACAAAAATCTTTACTTTTCACGAAATCGTCATGTTCACACGTTTCACGAAATCGTCATTTCCACCAAAGTCTCTCATTTGGAAGGTCAAAAATGTATCAAAATACATCTATCCCCACTGGTTACAGGCGATAAGCGCATTAAAATACAAAAATCTTTACTTTTCACGAAATCGTCATTTTCACACGGTTCACGAAATCGTCATTTCCACCAAAGTCTCTAATTATAAGGTCAAAAATGTATCAAAATACATCTATCCCCACTGGTTACAGGCGATAAGCGCATTAAAATACAAAAATCTTTACTTTTCACGAAATCGTCATTTCCATCAAAGTCTCTCATTTGAAAGGTCAAAAATGTATCAAAATACATCTATCCCCACTGGTTACCGGCGATAAGCGCATTAAAATACAAAAATCTTTACTTTTCACGAAATCGTCATTTTCACACGGTTCACGAAATCGTCATTTCCACCAAAGTCTCTCATTTGAAAAATGTATCAAAATACATCTATCCCCACTGGTTACAGGCGATAAGCGCATTAAAATACAAAAATCTTTACTTTTCACGAAATCGTCATTTCCACCAAAGTCTCTCATTTGAAAGGTCAAAAATGTATCAAAATACATCTATCCCCACTGGTTACAGGCGATAAGCGCATTAAAATTCAAAAATCTTCACTTTCCCGAAATCGTCATTTTCACACGTTTCACGAAATCGTCATTTCAACCAAAGTCTCTCATTTGAAAGGTCAAAAATGTATCAAAATACATCTATCCCCACTGGTTACAGGCGATAAGCGCATTAAAATACAAAAATCTTTACTTTTCACGAAATCGTCATTTTCACACGTTTCACGAAATCGTCATTTCCACCAAAGTCTCTCATTTGAAAGGTCAAAAATGCATCAAAATCTATCCCCACTGGTTATAGGCGATAAGCGCATTAAAATACAAAAATCTTTACTTGTCACGAAATCGTCATTTTCACACGTTTCACGAAATCGTCATTTCCACCAAAGTCTCTCATTTGAAAGGTCAAAAATGAATCAAAATACATCTATCCCCACTGGTTACAGGCGATAAGCGCATTAAAATACAAAAAACTTTACTTTTCACGAAATCGTAATTTTCACACGTTTCACGAAATCGTCATTTCCACCAAAGTCTCTCATTTGAAAGGTCAAAAATGTATCCAAATACATCTATCCCCACTGGTTACAGGCGATAAGCGCATTAAAATACAAAAATCTTTACTTTTCACGAAATCGTCATTTTCACACGTTTCACGAAATTGTCATTTTCACACGTTTCACGAAATCGTCATTTCCACCAAAGTCCCTTATTTGAAAGGTCAAAAATGTATCAAAATACATCTATCCTCACTGGTTACAGGCGATAAGCGCATTAAAATACAAAAATCTATACTTTTCACGAAATCGTCATTTTCACACCTTTCACGAAATCGTCATTTCCACCAAAGTCTCTCATTTGAAAGGTCAAAAATGTATCAAAATACATCTATCCCCACAGGTTACAGGCGATAAGCGCATTAAAATACAAAAATCTTTACTTTTCACGAAATCGTCATTTCCACCAAAGTCTCTCATTTGAAAGGTCAAAAATGTATCAAAATACATCTATCCCCACTGGTTACAGGCGATAAGCGCATTAAAATACAAAAATCTTTACTTTTCACGAAATCGTCATTTTCACACGTTTCACGAAATTGTCATTTCCACCAAAGTCTCTCATTTGAAAGGTCAAAAATGTATCAAAATACATCTATCCCCACTGGTTACAGGCGTAAGCGCATCAAAATACAAAAATCTTTACTTTTCACGAAATCGTCATTTTCACACGTTTCACGAAATCGTCATTTCCACCAAAGTCTCTCATTTGAAAGGTCAAAAATGTATCAAAATACATCTATCCCCACTGGTTACAGGCGATAAGCGCATTAAAATACAAAAATCTTTACTTTTCACGAAATCGTCATTTTCACACGTTTCACGAAATCGTCATTTCCACCAAAGTCTCTCATTTGAAAGGTCAAAAATGTATCAAAATACATCTATCCCCACTGGTTACAGGCGATAAGCGCATTAAAATACAAAAATCTTTACTTTTCACGAAATCGTCATTTTCACACGGTTCACGAAATCGTCATTTCCACCAAAGTCTCTCATTTGAAAAATGTATCAAAATACATCTATCCCCACTGGTTACAGGCGATAAGCGCATTAAAATACAAAAATCTTTACTTTTCACGAAATCGTCATTTCCACCAAAGTCTCTCATTTGAAAGGTCAAAAATGTATCAAAATACATCTATCCCCACTGGTTACAGGCGATAAGCGCATTAAAATACAAAAATCTTTACTTTTCACGAAATCGTCATTTTCACACGGTTCACGAAATCGTCATTTCCACCAAAGTCTCTCATTTGAAAAATGTATCAAAATACATCTATCCCCACTGGTTACAGGCGATAAGCGCATTAAAATACAAAAATCTTTACTTTTCACGAAATCGTCATTTCCACCAAAGTCTCTCATTTGAAAGGTCAAAAATGTATCAAAATACATCTATCCCCACTGGTTACAGGCGATAAGCGCATTAAAATACAAAAATCTTTACTTTTCACGAAATCGTCATTTCCATCAAAGTCTCTCATTTGAAAGGTCAAAAATGTATCAAAATACATCTATCCCCACTGGTTACCGGCGATAAGCGCATTAAAATACAAAAATCTTTACTTTTCACGAAATCGTCATTTTCACACGGTTCACGAAATCGAAATTTCCACCAAAGTCTCTCATTTGAAAAATGTATCAAAATACATCTATCCCCACTGGTTACAGGCGATAAGCGCATTAAAATACAAAAATCTTTACTTTTCACGAAATCGTCATTTCCACCAAAGTCTCTCATTTGAAAGGTCAAAAATGAATCAAAATACATCTATCCCCACTGGTTACAGGCGATAAGCGCATTAAAATTCAAAAATCTTCACTTTCCCGAAATCGTCATTTTCACACGTTTCACGAAATCGTCATTTCAACCAAAGTCTCTCATTTGAAAGGTCAAAAATGTATCAAAATACATCTATCCCCACTGGTTACAGGCGATAAGCGCATTAAAATACAAAAATCTTTACTTTTCACGAAATCGTCATTTTCACACGTTTCACGAAATCGTCATTTCCACCAAAGTCTCTCATTTGAAAGGTCAAAAATGCATCAAAATCTATCCCCACTGGTTATAGGCGATAAGCGCATTAAAATACAAAAATCTTTACTTGTCACGAAATCGTCATTTTCACACGTTTCACGAAATCGTCATTTCCACCAAAGTCTCTCATTTGAAAGGTCAAAAATGAATCAAAATACATCTATCCCCACTGGTTACAGGCGATAAGCGCATTAAAATACAAAAAACTTTACTTTTCACGAAATCGTAATTTTCACACGTTTCACGAAATCGTCATTTCCACCAAAGTCTCTCATTTGAAAGGTCAAAAATGTATCCAAATACATCTATCCCCACTGGTTACAGGCGATAAGCGCATTAAAATACAAAAATCTTTACTTTTCACGAAATCGTCATTTTCACACGTTTCACGAAATCGTCATTTCCACCAAAGTCTCTCATTTGAAAGGTCAAAAATGAATCAAAATACATCTATCCCCACTGGTTACAGGCGATAAGCGCATTAAAATTCAAAAATCTTCACTTTCCCGAAATCGTCATTTTCACACGTTTCACGAAATCGTCATTTCAACCAAAGTCTCTCATTTGAAAGGTCAAAAATGTATCAAAATACATCTATCCCCACTGGTTACAGGCGATAAGCGCATTAAAATACAAAAATCTTTACTTTTCACGAAATCGTCATTTTCACACGTTTCACGAAATCGTCATTTCCACCAAAGTCTCTCATTTGAAAGGTCAAAAATGCATCAAAATCTATCCCCACTGGTTATAGGCGATAAGCGCATTAAAATACAAAAATCTTTACTTGTCACGAAATCGTCATTTTCACACGTTTCACGAAATCGTCATTTCCACCAAAGTCTCTCATTTGAAAGGTCAAAAATGAATCAAAATACATCTATCCCCACTGGTTACAGGCGATAAGCGCATTAAAATACAAAAAACTTTACTTTTCACGAAATCGTAATTTTCACACGTTTCACGAAATCGTCATTTCCACCAAAGTCTCTCATTTGAAAGGTCAAAAATGTATCCAAATACATCTATCCCCACTGGTTACAGGCGATAAGCGCATTAAAATACAAAAATCTTTACTTTTCACGAAATCGTCATTTTCACACGTTTCACGAAATTGTCATTTTCACACGTTTCACGAAATCGTCATTTCCACCAAAGTCCCTTATTTGAAAGGTCAAAAATGTATCAAAATACATCTATCCTCACTGGTTACAGGCGATAAGCGCATTAAAATACAAAAATCTATACTTTTCACGAAATCGTCATTTTCACACCTTTCACGAAATCGTCATTTCCACCAAAGTCTCTCATTTGAAACGTCAAAAATGTATCAAAATACATCTATCCCCACAGGTTACAGGCGATAAGCGCATTAAAATACAAAAATCTTTACTTTTCACGAAATCGTCATTTCCACCAAAGTCTCTCATTTGAAAGGTCAAAAATGTATCAAAATACATCTATCCCCACTGGTTACAGGCGATAAGCGCATTAAAATACAAAAATCTTTACTTTTCACGAAATCGTCATTTTCACACGTTTCACGAAATTGTCATTTCCACCAAAGTCTCTCATTTGAAAGGTCAAAAATGTATCAAAATACATCTATCCCCACTGGTTACAGGCGTAAGCGCATCAAAATACAAAAATCTTTACTTTTCACGAAATCGTCATTTTCACACGTTTCACGAAATCGTCATTTCCACCAAAGTCTCTCATTTGAAAGGTCAAAAATGTATCAAAATACATCTATCCCCACTGGTTACAGGCGATAAGCGCATTAAAATACAAAAATCTTTACTTTTCACGAAATCGTCATTTTCACACGTTTCACGAAATCGTCATTTCCACCAAAGTCTCTCATTTGAAAGGTCAAAAATGTATCAAAATACATCTATCCCCACTGGTTACAGGCGATAAGCGCATTAAAATACAAAAATCTTTACTTTTCACGAAATCGTCATTTTCACACGGTTCACGAAATCGTCATTTCCACCAAAGTCTCTCATTTGAAAAATGTATCAAAATACATCTATCCCCACTGGTTACAGGCGATAAGCGCATTAAAATACAAAAATCTTTACTTTTCACGAAATCGTCATTTCCACCAAAGTCTCTCATTTGAAAGGTCAAAAATGTATCAAAATACATCTATCCCCACTGGTTACAGGCGATAAGCGCATTAAAATACAAAAATCTTTACTTTTCACGAAATCGTCATTTTCACACGGTTCACGAAATCGTCATTTCCACCAAAGTCTCTCATTTGAAAAATGTATCAAAATACATCTATCCCCACTGGTTACAGGCGATAAGCGCATTAAAATACAAAAATCTTTACTTTTCACGAAATCGTCATTTCCACCAAAGTCTCTCATTTGAAAGGTCAAAAATGTATCAAAATACATCTATCCCCACTGGTTACAGGCGATAAGCGCATTAAAATACAAAAATCTTTACTTTTCACGAAATCGTCATTTCCATCATAGTCTCTCATTTGAAAGGTCAAAAATGTATCAAAATACATCTATCCCCACTGGTTACCGGCGATAAGCGCATTAAAATACAAAAATCTTTACTTTTCACGAAATCGTCATTTTCACACGGTTCACGAAATCGAAATTTCCACCAAAGTCTCTCATTTGAAAAATGTATCAAAATACATCTATCCCCACTGGTTACAGGCGATAAGCGCATTAAAATACAAAAATCTTTACTTTTCACGAAATCGTCATTTCCACCAAAGTCTCTCATTTGAAAGGTCAAAAATGTATCAAAATACATCTATCCCCACTGGTTACAGGCGATAAGCGCATTAAAATTCAAAAATCTTCACTTTCCCGAAATCGTCATTTTCACACGTTTCACGAAATCGTCATTTCAACCAAAGTCTCTCATTTGAAAGGTCAAAAATGTATCAAAATACATCTATCCCCACTGGTTACAGGCGATAAGCGCATTAAAATACAAAAATCTTTACTTTTCACGAAATCGTCATTTTCACACGTTTCACGAAATCGTCATTTCCACCAAAGTCTCTCATTTGAAAGGTCAAAAATGCATCAAAATCTATCCCCACTGGTTATAGGCGATAAGCGCATTAAAATACAAAAATCTTTACTTGTCACGAAATCGTCATTTTCACACGTTTCACGAAATCGTCATTTCCACCAAAGTCTCTCATTTGAAAGGTCAAAAATGTATCAAAATACATCTATCCCCACTGGTTACAGGCGATAAGCGCATTAAAATACAAAAAACTTTACTTTTCACGAAATCGTCATTTTCACACGTTTCACGAAATCGTCATTTCCACCAAAGTCTCTCATTTGAAAGGTCAAAAATGTATCCAAATACATCTATCCCCACTGGTTACAGGCGATAAGCGCATTAAAATACAAAAATCTTTACTTTTCACGAAATCGTCATTTTCACACGTTTCACGAAATTGTCATTTTCACACGTTTCACGAAATCGTCATTTCCACCAAAGTCCCTTATTTGAAAGGTCAAAAATGTATCAAAATACATCTATCCTCACTGGTTACAGGCGATAAGCGCATTAAAATACAAAAATCTATACTTTTCACGAAATCGTCATTTTCACACCTTTCACGAAATCGTCATTTCCACCAAAGTCTCTCATTTGAAACGTCAAAAATGTATCAAAATACATCTATCCCCAAAGGTTACAGGCGATAAGCGCATTAAAATACAAAAATCTTTACTTTTCACGAAATCGTCATTTCCACCAAAGTCTCTCATTTGAAAGGTCAAAAATGTATCAAAATACATCTATCCCCACTGGTTACAGGCGATAAGCGCATTAAAATACAAAAATCTTTACTTTTCACGAAATCGTCATTTTCACACGTTTCACGAAATTGTCATTTCCACCAAAGTCTCTCATTTGAAAGGTCAAAAATGTATCAAAATACATCTATCCCCACTGGTTACAGGCGTAAGCGCATCAAAATACAAAAATCTTTACTTTTCACGAAATCGTCATTTTCACACGTTTCACGAAATCGTCATTTCAACCAAAGTCTCTCATTTGAAAGGTCAAAAATGTATCAAAATACATCTATCCCCACTGGTTACAGGCGATAAGCGCATTAAAATACAAAAATCTTTACTTTTCACGAAATCGTCATTTTCACACGTTTCACGAAATCGTCATTTCCACCAAAGTCTCTCATTTGAAAGGTCAAAAATGTATCAAAATACATCTATCCCCACTGGTTACAGGCGATAAGCGCATTAAAATACAAAAATCTTTACTTTTCACGAAATCGTCATTTTCACACGGTTCACGAAATCGTCATTTCCACCAAAGTCTCTCATTTGAAAAATGTATCAAAATACATCTATCCCCACTGGTTACAGGCGATAAGCGCATTAAAATACAAAAATCTTTACTTTTCACGAAATCGTCATTTCCACCAAAGTCTCTCATTTGAAAGGTCAAAAATGTATCAAAATACATCTATCCCCACTGGTTACAGGCGATAAGCGCATTAAAATACAAAAATCTTTACTTTTCACGAAATCGTCATTTCCATCAAAGTCTCTCATTTGAAAGGTCAAAAATGTATCAAAATACATCTATCCCCACTGGTTACAGGCGATAAGCGCATTAAAATACAAAAATCTTTACTTTTCACGAAATCGTCATTTTCACACGGTTCACGAAATCGTCATTTCCACCAAAGTCTCTTATTTGAAAAATGTATCAAAATACATCTATCCCCACTGGTTACAGGCGATAAGCGCATTAAAATACAAAAATCTTTACTTTTCACGAAATCGTCATTTCCACCAAAGTCTCATTTGAAAGGTCAAAAATGTATCAAAATACATCTATCCCCACTGGTTACAGGCGATAAGCGCATTAAAATACAAAAATCTTCACTTTTCCCGAAATCGTCATTTTCACACGTTTCACGAAATCGTCATTTCAACCAAAGTCTCTCATTTGAAAGGTCAAAAATGTATCAAAATAGATCTATCCCCACTGGTAACAGGCGATAAGCGCATTAAAATACAAAAATCTTTACTTTTCACGAAATCGTCATTTTCACACGTTTCACGAAATCGTCATTTCCACCAAAGTCTCTCATTTGAAAGGTCAAAAATGTATCAAAATACATCTATCCCCACTGGTTACAGGCGTAAGCGCATCAAAATACAAAAATCTTTACTTTTCACGAAATCGTCATTTTCACACGTTTCACGAAATCGTCATTTCCACCAAAGTCTCTCATTTGAAAGGTCAAAAATGTATCAAAATACATCTATCCCCACTGGTTACAGGCGATAAGCGCATTAAAATACAAAAATCTTTACTTTTCACGAAATCGTCATTTTCACACGTTTCACGAAATCGTCATTTCCACCAAAGTCTCTCATTTGAAAGGTCAAAAATGTATCAAAATACATCTATCCCCACTGGTTACAGGCGTAAGCGCATCAAAATACAAAAATCTTTACTTTTCACGAAATCGTCATTTTCACACGTTTCACGAAATCGTCATTTCCACCAAAGTCTCTCATTTGAAAGGTCAAAAATGTATCAAAATACATCTATCCCCACTGGTTACAGGCGTAAGCGCATCAAAATACAAAAATCTTTACTTTTCACGAAATCGTCATTTTCACACGTTTCACGAAATCGTCATTTCCACCAAAGTCTCTCATTTGAAAGGTCAAAAATGTATCAAAATACATCTATCCCCACTGGTTACAGGCGATAAGCGCATTAAAATACAAAAATCTTTACTTTTCACGAAATCGTCATTTTCACACGTTTCACGAAATCGTCATTTCCACCAAAGTCTCTCATTTGAAAGGTCAAAAATGTATCAAAATACATCTATCCCCACTGGTTACAGGCGATAAGCGCATTAAAATACAAAAATCTTTACTTTTCACGAAATCGTCATTTTCACACGGTTCACGAAATCGTCATTTCCACCAAAGTCTCTCATTTGAAAAATGTATCAAAATACATCTATCCCCACTGGTTACAGGCGATAAGCGCATTAAAATACAAAAATCTTTACTTTTCACGAAATCGTCATTTCCACCAAAGTCTCTCATTTGAAAGGTCAAAAATGTATCAAAATACATCTATCCCCACTGGTTACAGGCGATAAGCGCATTAAAATACAAAAATCTTTACTTTTCACGAAATCGTCATTTCCATCAAAGTCTCTCATTTGAAAGGTCAAAAATGTATCAAAATACATCTATCCCCACTGGTTACAGGCGATAAGCGCATTAAAATACAAAAATCTTTACTTTTCACGAAATCGTCATTTTCACACGGTTCACGAAATCGTCATTTCCACCAAAGTCTCTTATTTGAAAAATGTATCAAAATACATCTATCCCCACTGGTTACAGGCGATAAGCGCATTAAAATACAAAAATCTTTACTTTTCACGAAATCGTCATTTCCACCAAAGTCTCATTTGAAAGGTCAAAAATGTATCAAAATACATCTATCCCCACTGGTTACAGGCGATAAGCGCATTAAAATACAAAAATCTTCACTTTTCACGAAATCGTCATTTTCACACGTTTCACGAAATCGTCATTTCAACCAAAGTCTCTCATTTGAAAGGTCAAAAATGTATCAAAATAGATCTATCCCCACTGGTTACAGGCGATAAGCGCATTAAAATACAAAAATCTTTACTTTTCACGAAATCGTCATTTTCACACGTTTCACGAAATCGTCATTTCCACCAAAGTCTCTCATTTGAAAGGTCAAAAATGTATCAAAATACATCTATCCCCACTGGTTACAGGCGTAAGCGCATCAAAATACAAAAATCTTTACTTTTCACGAAATCGTCATTTTCACACGTTTCACGAAATCGTCATTTCCACCAAAGTCTCTCATTTGAAAGGTCAAAAATGTATCAAAATACATCTATCCCCACTGGTTACAGGCGATAAGCGCATTAAAATACAAAAATCTTTACTTTTCACGAAATCGTCATTTTCACACGTTTCACGAAATCGTCATTTCCACCAAAGTCTCTCATTTGAAAGGTCAAAAATGTATCAAAATACATCTATCCCCACTGGTTACAGGCGATAAGCGCATCAAAATACAAAAATCTTTACTTTTCACGAAATCGTCATTTTCACACGGTTCACGAAATCGTCATTTCCACCAAAGTCTCTCATTTGAAAAATGTATCAAAATACATCTATCCCCACTGGTTACAGGCGATAAGCGCATTAAAATACAAAAATCTTTACTTTTCACGAAATCGTCATTTCCACCAAAGTCTCTCATTTGAAAGGTCAAAAATGTATCAAAATACATCTATCCCCACTGGTTACAGGCGATAAGCGCATTAAAATACAAAAATCTTTACTTTTCACGAAATCGTCATTTTCACACGGTTCACGAAATCGTCATTTCCACCAAAGTCTCTCATTTGAAAAATGTATCAAAATACATCTATCCCCACTGGTTACAGGCGATAAGCGCATTAAAATACAAAAATCTTTACTTTTCACGAAATCGTCATTTCCACCAAAGTCTCTCATTTGAAAGGTCAAAAATGTATCAAAATACATCTATCCCCACTGGTTACAGGCGATAAGCGCATTAAAATACAAAAATCTTTACTTTTCACGAAATCGTCATTTCCATCAAAGTCTCTCATTTGAAAGGTCAAAAATGTATCAAAATACATCTATCCCCACTGGTTACCGGCGATAAGCGCATTAAAATACAAAAATCTTTACTTTTCACGAAATCGTCATTTTCACACGGTTCACGAAATCGTCATTTCCACCAAAGTCTCTCATTTGAAAAATGTATCAAAATACATCTATCCCCACTGGTTACAGGCGATAAGCGCAATAAAATACAAAAATCTTTACTTTTCACGAAATCGTCATTTCCACCAAAGTCTCTCATTTGAAAGGTCAAAAATGTATCAAAATACATCTATCCCCACTGGTTACAGGCGATAAGCGCATTAAAATTCAAAAATCTTCACTTTCCCGAAATCGTCATTTTCACACGTTTCACGAAATCGTCATTTCAACCAAAGTCTCTCATTTGAAAGGTCAAAAATGTATCAAAATACATCTATCCCCACTGGTTACAGGCGATAAGCGCATTAAAATACAAAAATCTTTACTTTTCACGAAATCGTCATTTTCACACGTTTCACGAAATCGTCATTTCCACCAAAGTCTCTCATTTGAAAGGTCAAAAATGCATCAAAATCTATCCCCACTGGTTATAGGCGATAAGCGCATTAAAATACAAAAATCTTTACTTGTCACGAAATCGTCATTTTCACACGTTTCACGAAATCGTCATTTCCACCAAAGTCTCTCATTTGAAAGGTCAAAAATGAATCAAAATACATCTATCCCCACTGGTTACAGGCGATAAGCGCATTAAAATACAAAAAACTTTACTTTTCACGAAATCGTAATTTTCACACGTTTCACGAAATCGTCATTTCTACCAAAGTCTCTCATTTGAAAGGTCAAAAATGTATCCAAATACATCTATCCCCACTGGTTACAGGCGATAAGCGCATTAAAATACAAAAATCTTTACTTTTCACGAAATCGTCATTTTCACACGTTTCACGAAATTGTCATTTTCACACGTTTCACGAAATCGTCATTTCCACCAAAGTCCCTTATTTGAAAGGTCAAAAATGTATCAAAATACATCTATCCTCACTGGTTACAGGCGATAAGCGCATTAAAATACAAAAATCTATACTTTTCACGAAATCGTCATTTTCACACCTTTCACGAAATCGTCATTTCCACCAAAGTCTCTCATTTGAAACGTCAAAAATGTATCAAAATACATCTATCCCCACTGGTTACAGGCGATAAGCGCATTAAAATACAAAAATCTTTACTTTTCACGAAATCGTCATTTCCACCAAAGTCTCTCATTTGAAAGGTCAAAAATGTATCAAAATACATCTATCCCCACTGGTTACAGGCGATAAGCGCATTAAAATACAAAAATCTTTACTTTTCACGAAATCGTCATTTTCACACGTTTCACGAAATTGTCATTTCCACCAAAGTCTCTCATTTGAAAGGTCAAAAATGTATCAAAATACATCTATCCCCACTGGTTACAGGCGTAAGCGCATCAAAATACAAAAATCTTTACTTTTCACGAAATCGTCATTTTCACACGTTTCACGAAATCGTCATTTCCACCAAAGTCTCTCATTTGAAAGGTCAAAAATGTATCAAAATACATCTATCCCCACTGGTTACAGGCGATAAGCGCATTAAAATACAAAAATCTTTACTTTTCACGAAATCGTCATTTTCACACGTTTCACGAAATCGTCATTTCCACCAAAGTCTCTCATTTGAAAGGTCAAAAATGTATCAAAATACATCTATCCCCACTGGTTACAGGCGATAAGCGCATTAAAATACAAAAATCTTTACTTTTCACGAAATCGTCATTTTCACACGGTTCACGAAATCGTCATTTCCACCAAAGTCTCTCATTTGAAAAATGTATCAAAATACATCTATCCCCACTGGTTACAGGCGATAAGCGCATTAAAATACAAAAATCTTTACTTTTCACGAAATCGTCATTTCCACCAAAGTCTCTCATTTGAAAGGTCAAAAATGTATCAAAATACATCTATCCCCACTGGTTACAGGCGATAAGCGCATTAAAATACAAAAATCTTTACTTTTCACGAAATCGTCATTTCCATCAAAGTCTCTCATTTGAAAGGTCAAAAATGTATCAAAATACATCTATCCCCACTGGTTACAGGCGATAAGCGCATTAAAATACAAAAATCTTTACTTTTCACGAAATCGTCATTTTCACACGGTTCACGAAATCGTCATTTCCACCAAAGTCTCTTATTTGAAAAATGTATCAAAATACATCTATCCCCACTGGTTACAGGCGATAAGCGCATTAAAATACAAAAATCTTTACTTTTCACGAAATCGTCATTTCCACCAAAGTCTCATTTGAAAGGTCAAAAATGTATCAAAATACATCTATCCCCACTGGTTACAGGCGATAAGCGCATTAAAATACAAAAATCTTCACTTTTCCCGAAATCGTCATTTTCACACGTTTCACGAAATCGTCATTTCAACCAAAGTCTCTCATTTGAAAGGTCAAAAATGTATCAAAATAGATCTATCCCCACTGGTTACAGGCGATAAGCGCATTAAAATACAAAAATCTTTAATTTTCACGAAATCGTCATTTTCACACGTTTCACGAAATCGTCATTTCCACCAAAGTCTCTCATTTGAAAGGTCAAAAATGTATCAAAATACATCTATCCTCACTGGTTACAGGCGATAAGCGCATTAAAATACAAAAATCTTTACTTTTCACGAAATCGTAATTTTCACACGTTTCACGAAATCGTCATTTCCACCAAAGTCTCTCATTTGAAAGGTCAAAAATGTATCCAAATACATCTATCCCCACTGGTTACAGGCGATAAGCGCATTAAAATACAAAAATCTTTACTTTTCACGAAATCGTCATTTCCACACGTTTCACGAAATTGTCATTTTCACACGTTTCACGAAATCGTCATTTCCACCAAAGTCCCTTATTTGAAAGGTCAAAAATGTATCAAAATACATCTATCCTCACTGGTTACAGGCGATAAGCGCATTAAAATACAAAAATCTATACTTTTCACGAAATCGTCATTTTCACACGTTTCACGAAATCGTCATTTCCACCAAAGTCTCTCATTTGAAATGTCAAAAATGTATCAAAATACATCTATCCCCACTGGTTACAGGCGATAAGCGCATTAAAATGAAATGCGGTGGAGACGGGCATAGAGCTGAAAAATGCACAGAGACGAACGAAAAATGCCTAAACTGTGACAAGACTGGTCACAAAACAGGAAGTGGTAGATGCGTGGCCTTCAAGAGGGCTCTCTCCAGAGCAAGGTACACGGAAAGGCAGCAAAGCCAAGGAATGGGACAAAAGACTATAATACCGGAATTACAGACCCAAGTACAAGCCCAACACAATGTTCACAATACTCCAAATTAACACCGGAAGAAGCGTGAGGGTACAAGACTTAGCGCAGGTAACAGCAACGGAAAACAACGCAGACTTTATGTTGATCAGTGAACCAAACAAAAAAATATCCACACACCGCAGGCATACTTACACAAATGCAAATATAACGGCGAGCATAGTAAATGTAACCAAAAGATACTGCGTACAAGAGTACGGAGGAGGAACGGCCTTCTCTTGGATAAAAACTGAAGACTACTACATATACAGTGTTTATATTAGCCCCAACTGCACGATGAAGGAATATAACGACCATCTTGAAGAACTGCAAACGGACATAGGCACCAGGGTAGATAAGGTAATAATTGGAGGCGATTTCAATGCTAAACACACGGCATGGGGCGGCATGATAACAACGCGCAGAGGAGTGGAGCTTAGCCAATGGTTAAGCTCACTCAACCTAACCATGCTTAATGACGGACTAAAACCGACATTGATCAGAGCCAATGGGACATCCTACATCGATGTCTCAATCTTATCTCCCAAACTCCTAAGACAGGGCTACAGCTGGAACGTACTAGACCAAGAGACGCTAAATGAACACAAGTACATTTTATTGAAGCTAAACACCAAAGACAAACCTATCCGAAGATACTGGAAAATCAACCTAAAAGAGTACAGTCAAAGAATTATGAAAGATATAGGAAACGAAGACCTGCTGGATGGCCCGAAAATGACCGAATTGATGCAAACATTGGCGCGAAAATCCTCAACTTCACATATGTCAGAAACTAATAAACCCCCATACTGGCTTACCGATAAAATCCTTCAAATGCGAAAGGAAACCCTAAGCAAAAGGAGGAAATATTTAAGGGCCAGGAGAAGAAGAGCTCAGGACACAGATGATCTTAAAGAAGACTACGCAGCACACAAGAAGGAGCTAAGAAACGAAATAGGTAGGTCGAAGAGAGAGGCTTTCAAGAAATTATGTGAAAACCTGGAAACAAACACCTTTGGAGATGGGTATAAAATGGTATTGCACCAACTAAAACTTCCACACCCAAAAACGAGTCTTGAACTGGACCAAAAACTCAGAATATGCGAAGGGCTATTCAACTTCAATCCGGAGAAGCTACCTGCTAAGACAGAAATTCAGACAGTCCCGCCACTTGAGGAGCAAGAACTCCACGAAGCATGTAACAGAATAAAGAACGGGAAAGCCCCCGGCCCTGACAACCTGACGCCGGAAGTTACCAAAGTAACGGTACACTTCAAGAAGCAAATATTCATGAGAATATTCGGAAATTACTTACGAGAAAACAAATTCCCCGAAATCTGGAAGGCAACCAAATTGGTACTAATAGAGAAACCAAGAAAACCAGATGATGCTCCGAAATATCGTCCTATCTGTCTGATCAATGTCCTGGCTAAAATATATGAAAACATCATTAACAAAAGACTACTCAATGAAATCGAAAATAAGGGAGACCTCAGTGACCGACAATTTGGCTTCAGACGTAAGAAGTCAACAGTAGACGCAATACGCGCCGTCCTTGCGCCAATTCAACAACGGACAATATCTGAGAGGCCAAAGTGGTTTGTGCCCGTTTTGGTTGACGTCAAAAACGCTTTTAACACGGCGTCATGGAAAATAATACTGGACAAACTCGAAGCAAGAAAGATTTCACCATATTTGATAAATATTATAAAAGAATACTTCACAGACAGGGAGATATCGATAGAGAGGAAATACTCTAAACGAGTTGGGGCAGGGGTCCCACAGGGATCCGTACTCGGACCTACCTTGTGGAACATCCTCTACGATGACATCACTAAAATACCGACCCCGGAAGGAACAGCATTAACCTGCTACGCAGACGATCTGGCGGTAACCGTAGAGGCTGAGAGAAGTGACGAACTGGTCAGCAATACAAATGAAGCACTCCAGGCGGTGGAAGCCTGGATGCAACAGAACCTCCTGGAGATAGCGCACGAAAAGACCAAAGCTATATTGCTGAACAAGTTTGGCAAAACACCTGACCTACGCTTCAAAATTGGAAACAGAGAAGTGCCCCTCTCTACAGAAGTAGACTACCTTGGGGTCACCCTGGACCAAAGGATGACGTTTGGAAAGCACATCCTAAAAATAAGAGAGAAGGCGCTAAGGACAGCGAGAGCACTGGGAGTCCTGATGCCCAATATAAACGGACTATCGACATCTAGAAGAAAGGTATACCACTGTGTGATACAGTCGATAGTAACATACGGAGCGCCGATATGGGGAGACACGGTGGTACGCATAGACAGGTACAGAAGTATGCTGCAGATGATACAAAGACAGACGACACTGAGAATCACCAGGGCGTATCGAACAACGTCAAACGATGCGTTGAGTGTGATTGCAGGAACCGTACCGTTCCACTTACTGCTGAATGAGAGAAGCAGAACATATAATAACCCAGAGAATGTAAAAGAAGAAAAACATAGGACTTTGGAAAACTGGCAGACGGAATGGAACGGATCAACAAAGGGGGCGTGGACTAGGCGACTCATTCGGGAGCTAAAACCGTGGGTGGAGAGGAAACACGGACAACTTAGTCACCAGCTGACACAATTCCTAACAGGACACGGTACCTTCGAGAAATACCTAGAGAAGATCGGCAAGAAAACATCTGCACTCTGCAGATACTGTCACGAGGAGGAAGACGATGCCGAACATACACTGTTCAAATGCCCCCGATGGAGGACAGAAAGAGAAGAAATGACGACGCAGCTTGAGAAAAGAGTGACGGTGGATAACATAATTGGCATAATGTTAGACAACGCAGAAAACTGGAAAATCATCGAGGACACCGTCACTCAAATC
This sequence comes from Malachius bipustulatus, assembly GCA_910589415.1. Classification (NCBI taxonomy): domain Eukaryota; kingdom Metazoa; phylum Arthropoda; class Insecta; order Coleoptera; family Melyridae; genus Malachius; species Malachius bipustulatus. Next base: position 16,829 of record CAJUUM010000015.1, on the reverse strand, counting down.
ATGATCAGAAAGGAAACCGACGATAGGAAACGCTGAAACCGAGAAGAGGCAAGGGGATCACTTTGAAGTAAGTTTAAGAACAGTTCCGAAGTGATCTCCAGAAGATGGAGGGGGTTTAGCCGGTAGGTGCCCGAGTACTACTCGGGTAAGTCCGGCACTACCTGGGGAGGGAAGAACCACCGAAGGTGTCCATGAGATTCCCCCTCCAACCCAAAAAAAAAAAAAAAAAAAAAAAGGTCAGGTCAGGTCAGGTCAGGTCAGGTCAGGTCAGGTCAGGTCAGGTCAGGTCAGGTCAGGTCAGGTCAGGTCAGGTCAGGTCAGGTCAGGTCAGGTCAGGTCAGGTCAGGTCAGGTCAGGTCCCTCCTCATGGGTGCCACCTTGACGTGGTGAGGAGGCTGGGAGTGGGACAGCGGGCGGCTGGAGGGGACACCTGGGAAATGCTCTTGAGTATTCCCGGAGGTCCACTGGAGCCTGCCCAGGACCACGCCTCTAAGTGCATCCACATCCCCCACCCTTTCGTCCCAAAACCACTTCCTTCCCCTCCACGGGCGGCTCTGTCTGATGCGCCCCTGAATGCGCGGGTCGCGGGGGGGCTTGGGCCCCCCCCCTGCGTGCGTGGCTGGGGGCGCGGGACGGTAGAGCTTCTCGGGCCACGGTGTTGGAGGACTCCCCATCCTTGCATCCCAAATCTATTCCTTACCTCTCCCCAAAGACTGGGTGCTAGTCCTGAAAGGGAAACTGCCCAGTCAACCCCTCTCCTAACCCTCGAGGCGCGGGCGGGATTACTGAAAAGGAAACCGCCCAAACCCACATCCCATCTCAACCCCACCCCAAAACCCAGGGACTCACACATGGTGAGTACGGGCGTGGCAAGCCCGGGGTACCCTGCTGAGACTCTCCTTACTTCAACTAGTCTTGGGAGAGGCTCCTTCGTCTTTCATCTTTCTATCGGTCTCACTTGGCCAACTTCTTCTTTCACCAAATTCATTTCAGCTGTTCCTCCAATTCTCAGGGGAGTAAACCCCGAAAATCCCGTCCCTCCATGGTTAGGGGGCCAATGAATGAAAACGCTATGAAATGGACAAGGAAAATGGACTAAGACTTACTGGTCAGGGGCTCGGACCCCCAGGCCCGGTGGAGCCGCGTTCCCGGGAGGGCGTGACTGCACCGTCATCGAGCTACCTCCTAGATCCCCCGGTGGACGGCCAGGCCGGGGAGATCGGTTTTGCGACTGGCGAGAATCAGACGACCATGGAACACCCACCTAGTGGTGAGAGTGGCAACAATGAGTCTGAGGTGGACAGTAGACTCCCAAAGGTAGACAAAGGAGCGAAAACACCATACAAGAGGAGGGAGTCGCTCCTGACAAAAAGGACACCTCCGACAACGCCAACAACGCCAAAAAACCAGACTACCCAACCGAGAGAGGAAGAGAACTTCCATACGCCAGGAGAAATAAAATGGGCCGAAGATGAATTCGATAGCCCAAATTTCAACCTAATTGGTCGTCAAAAACCGACAGGGAGAACAGAGGAGGAGACACAACACCCAAGTGTGAGCGACACGAGACATAATACATCGAGAAGAGAAGAAGTAGCCTCCTCCTCCTCCTCCTCTGACCACGCCCAAAGCAGCAGAGGTATAGACAGATTAAACTACAGGGATAGAGCGAAGTCATCATCGATGGGACTATTAGAGCAAATGATAAACGACTCAAGAAAAGAAGGGAAATCCAGAGCTATTGAGATAACCTCATCAAGCGAAGAGGAAGAACAAGATAATGAAAAGAGCAGAAGAAAGGGGAAAAAGAGGCGGTTTAGCAAAAGTCCGACCCCCCCACACATGGAAATAGAAAACCTAAAAAAGTTATGGGAACATCTAGACAGAGTGTCTCGTGAAGTAGAGACGCTACAGAAATCGATAGAGAGAAATACTCAAACGAAAGTTAAGCAAAGTACTGCAAGACTTAAATCACTTGTAGGAGAAATGAACGGAGAGAAGTTTAAAGGACTTTTCACTAAAAAGGCTGATACGGCCAGAGACAAAACGAGCACGCCTACAAAAGCGAGAGACGATATAACGACGCGGGAGGAACTAGTGAAACAAAAGGAGAGAAGCAACAAAATGGAACAGGAACTAGCAGAAAGCAGAATAGAAATCGAATCCTTGAGGAAAAGGCTAGAAGTTGCAGAGAGAAGACTGATGGGAAATATAACAATGGGAGACATAACAATGGAAAACAAAACGTATAGAGACGGCTCCACGCAGACAAACTATTGGAGGAAAGGAAAACAGGAACTAGAAGAAACACAGATCAAGGAAATAAAGAGCTTCGAAACGTGGAAAGACGCAGAGAAACTAACATGGAAAGAGGAAATATTTACAAACACAGAAATGAAAGTTGGGAACCCGTTAAACACAAAGGACTCGGTCATAAAAGTGGTAATGGTGGAAAATGATGACAAAATAATGGAAAAAAGCATTCAAAAACAATATAAAGACAGATACCCAGAGCTGATAGAAACCGAAACAGAGTTCGAAGTGATAGAACAAACGTCGAAAATAAGATCTAGACTTCAAGAGAACATAAGAAGAAAAATCATAAAAATAACCCTAAAAGGAACTGAAGAGGACTTATGGGACAAGATCAAAAAAATGAAGAACGAAACAGAAGACACGGAACATGTAGCGATCCACCAGATACAACTACTGGATGCCACAAGACTTAGGAAAATGGTGGAAGCAATCTACCACGATAGCAACACGCAAGTTGCGATCTACTCAACTAGCCAAGGACAACGAAGACTAAACAAAACAAAACAGAAGGAAAGGAATACATACGCGATGGTAGTTGAGAACAAGGATATGACTTATAATGAAATACTAGCAAAAGTCAGAGGCACAATAAAACAAGACACACTGAGAGAGAATATCAAAGAAATAAGAAGCAACAGGGAAGGCAAACTCATGATAATAACGGAGAAAAAAAATAATGTTGTCCAAGAGATAATAGCTGAGATGCAAAAGGATAGCAACGGCATGAAAATCAGGAGGATCGGAACAGGAGGGGAAAAAGAAAGCATTATAATAAAAGGCATGGACACAGTTACTGACAGGGAGGAAGTCAGAACAGCCCTGGAAAAAGTAGTAGGGAAATTATCTGAGGAAGAAATAAAAATAGGAGATATGCGACCTAATATGGGAAACACACAAGCGGTCACAGTAACAATGAGCGAGGAAAAGGTTACGACCTTACTAAGAGATAGCCACATAAAAATAGGCCTGACAAATTGCCAGATCAGAAAGAGAGTGAGGGTGAACAGATGTCCAAGATGCTGGTCATATGATCATGCAATAAATGACTGTAATGGTCCCGATAGAAGGGAACAATGCATCGGCTGCGGCGAGGAAGGGCACAAACTAAAGGACTGCAAAAAGAAAGAGACTAGATGCCTGAACTGTAACCTAGACGGACACAGACTGGGGAGTGGTAAGTGCTTAGCATTCCGAAGAGCCCTCTCTAGAGCGAGGAGATTCGAAAGACAGGCCAGCTCAACAAGCCAGCCTCAAGGCACAGCCGCGCAATCCCCTCAAATTCAAAGTGCTACAAATTAATGTAGACAGGATAAGGGCGGCACAAGACCTGCTGCAACAGACAATGATGACCACCGAAGCGGATGTGGTATTGGTAAATGAGCCAAATAAGAAAATGACCAATGGTCCAGAATGGATAAAAGACCACAATATAGATGTCGCCATCAGGATCATAAACAAAAAGATCCCCATAAATGGGAGTGGAAGAGGAATTGGATATGTCTACATCCAAATAGAAGACCTATATGTAATAAATTGCTATGCATCCCCCAATAAAGAACAAAAGGAGTTCATAGAATTCCTAGAACAGCTGGGGAAGGTCATAAAGGGTAAAAAATGTATAGTGGCCGGCGACTTCAATGCGAAGTCACAACTGTGGGGTAGCAAGGAGCAGGATACTCGGGGTAAAATAATGATGGACTGGATTGCTTCGAACCATATAGAAGTATCTAACAGAGGAGACGCCCCGACCTTCACAAGAGGGGGTGCAGCCTCACACTTAGACCTTACAATGGCCTCAGAAGGAAACTGCATGACAGTAAAAGACTGGAGAGTGCTAGGAAGAGAAACCCTGAGTGGACACAAATACATATCCTATAAAATAGAAACTAAAGGGAATTATAAGAGCGACTATATCACCATAAAAACAGTCGACCAGAAACAGGTAGCCCTAGAAATTAAGAGGCAATTCGAGAGAAACGAAGGCAGCGAGAGTCACACGATCGAGGAATTGAGCGACAGACTAATCACTGCCCAGAAAGCAGGCACCAAAACAAGGAAGATACACACGAGAAACGCATATTGGTGGAACGATCAGCTTGAGGATGCCAGGAAGTCAGCGGACAGGGCTAGAAGACTGGTGACTAGAGAGAGAAGAAAGAACGGAAACGGGGAAAGAATGAATATATTGATTACAGATCTAGAGTTGAAAAGGAAAGATTACAAAAAACTTATAAGAGAGTCAAAGAAAAACAAATGGCGCGATTTATGCGATGGAGCCGAAAAGGACATATGGGGAGAAGCATATAAAGTAGTGGCGAGAGGACTCAAACAACTTAAGCCACCATATAACCCGTCCAAAGATCTGAGGACGAGGATAATCGGTACACTCTTTCCCAAAGACGAAACCAAGATCAAACCCGAGTTTAAAGTAAAGAGCTGCCCGCTCTTCACAACGACGGAGCTAAGAACGGCGGTATCTGGCCTCAAACCAGATAAGGCACCAGGAATCGACGGCATAACGACGGGGACAATTAAAACAGCAGCAGACGAGTACCCTGAATATATTCTGGAGGTATTAAATAGACTACTCCAGAAAGGAATATTCCCCAAAGAATGGAAGCAAGCCAGACTCTGCCTAATATGGAAGGGAAAGGGCGAGCTGGAGGACGCATCTGCGTATAGACCCATATGTCTGTTGGGAATATTGGGGAAACTGTACGAGAAATTGCTCCTTGCCAGACTGTGCGAGGCAGTAGAGAGCAACGAGGCCATTTCGGGGAACCAGTTTGGGTTTGTGAAGGGAAGATCCACAGTAGACGCCATCGAAGCAGTCCTAGTAGAGGCCAGAAAGGCGAAATTTGGAAGCAGGGGAAGACCGGGACTTTGCGCGGTGATAACACTAGACATAAAGAACGCGTTCAACAGCGTAAAATGGAAATACATTGAGGAGGCACTGGCGAGGGTGCCGGTCCCCCTGTATCTGAGAAAGGTCATGAGCGATTACCTATCGGAGAGATGCATAAAGGAAGGAACGGTCGAGATCCCGATGGAGTGTGGAGTGCCACAGGGTTCCATACTGGGACCAACACTATGGAATCTAATGTATGACGGAGTTCTTAGAACTAGAGTACCCCAGGGGGTAAAATTGGTGGCCTTCGCAGACGACTTGGCGATAGTGGTGAGCGCTCCAGGGGTGGACCTTCTGACGCAAAGAGGGAACGAAGCCATAAACAGGGTAAATAGGTGGCTTGAGAGTAGGGAACTTAGTCTGGCGGCACACAAGACTGAGGCCATGTTATTCACTAATTCGAAAAAAAGGTTGGAGGCCAAATTCAACATAAAAGGAGTGACCATTGAAGCGGGAAAAACAATTAAATATCTTGGAGTCACTTTAGACCAGAAAATGATATTTGGTAAACATATAGAGACGGCAGTACAGAAGGCCCTCAAAACGATGCAAGTATTGAGCGGGATAATGCCTAGGGTGGGGGGACCCAGTACAGGGAAGAGAAAGCTGCTGGCTGCCGTCGTGAACTCGGTGGCACTTTACGGGGCTCCGGTATGGAAGGGAGCAGTAAGAATCAAGAAGTATGAACACATGCTGAGCGGACTGCAGAGGCAAACCCTGATCCGGGTAACTTCTTCATATAGGACGGTGTCCACCGAGGCACTGCAGGTGGTAGCGGGCACAATGCCGATGGAAGAGCTGGTCGCCATGAGATCTGAGGCATACGAACAAAGAAACGAAAGAGAAAGAAAAACAGCCGCACAGATCAAACAGGAAGCTCAGGAGAGATGGCAAAGTAAATGGTCACAGGGAAACAAGGGGGAATGGACCAGGGCCCTCATCCCCGACATAATAAAATGGAGCAACGCCAGAGTGCCAGTGGACCATTACATAACCCAGCTACTGACCGGACATGGTTCATTTGGGACCTACCTCAAAAGAATAGGAAAAGCAGACAGCGACCGGTGCAGGTATTGTGATGAACTAGACACCCCGTACCACGTCATATTTGAGTGCGATAGATGGCATGCACAGAGATGGACGTTGGAAAAGGAGATAGGAAGCTGTATAAAAATGGAAAATCTAACCGAAACCATGATGGGTCCCAAGGAAGAGGCAGGGAAGGTACTAAGTTTCCTCAGAGACATTATGAGGCAAAAATGCGAGGAGGAGTGAGACGGAAACAGGATAGGAATACGACATCGAGAAACATCTGAGAAACGACCCGGTATGATGGGAGCCCTAAATGGGACGTGCCATGCCGGATCTAGAAGAACGGAGGGGGTTTAGCCGGTAGGTGCCCAAGCTGAAAGCCTGGGTAAGTCCGGCACTACCCGGGGAGGGAGGAACCACCCCGGGTGTCCATGAGATTCCCCCTCCACCACAAAAAAAAAAAAAAAAAAAAAAAAAAAGGTCAGGTCAGGTCAGGTCAGGTCAGGTCAGGTCAGGTCAGGTCAGGTCAGGTCAGGTCAGGTCAGGTCAGGTCAGGTCAGGTCAGGTCAGGTCAGGTCAGGTCAGGTCAGGTCAGGTCAGGTCAGGTCAGGTCAGGTCAGGTCAGGTCAGGACACAAGTCCTTAGAAAAAACGTAGGGATTTTGGAACACCGATCAGAAACAGGATACATAGTGGTCTCCTTTTACGGATGGAAACTGGTTTGTGTGTATATGTCTCCGAATATTGCCTACACAGAGTTCGCTGAACTCATGGGTAGCATGTTCGAGGACGTCAAGCAGGATAAGAAAGAGTTCATAGTTGCTGGAGACATAAACTCCAAATCGCCACTGTGGGGGTCAGTGAAGGGAGACAGAAGAGGAGAATACATTAGTGACTGGATACATGAAATGGACCTGGTGGTGTTAAATACAGGAGAGCCAACTTTCATCAGGGGGAACAGTAGAACCCACATCGATGTGACGCTGGCAACGCAGAGGATAGCGAGTGAAATAAATGGATGGAGGGTAATGGAGGGGGAATTTCTCACCTACCATCAGCACATTCTATACAACGTCACAAGAAAGAATAAAACAATATGCAGAAAGAACATATACAGATACGTATTAGACGAGACAAAGCTAGAGGAAAGACTTAGATGCAAACTTGGAACAGGGAAGTTCAATACGACCACCCTACAAAGAGTATTGCAGGAGGCTGTGAAGGAGAGCACAAAAAAAATAAGAAGAGGCGATAATGCTCCCTACTGGCTTAACAGGGAAATCGAACAGATGATGAAAGAGTGCAGGAAAAACAGAAGACAAACAATACGTATAAATAAGAAACACACTATCGAAACACAAGAAATGATCCAGAGAAGAATAGAAATACATGCGATATATAAGCAGTCAAAACAAAAGCTCAGGAAAGCTATAAACGCAGCAAAGAGGGACAAGTGGAGGACACTGTGCGCGGACCTTGAAGACGACATCTGGGGAGCGGGTTACAAGATAGTAATGAAGCAAATAGGAAAAAATGACCCACCCTATGACCTATCCACAGAAAAGAAGACGGAATACTGCAGGGAGCTGTTCCCAAGAAAGCAAAAGGACCATAGACAGAGAGAGACCCCATGGCGAGAAATAAAACCATTCAATATCTCAGAAGTGGAAAATGAAGCCAAAAAAATGAAGAGCGGTAAAGCACCAGGACCGGACCACATAAAACCAGAAATCGTAAAGATGGCCGTTCAAATCGCCCCAGAGATATTCATGAACATATATAACGGATTACTGGCTGATGAAAGCTTCCCGCATAAATGGAAGGAAGCAGCCGTTGTGCTAATATCAAAAGGCAAAGAAAACCAGCACGCGTCTTCGTTCAGACCTATCTGCCTTTTGGACACTATGGGGAAGCTATATGAGCGACTAATTAAACTTCGATTGGAGGATGAGATACAGAAAACCGGAGGACTCTCGGATCGGCAGTACGGTTTCCGTAAGGGGCGATCAACGATACAGGCGATACAAAGGCTTATAGGGACGGTTAAACGGTCTAAGCATAAATGGGTTGCAGCAATAGCTATTGACATTAAAAACGCTTTTAATTCAGCCCCCTGGGATCACATAATGACGGCACTTGAAAACAGAAAAATTGGAAAGCAGATGGTGAACCTTATTGACGACTACTTGTCGGACAGAAAGATACAAATATGTCCCAGAACAAAAATGGAGGTAACAGCGGGAGTACCACAGGGTTCGGTCCTCGGACCGACCCTGTGGAATATATTGTACGACGAACTGCTGGGGACAAAACTAATGCAGGACACCACCATGGTGGCCTTTGCGGATGATCTAGTGGTAGTAATCGAGGCTGATAATGTTAAAAAGCTACTCCACAAGGGAAACGAGAACCTGAAAAGAATAACCAAGTGGATGCACGAACATGACTTGGAACCGGCGCCACACAAAACAGAGGCAATAATCCTGAAGGGGCCTAGGAAAAGAGAGGCCTTCCACTTCGGCATGATGGGAGTACAAGTGACCCATGCGAGACAGTTGAAGTACCTGGGAGTGGTACTGGATGATAGGCTAACATTTGGCAGACACGTAGCCCACATAGTGGGGAAGGCAGAGGATAGGCTCTCGAAATTAACAAGAATACTGCCAAATGTGGGGGGCCCAAGCTACGCCAAGAGAAGGATATTATATGGAGTGGTGGAGTCTATCATCCTGTATGGAGCACCAATATGGATAGGGGCATTAGAGGTTGCGAAATACAAACAGATGCTCGTGAGTATACAGAGGAGGGTCTTGCTGAGGGTGATAAGAGGATACAGGACCGTGTCGGCTGCATCGGCACAAGTGATAGCGGCGATACCCCCCATCCAACTGATGGCGGAAGAAAGATGTAGGATTCAGGGTAGAAAGAACGGTCATCTGAAAGAGGTGAAGAACAACGAAAGGGAGAAGACTATAGATAGATGGCAGGAAATATGGAGTCATGAAACCACGACGTCAAAATGGACAAAAAGGCTGATTAAAAACATTGACGTATGGGTGAAGTGCAAGCATAGAAGAACCGACTATTTCTTGACACAGTTCATATCAGGACATGGATCGTTTAAAAGTTATACAAATAAAATAGGGAAATCTCCCGACACGATCTGTGAGTCATGCGGAGAGGAGACAGACGACCCGGAACACACGGCCTACCGCTGCCCCAGGTGGAAGAGAGAGAGAGATGCCCTCTGTGAAAGGCTGGGAGTACAGGAACTCACCCCTGACAATACAGTGGAGATTATGATCGACACGAAAGACGCCTGGGAGGAGATGCATAAGTTCATCGTCAAGATAATGGAGACAAAGGAGAAAGAAGGGAGAAATGGGTGAGATATACAGTGGTCGAGCACCGATGCAGATCCTCGTAAGGGTGTTTCCAGTGCTCGGCGGACACACAGGAGGGGGTTTAGCCGGTAGGTGCCCTAGCTGAAAGCTTGGGTAAGTCCGGCACTACCCGGGGAGGGAGGAACCACCCCGGGTGTCCATGAGATTCCCCCTCCACCACAAAAAAAAAAAAAAAAAAAAGGTCAGGTCAGGTCAGGTCAGGTCAGGTCAGGTCAGGTCAGGTCAGGTCAGGTCAGGTCAGGTCAGGTCAGGTCAGGTCAGGTCAGGTCAGGTCAGGTCAGGTCAGGTCAGGTCAGGTCAGGTCAGGTCAGGTCAGGTCAGGTCAGGTCAGGTCAGGTCAGGTCAGGTCAGGTCAGGTCAGGTCAGGTCAGGTCAGGTCAGGTCAGGTCAGGTCAGGTCAGGTCAGGTCAGGTCAGGTCAGGTCAGGTCAGGTCAGGTCAGGTCAGGTCAGGTCAGGTCAGGTCAGGTCAGGTCAGGTCAGGTCAGGTCAGGTCAGGTCAGGTCAGGTCAGGTCAGGTCAGGTCAGGTCAGGTCAGGTCAGGTCAGGTCAGGTCAGGTCAGGTCAGGTCAGGTCAGGTCAGGTCAGGTCAGGTCAGGTCAGGTCAGGTCAGGTCAGGTCAGGTCAGGTCAGGTCAGGTCAGGTCAGGTCAGGTCAGGTCAGGTCAGGTCAGGTCAGGTCAGGTCAGGTCAGGTCAGGTCAGGTCAGGTCAGGTCAGGTCAGGTCAGGTCAGGTCAGGTCAGGTCAGGTCAGGTCAGGTCAGGTCAGGTCAGGTCAGGTCAGGTCAGGTCAGGTCAGGTCAGGTCAGGTCAGGTCAGGTCAGGTCAGGTCAGGTCAGGTCAGGTCAGGTCAGGTCAGGTCAGGTCAGGTCAGGTCAGGTCAGGTCAGGTCAGGTCAGGTCAGGTCAGGTCAGGTCAGGTCAGGTCAGGTCAGGTCAGGTCAGGTCAGGTCAGGTCAGGTCAGGTCAGGTCAGGTCAGGTCAGGTCAGGTCAGGTCAGGTCAGGTCAGGTCAGGTCAGGTCAGGTCAGGTCAGGTCAGGTCAGGTCAGGTCAGGTCAGGTCAGGTCAGGTCAGGTCAGGTCAGGTCAGGTCAGGTCAGGTCAGGTCAGGTCAGGTCAGGTCAGGTCAGGTCAGGTCAGGTCAGGTCAGGTCAGGTCAGGTCAGGTCAGGTCAGGTCAGGTCAGGTCAGGTCAGGTCAGGTCAGGTCAGGTCAGGTCAGGTCAGGTCAGGTCAGGTCAGGTCAGGTCAGGTCAGGTCAGGTCAGGTCAGGTCAGGTCAGGTCAGGTCAGGTCAGGTCAGGTCAGGTCAGGTCAGGTCAGGTCAGGTCAGGTCAGGTCAGGTCAGGTCAGGTCAGGTCAGGTCAGGTCAGGTCAGGTCAGGTCAGGTCAGGTCAGGTCAGGTCAGGTCAGGTCAGGTCAGGTCAGGTCAGGTCAGGTCAGGTCAGGTCAGGTCAGGTCAGGTCAGGTCAGGTCAGGTCAGGTCAGGTCAGGTCAGGTCAGGTCAGGTCAGGTCAGGTCAGGTCAGGTCAGGTCAGGTCAGGTCAGGTCAGGTCAGGTCAGGTCAGGTCAGGTCAGGTCAGGTCAGGTCAGGTCAGGTCAGGTCAGGTCAGGTCAGGTCAGGTCAGGTCAGGTCAGGTCAGGTCAGGTCAGGTCAGGTCAGGTCAGGTCAGGTCAGGTCAGGTCAGGTCAGGTCAGGTCAGGTCAGGTCAGGTCAGGTCAGGTCAGGTCAGGTCAGGTCAGGTCAGGTCAGGTCAGGTCAGGTCAGGTCAGGTCAGGTCAGGTCAGGTCAGGTCAGGTCAGGTCAGGTCAGGTCAGGTCAGGTCAGGTCAGGTCAGGTCAGGTCAGGTCAGGTCAGGTCAGGTCAGGTCAGGTCAGGTCAGGTCAGGTCAGGTCAGGTCAGGTCAGGTCAGGTCAGGTCAGGTCAGGTCAGGTCAGGTCAGGTCAGGTCAGGTCAGGTCAGGTCAGGTCAGGTCAGGTCAGGTCAGGTCAGGTCAGGTCAGGTCAGGTCAGGTCAGGTCAGGTCAGGTCAGGTCAGGTCAGGTCAGGTCAGGTCAGGTCAGGTCAGGTCAGGTCAGGTCAGGTCAGGTCAGGTCAGGTCAGGTCAGGTCAGGTCAGGTCAGGTCAGGTCAGGTCAGGTCAGGTCAGGTCAGGTCAGGTCAGGTCAGGTCAGGTCAGGTCAGGTCAGGTCAGGTCAGGTCAGGTCAGGTCAGGTCAGGTCAGGTCAGGTCAGGTCAGGTCAGGTCAGGTCAGGTCAGGTCAGGTCAGGTCAGGTCAGGTCAGGTCAGGTCAGGTCAGGTCAGGTCAGGTCAGGTCAGGTCAGGTCAGGTCAGGTCAGGTCAGGTCAGGTCAGGTCAGGTCAGGTCAGGTCAGGTCAGGTCAGGTCAGGTCAGGTCAGGTCAGGTCAGGTCAGGTCAGGTCAGGTCAGGTCAGGTCAGGTCAGGTCAGGTCAGGTCAGGTCAGGTCAGGTCAGGTCAGGTCAGGTCAGGTCAGGTCAGGTCAGGTCAGGTCAGGTCAGGTCAGGTCAGGTCAGGTCAGGTCAGGTCAGGTCAGGTCAGGTCAGGTCAGGTCAGGTCAGGTCAGGTCAGGTCAGGTCAGGTCAGGTCAGGTCAGGTCAGGTCAGGTCAGGTCAGGTCAGGTCAGGTCAGGTCAGGTCAGGTCAGGTCAGGTCAGGTCAGGTCAGGTCAGGTCAGGTCAGGTCAGGTCAGGTCAGGTCAGGTCAGGTCAGGTCAGGTCAGGTCAGGTCAGGTCAGGTCAGGTCAGGTCAGGTCAGGTCAGGTCAGGTCAGGTCAGGTCAGGTCAGGTCAGGTCAGGTCAGGTCAGGTCAGGTCAGGTCAGGTCAGGTCAGGTCAGGTCAGGTCAGGTCAGGTCAGGTCAGGTCAGGTCAGGTCAGGTCAGGTCAGGTCAGGTCAGGTCAGGTCAGGTCAGGTCAGGTCAGGTCAGGTCAGGTCAGGTCAGGTCAGGTCAGGTCAGGTCAGGTCAGGTCAGGTCAGGTCAGGTCAGGTCAGGTCAGGTCAGGTCAGGTCAGGTCAGGTCAGGTCAGGTCAGGTCAGGTCAGGTCAGGTCAGGTCAGGTCAGGTCAGGTCAGGTCAGGTCAGGTCAGGTCAGGTCAGGTCAGGTCAGGTCAGGTCAGGTCAGGTCAGGTCAGGTCAGGTCAGGTCAGGTCAGGTCAGGTCAGGTCAGGTCAGGTCAGGTCAGGTCAGGTCAGGTCAGGTCAGGTCAGGTCAGGTCAGGTCAGGTCAGGTCAGGTCAGGTCAGGTCAGGTCAGGTCAGGTCAGGTCAGGTCAGGTCAGGTCAGGTCAGGTCAGGTCAGGTCAGGTCAGGTCAGGTCAGGTCAGGTCAGGTCAGGTCAGGTCAGGTCAGGTCAGGTCAGGTCAGGTCAGGTCAGGTCAGGTCAGGTCAGGTCAGGTCAGGTCAGGTCAGGTCAGGTCAGGTCAGGTCAGGTCAGGTCAGGTCAGGTCAGGTCAGGTCAGGTCAGGTCAGGTCAGGTCAGGTCAGGTCAGGTCAGGTCAGGTCAGGTCAGGTCAGGTCAGGTCAGGTCAGGTCAGGTCAGGTCAGGTCAGGTCAGGTCAGGTCAGGTCAGGTCAGGTCAGGTCAGGTCAGGTCAGGTCAGGTCAGGTCAGGTCAGGTCAGGTCAGGTCAGGTCAGGTCAGGTCAGGTCAGGTCAGGTCAGGTCAGGTCAGGTCAGGTCAGGTCAGGTCAGGTCAGGTCAGGTCAGGTCAGGTCAGGTCAGGTCAGGTCAGGTCAGGTCAGGTCAGGTCAGGTCAGGTCAGGTCAGGTCAGGTCAGGTCAGGTCAGGTCAGGTCAGGTCAGGTCAGGTCAGGTCAGGTCAGGTCAGGTCAGGTCAGGTCAGGTCAGGTCAGGTCAGGTCAGGTCAGGTCAGGTCAGGTCAGGTCAGGTCAGGTCAGGTCAGGTCAGGTCAGGTCAGGTCAGGTCAGGTCAGGTCAGGTCAGGTCAGGTCAGGTCAGGTCAGGTCAGGTCAGGTCAGGTCAGGTCAGGTCAGGTCAGGTCAGGTCAGGTCAGGTCAGGTCAGGTCAGGTCAGGTCAGGTCAGGTCAGGTCAGGTCAGGTCAGGTCAGGTCAGGTCAGGTCAGGTCAGGTCAGGTCAGGTCAGGTCAGGTCAGGTCAGGTCAGGTCAGGTCAGGTCAGGTCAGGTCAGGTCAGGTCAGGTCAGGTCAGGTCAGGTCAGGTCAGGTCAGGTCAGGTCAGGTCAGGTCAGGTCAGGTCAGGTCAGGTCAGGTCAGGTCAGGTCAGGTCAGGTCAGGTCAGGTCAGGTCAGGTCAGGTCAGGTCAGGTCAGGTCAGGTCAGGTCAGGTCAGGTCAGGTCAGGTCAGGTCAGGTCAGGTCAGGTCAGGTCAGGTCAGGTCAGGTCAGGTCAGGTCAGGTCAGGTCAGGTCAGGTCAGGTCAGGTCAGGTCAGGTCAGGTCAGGTCAGGTCAGGTCAGGTCAGGTCAGGTCAGGTCAGGTCAGGTCAGGTCAGGTCAGGTCAGGTCAGGTCAGGTCAGGTCAGGTCAGGTCAGGTCAGGTCAGGTCAGGTCAGGTCAGGTCAGGTCAGGTCAGGTCAGGTCAGGTCAGGTCAGGTCAGGTCAGGTCAGGTCAGGTCAGGTCAGGTCAGGTCAGGTCAGGTCAGGTCAGGTCAGGTCAGGTCAGGTCAGGTCAGGTCAGGTCAGGTCAGGTCAGGTCAGGTCAGGTCAGGTCAGGTCAGGTCAGGTCAGGTCAGGTCAGGTCAGGTCAGGTCAGGTCAGGTCAGGTCAGGTCAGGTCAGGTCAGGTCAGGTCAGGTCAGGTCAGGTCAGGTCAGGTCAGGTCAGGTCAGGTCAGGTCAGGTCAGGTCAGGTCAGGTCAGGTCAGGTCAGGTCAGGTCAGGTCAGGTCAGGTCAGGTCAGGTCAGGTCAGGTCAGGTCAGGTCAGGTCAGGTCAGGTCAGGTCAGGTCAGGTCAGGTCAGGTCAGGTCAGGTCAGGTCAGGTCAGGTCAGGTCAGGTCAGGTCAGGTCAGGTCAGGTCATGTCAGGTCAGGTCAGGTCAGGTCAGGTCAGGTCAGGTCAGGTCAGGTCAGGTCAGGTCAGGTCAGGTCAGGTCAGGTCAGGTCAGGTCAGGTCAGGTCAGGTCAGGTCAGGTCAGGTCAGGTCAGGTCAGGTCAGGTCAGGTCAGGTCAGGTCAGGTCAGGTCAGGTCAGGTCAGGTCAGGTCAGGTCAGGTCAGGTCAGGTCAGGTCAGGTCAGGTCAGGTCAGGTCAGGTCAGGTCAGGTCAGGTCAGGTCAGGTCAGGTCAGGTCAGGTCAGGTCAGGTCAGGTCAGGTCAGGTCAGGTCAGGTCAGGTCAGGTCAGGTCAGGTCAGGTCAGGTCAGGTCAGGTCAGGTCAGGTCAGGTCAGGTCAGGTCAGGTCAGGTCAGGTCAGGTCAGGTCAGGTCAGGTCAGGTCAGGTCAGGTCAGGTCAGGTCAGGTCAGGTCAGGTCAGGTCAGGTCAGGTCAGGTCAGGTCAGGTCAGGTCAGGTCAGGTCAGGTCAGGTCAGGTCAGGTCAGGTCAGGTCAGGTCAGGTCAGGTCAGGTCAGGTCAGGTCAGGTCAGGTCAGGTCAGGTCAGGTCAGGTCAGGTCAGGTCAGGTCAGGTCAGGTCAGGTCAGGTCAGGTCAGGTCAGGTCAGGTCAGGTCAGGTCAGGTCAGGTCAGGTCAGGTCAGGTCAGGTCAGGTCAGGTCAGGTCAGGTCAGGTCAGGTCAGGTCAGGTCAGGTCAGGTCAGGTCAGGTCAGGTCAGGTCAGGTCAGGTCAGGTCAGGTCAGGTCAGGTCAGGTCAGGTCAGGTCAGGTCAGGTCAGGTCAGGTCAGGTCAGGTCAGGTCAGGTCAGGTCAGGTCAGGTCAGGTCAGGTCAGGTCAGGTCAGGTCAGGTCAGGTCAGGTCAGGTCAGGTCAGGTCAGGTCAGGTCAGGTCAGGTCAGGTCAGGTCAGGTCAGGTCAGGTCAGGTCAGGTCAGGTCAGGTCAGGTCAGGTCAGGTCAGGTCAGGTCAGGTCAGGTCAGGTCAGGTCAGGTCAGGTCAGGTCAGGTCAGGTCAGGTCAGGTCAGGTCAGGTCAGGTCAGGTCAGGTCAGGTCAGGTCAGGTCAGGTCAGGTCAGGTCAGGTCAGGTCAGGTCAGGTCAGGTCAGGTCAGGTCAGGTCAGGTCAGGTCAGGTCAGGTCAGGTCAGGTCAGGTCAGGTCAGGTCAGGTCAGGTCAGGTCAGGTCAGGTCAGGTCAGGTCAGGTCAGGTCAGGTCAGGTCAGGTCAGGTCAGGTCAGGTCAGGTCAGGTCAGGTCAGGTCAGGTCAGGTCAGGTCAGGTCAGGTCAGGTCAGGTCAGGTCAGGTCAGGTCAGGTCAGGTCAGGTCAGGTCAGGTCAGGTCAGGTCAGGTCAGGTCAGGTCAGGTCAGGTCAGGTCAGGTCAGGTCAGGTCAGGTCAGGTCAGGTCAGGTCAGGTCAGGTCAGGTCAGGTCAGGTCAGGTCAGGTCAGGTCAGGTCAGGTCAGGTCAGGTCAGGTCAGGTCAGGTCAGGTCAGGTCAGGTCAGGTCAGGTCAGGTCAGGTCAGGTCAGGTCAGGTCAGGTCAGGTCAGGTCAGGTCAGGTCAGGTCAGGTCAGGTCAGGTCAGGTCAGGTCAGGTCAGGTCAGGTCAGGTCAGGTCAGGTCAGGTCAGGTCAGGTCAGGTCAGGTCAGGTCAGGTCAGGTCAGGTCAGGTCAGGTCAGGTCAGGTCAGGTCAGGTCAGGTCAGGTCAGGTCAGGTCAGGTCAGGTCAGGTCAGGTCAGGTCAGGTCAGGTCAGGTCAGGTCAGGTCAGGTCAGGTCAGGTCAGGTCAGGTCAGGTCAGGTCAGGTCAGGTCAGGTCAGGTCAGGTCAGGTCAGGTCAGGTCAGGTCAGGTCAGGTCAGGTCAGGTCAGGTCAGGTCAGGTCAGGTCAGGTCAGGTCAGGTCAGGTCAGGTCAGGTCAGGTCAGGTCAGGTCAGGTCAGGTCAGGTGTCAGGTCAGGTCAGGTCAGGTCAGGTCAGGTCAGGTCAGGTCAGGTCAGGTCAGGTCAGGTCAGGTCAGGTCAGGTCAGGTCAGGTCAGGTCAGGTCAGGTCAGGTCAGGTCAGGTCAGGTCAGGTCAGGTCAGGTCAGGTCAGGTCAGGTCAGGTCAGGTCAGGTCAGGTCAGGTCAGGTCAGGTCAGGTCAGGTCAGGTCAGGT
>CAJUUM010000014.1:0-37300 GCA_910589415.1 Malachius bipustulatus | reverse complement strand
TTGAATCATGCATTACCTTTAATTTCATTTGTTTCAGGAATAATCATCATTGTGTAGGTGAAACAAACGTGGAAATAAAATTGGAAATAAAGGAAATGAATACAACCTTGAAAACTGGTGATGGTGCTGCTTGAAGCGTCGATGAAACTTGTCTCGTCTCCTGATCTATTCTTCTCACCCTTCTACCAGAGTATGTATCTCGCTATCTTCGTTGCTGCTCCCTTGAGCCACCGGACGACTGGACCGTGGAATGACAACCTGACTGAACTTTTAAATCTTTGTTTTTTACTAAAATGGGGATCGAAGGACCATAATGAATTCGATAGAATGACTGTATATTTTCTGGTTTTACTAATTGCCTTTATATTAAACAATCTTTTTAATTTAATACCTTTAATTTTAGTTTTAATAAATCAGTTCAAATCAACGTACACATTGCAAGTCGACGGGCATCGGAAGAGTGCGTGAATCTGTACAAAATATCATCACAGCGCATCTGCAACGTTGTAACATCTAACATAATTTCTTGAACAAAAGTCATTTCCACCCACACAGCACAGCAATATTTCAGAAATATTGCAGAAATATTGCACTGCAATATTTGAAATATTTCCGCAACATTGCACAACATCTCTGCAACGTTGCAGCAAGATTGCAGCAACGTCTAAATGTCCAAAACTTGCAATATTTCAATGAAATATTGCAGCAAGATTTCAATGCAATATTGCAGCAAGATTTCAATGCAAGATTGCTGCAATATTTCATTGAAATCTTGCTGCAATATTTCATTGAAATCTTGCTGCAATATTTCATTGAAATCTTGCTGCAATATTTCATTGAAATCTTGCTGCAATATTTCATTGAAATCTTGCTGCAATATTTCATTGAAATATTGCAAGTTTTGGACATTTAGTCGTTGCTGCAATCTTGCTGCAACGTTGCAGATGTTGTGCAATGTTTTGGAAATATTTTCGAAATTTCTGCTTTATCTTTTGCATTTCAAAAGGACTAATAATGCACCACTAGTAATGTTAAGTGATTTAGTAAATGAATAGCCTATTAAATTTCATTAAAATATCCAGAGCGGTATTACAGATATTATGCAAAAATTATTTATTTTTAAAAACTTTAACACCCTGTATCTCAAAAGTTAAGACTTTTAGGACATACGTCCTTATGAAGTTTTCTTCTTAAAATGGACCAAAAAATCACCCCCTTAAATATTGACATTCAATTACAAAACACCCTGTATACACAAGAAAATAGTACGATTTTAGCTCTTGATGTGTTTGCCCCCTCCGCTAATGCATCAGGAACGAAATCACCGCGAAAATCTATCACTTTTTTCCTTATATAATAAATAACTATAATTTACATCCTCAATTATCAATTAATAATAATCAATAATCTAGAGTAATGTAATTCTATAACTTTAAACTGATTGGTTTGAAATTGAGTAGGTTATAATAATTATTATGAGGTAGATTAAATTTCATGTATCTTTTTTGTTATAATTTTTAATTATAACATTAATTAGTTACAATACTTTTTTATAATGATAAAACATGATTTTTATGGTAAATAAACTGTAGATATATAAATAAATAAAATATATCCGATTCCAGATATTTTCAAATTCAGAGTTGGAAATTTTGAATTATGTTGGTATACCTCTTCGAATACTGAGTTTTGTAACTACCTATGACAAGCTAAATTTTTAAAGAAAATGTATACTTATAACCAAATTTGACGTCGATTGTATAATATTTTAACTACGTACGCTACACTGCCAAAATAGTAAAATAATATTTGGTTTGAGTATAATAAACTTCAGACATTGCTCAGAATCCATGCCTGCGCACTCGGTACTAGAAGTTGTTCCAAGCAGTGAAATAAATTAAAATTTGTTTTCTTGTATATAAAAGAGTAAAAAAAGCATAGTATTAGATTCGCGATTATGGCCATTATTCACTTGATGATGACTTCATAATCGCTCATATAATAAGATACAATTTTTGTAAAATAGAAAAATTATTCCTAATGGCATATGAGCACAATGGAAGTATTTGAACTTTTTTTAGCTCAAATCGGCCCTCCATGCAGATACAACTTTAAGAAAAAATATCACAACTAACTTGAATTTGAAAACGCCTTGAATGGGATACCTATATTATTATTATTATTATAAAAAGACAACTATTCAAAATTTAAATAGCCAGGTAACTAAATTATTATTTATTAATTAAATTATGAAGTAAATTATTCACTATCGTTGGGAGGCTCCTGTGAGGGACCCACTATTTTCCTATTCGTCTCCCTGCTGTTCCTCAGAGTGGCCTGTGCCAGCCATTTTGAAATAGCACTGGTGATTGCATCATCTGTTGCATCTTTTATGTGCAGACGAACAGTTTCTAAGGAAAAATAAAGTATTTTTTAAATAGTAATCAAGTTAAATGACAGGAAAATGTGTATATGTATTTATTAATTCTCTATGACTCACTTGCTATGACTTGGTAGACTCTTCTAAACTCTTTAAAAGGCCTCTTCTTTTTGAATCCAGCCCAACTAAATTCTTGGACCAATGCATTTTTGAGTAGTTTCTTCAAAATTCCGTAGACTATAAAATTTAGATTGGTTCCCCCGACTCTTCTTAAAAAAACGACCTGGAAAACAGATTAATACGGTTATCAAGGAACACTTGACAAAATACAAGCATTTTCACGTTCGCTTTAACAATTTTTTCCGAACAGAAAATTATATAATATTTTACTTATTATTAAATCTACGTATAAGTTCTATACAACTTCTATTACATACCATCTTTTGAGAATAATTTGAATCAGATAAGTTTGATTCAAATTAGCTACAATTTTCAGCGGAAAGTTGTTAAAATCATCCTCGGTGGATGATTCCTCTACTGCATTGTGACTGTGAGTGGCCGCCTTCTGCTGTAGCTATAATAATGCATCCAGTCGAAGTTCAATTTGATTGATGCTTTTGATAATTGTGTTCAATTTAAAAATTACTTGCGTCTGGAATTCTGTAAAAATATACTAGTTCAATAAATAATTAAACATGGCAAAATCATTATAGACTCACGTGATGAAGTGGTGTCTTCTCCAATTCTGTTCACGGAGACAGAGGATGACCTGCCCCTGCTGTCAAATTGTTTTGATGAATGAAACAATTCATCAGTAGGTGTGTGCTGCTGTTTTAAACTTAACCTGGCAAAAGAAAGACCTTATTGTTAAAAAAATGTAAATTAAAAAATTATCTAGGTTACTTACCTTTATTGTAGAAACGATGTATGAGGGTTTACTCGAACTCAGTCAGTTTACAAGGATAAGATATTGTATTAAGGTAATACGACTAATTCAGGTAGAACTCAAAAAGACACCTTGAAGAGAAAACGTGGTAGGTATTTTACGTGGTCGACTGCGATTACCGATTGATTACACATACACAATACAAAAAAATAGAACTGCACAGCCACAGGCATAGTGTTGGGAGTATTCGAATACCAGAATCGAGATGTATTCGATTCTCACAAGTACTCGCATGTCTCGATTCTCTCAAGTACTCGGTGGTATCGATTCTTGCCGATTCCGACGTCAGAACAGAATTCGAATACTTGAAAAACATTCGAGTACCTACTAGCATTCGAATACTAGATCTCGCGATCTCGGATGGTCGCTTCTTGTGCTTATGTCTCGGATCGTGGAGCGATTCTCGGCTCGGATGTGGGATCGGCGATTTTCGACGTCAGAAAAGAATTCGAATACTTTAATACGAGTACGAGTACGAGTACAAGATCTCGGATGGATGAATGTCTCATGTCTCGGGTCTCGCCTCGCGTCTCGATTCTCGGATGTGGAATCGGAACTCCTAATCGTGTCCATATTTATTGCATTGCCGGATTGCCGCTATTATTATTTATTTTTATTATTGTGTTGTATTGTCTACAAACTACTGCAGTCGCTTATAGACTAGATGAAATATGAAATCTATCTTTAATCTCACATTCCAAAAATAAAATAAAATGTGTTTTACCTACCTAGGTACCTACCGTATCATCATTCATTGTTTTAATTTTAATTTTAATAATTTTTAATGACTTGAATATGTACTGAATATGGGTACCTTTCGCAGTAATTTAAGTAATTATTTTAATTAATAATTTAACATTACTATTATCCTTATAAATTTTACCTATATAACCTTACTTATACAAAAAGATCAAATTGTTTAAATTTTTCATACAGATCAGGTAGGTACCTGCCCATAATAATAATTGTATCCAACTAACAGTTTTTTGGTGTACTGAAAATAAAATGAAGTTCTCATAATTATAAGGTCATACCTATAGGTAGTTACCTAGTTAATATTCAACGCGATCCCGATATACCATAATATGCATATTAGTTATAGTAAAAAAGTTAATTTGTTAAGTTATTCCGTCTCCGTCTCGATCCTCGTATTAATAATAATATCAATAATAATAAGTACCTATAACTAAGACAACTTCGGGAAAAGTCAATGCGGGACACTACTATATGTAGCAGGAATAGGAATCAAGGTCAAGCGGCTTCGACCTTCGACCAGCAGAATCGATCCTTATCCTTGTTCTCGTAGTACTCGTACTCATTCATATCGTCAGTATTCGAATACTGAAGCATTCGAGTAGTAGTAGTAGGTAGTCGGTATCGGCAACAGCCCGATTCCGGAGTCCCGAGCGCGGCAGAATCGATCTTTGGTCTGGTACTCGTATCGTCAGTATTCGAATACTGAAGTATTCGATTCTGATAAGTATTCGAGTACTGAGGTCTCGATTCTTGAAAGTATTCGATTCTGCCCATCACTAGCAAGAATCGATACCACCGAGTACTTGAGAGAATCGAGACATGCGAGTACTTGTGAGAATCGAATACATCTCGATTCTGGTATTCGAATACTCCCAACACTATGCCTGTGGCTGTGCAGTTCTATTTTTTTGTATTGTGTATGTGTAATCAATCGGTAATCGCAGTCGACCACGTAAAATACCTACCACGTTTTCTCTTCAAGGTGTCTTTTTGAGTTCTACCTGAATTAGTCGTATTACCTTAATACAATATCTTATCCTTGTAAACTGACTGAGTTCGAGTAAACCCTCATACATCGTTTCTACAATAAAGGTAAGTAACCTAGATAATTTTTTAATTTACATTTTTTTAACAATAAGGTCTTTCTTTTGCCAGGTTAAGTTTAAAACAGCAGCACACACCTACTGATGAATTGTTTCATTCATCAAAACAATTTGACAGCAGGGGCAGGTCATCCTCTGTCTCCGTGAACAGAATTGGAGAAGACACCACTTCATCACGTGAGTCTATAATGATTTTGCCATGTTTAATTATTTATTGAACTAGTATATTTTTACAGAATTCCAGACGCAAGTAATTTTTAAATTGAACACAATTATCAAAAGCATCAATCAAATTGAACTTCGACTGGATGCATTATTATAGCTACAGCAGAAGGCGGCCACTCACAGTCACAATGCAGTATAGAGGAATCATCCACCGAGGATGATTTTAACAACTTTCCGCTGAAAATTGTAGCTAATTTGAATCAAACTTATCTGATTCAAATTATTCTCAAAAGATGGTATGTAATAGAAGTTGTATAGAACTTATACGTAGATTTAATAATAAGTAAAATATTATATAATTTTCTGTTCGGAAAAAATTGTTAAAGCGAACGTGAAAATGCTTGTATTTTGTCAAGTGTTCCTTGATAACCGTATTAATCTGTTTTCCAGGTCGTTTTTTTAAGAAGAGTCGGGGGAACCAATCTAAATTTTATAGTCTACGGAATTTTGAAGAAACTACTCAAAAATGCATTGGTCCAAGAATTTAGTTGGGCTGGATTCAAAAAGAAGAGGCCTTTTAAAGAGTTTAGAAGAGTCTACCAAGTCATAGCAAGTGAGTCATAGAGAATTAATAAATACATATACACATTTTCCTGTCATTTAACTTGATTACTATTTAAAAAATACTTTATTTTTCCTTAGAAACTGTTCGTCTGCACATAAAAGATGCAACAGATGATGCAATCACCAGTGCTATTTCAAAATGGCTGGCACAGGCCACTCTGAGGAACAGCAGGGAGACGAATAGGAAAATAGTGGGTCCCTCACAGGAGCCTCCCAACGATAGTGAATAATTTACTTCATAATTTAATTAATAAATAATAATTTAGTTACCTGGCTATTTAAATTTTGAATAGTTGTCTTTTTATAATAATAATAATAATATAGGTATCCCATTCAAGGCGTTTTCAAATTCAAGTTAGTTGTGATATTTTTTCTTAAAGTTGTATCTGCATGGAGGGCCGATTTGAGCTAAAAAAAGTTCAAATACTTCCATTGTGCTCATATGCCATTAGGAATAATTTTTCTATTTTACAAAAATTGTATCTTATTATATGAGCGATTATGAAGTCATCATCAAGTGAATAATGGCCATAATCGCGAATCTAATACTATGCTTTTTTTACTCTTTTATATACAAGAAAACAAATTTTAATTTATTTCACTGCTTGGAACAACTTCTAGTACCGAGTGCGCAGGCATGGATTCTGAGCAATGTCTGAAGTTTATTATACTCAAACCAAATATTATTTTACTATTTTGGCAGTGTAGCGTACGTAGTTAAAATATTATACAATCGACGTCAAATTTGGTTATAAGTATACATTTTCTTTAAAAATTTAGCTTGTCATAGGTAGTTACAAAACTCAGTATTCGAAGAGGTATACCAACATAATTCAAAATTTCCAACTCTGAATTTGAAAATATCTGGAATCGGATATATTTTATTTATTTATATATCTACAGTTTATTTACCATAAAAATCATGTTTTATCATTACAAAAAAGTATTGTAACTAATTAATGTTATAATTAAAAATTATAACAAAAAAGATACATGAAATTTAATCTACCTCATAATAATTATTATAACCTACTCAATTTCAAACCAATCAGTTTAAAGTTATAGAATTACATTACTCTAGATTATTGATTATTATTAATTGATAATTGAGGATGTAAATTATAGTTATTTATTATATAAGGAAAAAAGTGATAGATTTTCGCGGTGATTTCGTTCCTGATGCATTAGCGGAGGGGGCAAACACATCAAGAGCTAAAATCGTACTATTTTCTTGTGTATACAGGGTGTTTTGTAATTGAATGTCAATATTTAAGGGGGTGATTTTTTGGTCCATTTTAAGAAGAAAACTTCATAAGGACGTATGTCCTAAAAGTCTTAACTTTTGAGATACAGGGTGTTAAAGTTTTTAAAAATAAATAATTTTTGCATAATATCTGTAATACCGCTCTGGATATTTTAATGAAATTTAATAGGCTATTCATTTACTAAATCACTTAACATTACTAGTGGTGCATTATTAGTCCTTTTGAAATGCAAAAGATAAAGCAGAAATTTCGAAAATATTTCCAAAACATTGCACAACATCTGCAACGTTGCAGCAAGATTGCAGCAACGACTAAATGTCCAAAACTTGCAATATTTCAATGAAATATTGCAGCAAGATTTCAATGAAATATTGCAGCAAGATTTCAATGAAATATTGCAGCAAGATTTCAATGAAATATTGCAGCAAGATTTCAATGAAATATTGCAGCAAGATTTCAATGAAATATTGCAGCAATCTTGCATTGAAATCTTGCTGCAATATTGCATTGAAATCTTGCTGCAATATTTCATTGAAATATTGCAAGTTTTGGACATTTAGACGTTGCTGCAATCTTGCTGCAACGTTGCAGAGATGTTGTGCAATGTTGCGGAAATATTTCAAATATTGCAGTGCAATATTTCTGCAATATTTCTGAAATATTGCTGTGCTGTGTGGGTGGAAATGACTTTTGTTCAAGAAATTATGTTAGATGTTACAACGTTGCAGATGCGCTGTGATGATATTTTGTACAGATTCACGCACTCTTCCGATGCCCGTCGACTTGCAATGTGTACGTTGATTTGAACTGATTTATTAAAACTAAAATTAAAGGTATTAAATTAAAAAGATTGTTTAATATAAAGGCAATTAGTAAAACCAGAAAATATACAGTCATTCTATCGAATTCATTATGGTCCTTCGATCCCCATTTTAGTAAAAAACAAAGATTTAAAAGTTCAGTCAGGTTGTCATTCCACGGTCCAGTCGTCCGGTGGCTCAAGGGAGCAGCAACGAAGATAGCGAGATACATACTCTGGTAGAAGGGTGAGAAGAATAGATCAGGAGACGAGACAAGTTTCATCGACGCTTCAAGCAGCACCATCACCAGTTTTCAAGGTTGTATTCATTTCCTTTATTTCCAATTTTATTTCCACGTTTGTTTCACCTACACAATGATGATTATTCCTGAAACAAATGAAATTAAAGGTAATGCATGATTCAATCTAATTATTCAAAGACAAAGTTCAGCAAAGATTATAATTATTCAGCAAAGATAATAATTATTCAAAGACATTCATTTTAGCAAAGATTTGAATTTAATTGAAATTCGATTTCACATGTAACGCAGAAAAGAGGGAAAGAATTACTCACATGTAAATTCACAAATTTATTTCGTCAGGGCCGTCGTTTTTCTAGTCACTCACCGTTTCTCTTGCCTTTCGACGTCTCGGCTCACTCCCTAAAGATTAAAACTTGCATAAGTGTCTTATTCCTCCTATAGGCTTATCATTCACTAACGCTTAGCCTTCTTGGTAACCTCTCTCTGGAGCTTTGACATTACCTTGCTGAAGACACGTAAATCACTGTTCAAGGTCATTGCTGAAGTTACTCGACTCAAGACGCTACCTAGACATCTTGCTCTTAAGCCGTTGATCGTAGCCTTGCCAAGGATTACGGCGCCAAGGCACGCAGTGGTAACCAGGACCCACCTCGGTCCTTCCGATCTCAAGGTCATTCGCGGGAGGTCGGCAGGATCCTCTCGATCCTTCACTCCCGGGGAACCACCAGGCGGTCAGCAGGATCCATCTTGATCCTTCACGTCCGGTTAGATCACTAGGCGTTCTGCAGGATCATCCTCTCGATCCTTCCCGCCCAGGCCACCATAGGCGTTCTGCAGGATCATCCTCTCGATCCTTCACGCCCGGTTCGAAACCACTCACGGGTGATCGGCAGGATCATCTTCTCGATCCTTCACACCCGGAACAAAGTCAGGCCACACTGGCCTCCACTCTGACCTACACATGCAGGTCACGCAGGCCACACGGGCCGCTCTCAGGTCTCCCGGGTCGACACCCGTTCTCAGCCTCACAGGCTACTGACCTCTCGTCGCTCTCAGGTCTCCCGGGTCGCCACCCGTTCTCAGCCTCACAGGCTACTGACCTTCACTCAGGGACTTAAGCAAACACATGCACATGCACAGGCCACACAGGCCTACTAGAACTCTACGATCAACGCTCATTTCTCCTTAACACTTCAGCAATTTAGACATCTTCAGCACTCCTTAATCTTTGTCTCTCAATAAGTACTTATCATGATTCTGTCTTTCACTGATTTACCTCTATGCCTATTCATGCTTTATTTATTCATGCTACATGCAGTTTCTCATTTGACTCTAAATAGATGTGAGCTCATTAACATCTCAATTCTTAAGACAGGCTATTAATAATAATTATCTTTCTCAATTATATCTCAATTAATAATCATGATTACTTAACTCTCTGTTGCTTATCCTAACTCTATTTATCTTAGGAATAGGACACTCAGTGAGTAAATCAACTCACCTGTTATCTATTACAAAAGAACGCCAGAATGCACCAAACACAAACACAAGAAATCACCAACTCACTCGACCACTTTCAAAACACAACTGATCGATCGGGAGTAGGTACTTACCACCCCGCGTCTTACAGTCAAGTAGGGTCAATGGACATTTCATTTCTTTCACGCAACGGATGTTAACTCTTCAGCATCCGCGCGGATGTTTATATTAACAAAGCGACCGGTTGTTACATATCTACTGGAATCTACTGGATTTTAGATATCGATACCTATCGATATGGAATGAATGAGATTGAATCAAATTTACGTCTTACATTCGGCCATCCTGCGTCAGACTCGTCCCGAGGCTGCCTAGTCCTCCGATCAGCACTCCTCAAGACACATGGGTAACAATGCCGACTTCATTGTCCTCTTGAACCTTTCTCCCTGGCCATTGGCTCGTGGAGTAGCCACTGAATTCACAACATGCTTAATTTTGAAGGTATCGCAACATTGGCAGAACTTATTGGAACTGAAAGCACTCCCTTGATCCGTCACTAGACTCCGGGGTTTCCCGAATAGTTGGAAAATTCCCTCCAAAAATAGAATGGTGTATCTGGAGTTCGTTGATCTTACGGCCTTCAAAAACGTAAATTTAGTGAAGGCGTCGACAGCCACGATGATGTGGACGTTGCCTCGACTTGTTTTTGGCAACGGAACCTAGTGATCAACACGAAGCATATCCATGAGTGCAGCTGGTTTTGCTATTGGGTGTAAGAACCCTTCCGCCTGAAGGCCTTTTTCCATAAATGCAGCCTATACAACAATCGGGTTTCGCAATAAGCGCGTAATTTTGGACAAAATGTCTAAAATAGCCCGTCAAACCTAGGAACTGCCTGACTTGATGTACTGTCTGCGGCACTTCAAATTCCTTTACCGCCTTTGTCTTCATTTCTCCAGGTCGCACCTTGCTGTTGTTGATTTCAAACCCTAGATACTCGACGGATGTTTCCAAAAATTTACATTTACTGGGGTTTAAGGTTAGGCCTTCCTGTTGTAAGAGCTGCAGGACCTTTTTCAAATTTTCCAACCCCTCTGCCACAGTTTTTGAAAACAAAAGGACATCATCCAAATATATTGCAGCAATGTCGCGAGCTGGTTCCAAAACCTTGTTCATGAGCCGCTGAAATGCACTTGGTGCATTCGTCAGCCCAAAGGGAAGTCGATTATACTCGAACTGGTCTTCGGCAGTGACGAAGGCTGTATATTTCTTGGAGCTCTCTGCGACGGGAATCTGGTGGTAGCCTGATCTCAAGTCCAAGGTTGTGTAATAAACACTTCCTTGCAGCTTATCCAGCTGGTCGTCTACCCTAGGTAGTGGATAGCGGTCTTTGATGGTCATCTTGTTGAGCTTGCGATAGTCAACACACATCCGTTGTTCACCGTTCTTCTTTCGAACTAGTAAAATGGGCGATGAATAGGGCGAATGTGATTCCCTTATCACTTCGTTTCTCAGTAGGTCATCGACGATTTCTCTTACACATTCTTGCTCAGTCTTCGACATCCGGTATGGTCTATAACAGAAGGGCTTGTTATTTTCGAGCTCAATTTCAACCTGTGTCGACCTGGCACAACCAAGTTCGTCTGTGCTTGTTGCAAAGCAGTTTCTATACTTGTTCAGGAGATTGACCAAGTGTTTCTGTTCGTCGGCTGTAATCGGACCAAAACAAATATCTCCAGCTGTAAACTTTTTCCGCTTCTTTTCTATAGTACGGAAAACCCGTTCACCTCCCTCCGATTCAGGTTGACAAGGCCAACCTCTGGCTACTGGATACTTAGGCGAGAGTTGTAAGTCAACATTTGACAGATTCACGACTGGCAACACCGCGTGTTCGTCTTCCTTGATCGTGAGGATGGTATGAGGAATACAATACTCCTGCTCTTCGCCGGTACGTATGCTTGCCTCTACGTACAGGTCCCCTTGAAAGTCGTTTCTGACTTGTACTGGTATATTGCCCCAAAATCCAACAGGAATAGTTGTCGAATCCTTGGGCCAAAGAGAGATCTTCTTAATTTCGTCAACTGTCGCAGTGCTCGGTGGCAGTTTCCGAAATAGTTGTAAATTCTCGCTGTCCTTATAAACGACCACTTCAGGATTTTCGGTAACTGGATGTCCAATTAATATTGGCGTGTTTTGACTATGTTTGGGTACCACAGTTGCCGATGTAGGTACGCAAACCTTGTCGATGGTCAAATCAAATTCGACAGTTCCTTTCGTTGGAACCACTCCCCCTCCATAACCATGAATCGTTGTGTTCTGTGGTGCCTGCTTGCGTTTAAGTAACAACCTGTCAACCTCATCTTCTCGGATGATGTTGCAGGTGCTGCCCAGATCTACGAAGGCTTTCGATGCTTGATTGTTAATTTTTACAGGCTTATAGTATTTGTGGTCGGTTGGAGGGCACTTGGAGTGAGATACGTCTAGTCATTTGGTGTACTGGTGTGTTTTTGGCCTCTTTGGGCAGGCTGAGGCAAAATGTCCGACTTCCTGACAGGTGAAGCATCGGCCTTGCTGTAGGCCCTGCTGTCTGCCTCTGTCTCCGTGCTGGTTTCCGTTGCGCTGTCCCAACCTTCTAAAGTTAAAGTTTGACCGGGCCCTCTCCGGTTCAAATTTACGCTTCCGACCTTGAAAGTTTTGGATCGCCATGGTTCTTGTTGGTCCGGCTACCTCAGCGTTAAGAGTTCGCAGGTAACCAAAAAGAGCTTCGGGGTCGCAACAATTTGCGGCCTTGGCACTTGCTCGAATGTGGTTCTCAGAAATTCCCGCAATAATACACGAGACGGCGTCTCTCCCTTGTATTCGGCAGGCATTCAGAAGAGCTTGCTTCTCATAAAAATATTGCGCAAAAGACTCAGTTGACTTTTTCCTTCTCGACATCATCTGTTCCAAAAGTTCATGGAAGTCACGCTGGACTGGAAAGGAATAGCAAAGGTTCTCTTTCCATTCCGACCAAGTATACTTGACTGTTTTCAATCCCTTGTACCAGACACTTGCTAACCCTCGAAGCTTGGAGAGAGCGTTGAAAATGGTGATATCTTCTGTCCAATTGAACATTTCACTGATTTCATCCACTTTATTGCACCAGTCCTCCACATTTTGGTTCAAATCGTTGGGGTCGAAATACGGAATCACGTCCGCCCCCACAAACTTTGCCACCTTAGGACCTCCAGAACCAGAGCTCATATCTCGAAGAGCACGACTCAAAACATCGGCCAATTTGCCAACAACTTCATCGGTCTGTCCTGCTTCAGCAGAACCAGTTTCGGCCAACGGTACCAACGCCGTAGGCGGATTTGACTTCAACTCCGTGGACGGGTCTGACTTCCACCCACTATGTTTTCCAAGACTCGAGCTGGGATACATGGTCACAAAAATTAAAATAGAGAAACGGCAAACTTGTCTCAGAAACCGTTAACACAGCTAAACGTCACCAAACGTCACCACCGCACCGGATACGAAACCAAGAATACAATCAGTGTCACTAGCACACATAGCACACAAAAACACAAAATCACAAGAAACCGCAAGGGTACAAGACAAGAGAAGCAGCGGCGCCAAGTCTATCCCACTCCTGAAAAACTGTAACGCAGAAAAGAGGGAAAGAATTACTCACATGTAAATTCACAAATTTATTTCGTCAGGGCCGTCGTTTTTCTAGTCACTCACCGTTTCTCTTGCCTTTCGACGTCTCGGCTCACTCCCTAAAGATTAAAACTTGCATACGTGTCTTATTCCTCCTATAGGCTTATCATTCACTAACGCTTAGCCTTCTTGGTAACCTCTCTCTGGAGCTTTGACATTACCTTGCTGAAGACACGTAAATCACTGTTCAAGGTCATTGCTGAAGTTACTCGACTCAAGACGCTACCTAGACATCTTGCTCTTAAGCCGTTGATCGTAGCCTTGCCAAGGATTACGGCGCCAAGGCACGCAGTGGTAACCAGGACCCACCTCGGTCCTTCCGATCTCAAGGTCATTCGCGGGAGGTCGGCAGGATCCTCTCGATCCTTCACTCCCGGGGAACCACCACGCGGTCAGCAGGATCCATCTTGATCCTTCACGTCCGGTTAGATCACTAGGCGTTCTGCAGGATCATCCTCTCGATCCTTCCCGCCCAGGCCACCATAGGCGTTCTGCAGGATCATCCTCTCGATCCTTCACGCCCGGTTCGAAACCACTCACGGGTGATCGGCAGGATCATCTTCTCGATCCTTCACACCCGGAACAAAGTCAGGCCACACTGGTCTCCACTCTGACCTACACATGCAGGTCACGCAGGCCACACGGGCCGCTCAGGTCTCCCGGGTCGACACCCGTTCTCAGCCTCACAGGCTACTGACCTCTCGTCGCTCTCAGGTCTCCCGGGTCGCCACCCGTTCTCAGCCTCACAGGCTACTGACCTTCACTCAGGGACTTAAGCAAACACATGCACATGCACAGGCCACACAGGCCTACTAGAACTCTACGATCAACGCTCATTTCTCCTTAACACTTCAGCAATTTAGACATCTTCAGCACTCCTTAATCTTTGTCTCTCAATA
Source organism: Malachius bipustulatus (assembly GCA_910589415.1). NCBI lineage: Eukaryota > Metazoa > Arthropoda > Insecta > Coleoptera > Melyridae > Malachius > Malachius bipustulatus. Next base: position 22,919 of record CAJUUM010000014.1, on the reverse strand, counting down.
AGTACTTATCATGATTCTGTCTTTCACTGATTTACCTCTATGCCTATTCATGCTTTATTTATTCATGCTACATGCAGTTTCTCATTTGACTCTAAATAGATGTGAGCTCATTAACATCTCAATTCTTAAGACAGGCTATTAATAATAATTATCTTTCTCAATTATATCTCAATTAATAATCATGATTACTTAACTCTCTGTTGCTTATCCTAACTCTATTTATCTTAGGAATAGGACACTCGGTGAGTAAATCAACTCACCTGTTATCTATTACAAAAGAACGCCAGAATGCACCAAACACAAACACAAGAAATCACCAACTCACTCGACCACTTTCAAAACACAACTGATCGATCGGGAGTAGGTACTTACCACCCCGCGTCTTACAGTCAAGTAGGGTCAATGGACATTTCATTTCTTTCACGCAACGGATGTTAACTCTTCAGCATCCGCGCGGATGTTTATATTAACAAAGCGACCGGTTGTTACATATCTACTGGAATCTACTGGATTTTAGATATCGATACCTATCGATATGGAATGAATGAGATTGAATCAAATTTACGTCTTACACACACTCGGCGCTCACATGTGGTTGTAGTCAGTGAATGAATTTAATAAATTCGGCAAGTGATCAAAATTATAACACGTTATCATTGTTTGTGTTATTTATTTTCAGCAGAGTAAAGTGCATTGATTTACGTAGATACCTACTTACTTAGTAATTATTATTAGTAAGGTTAATTTCATTTATTTTTATCAACACGATGGCGGATGAAAGTGATGAAATTGTTGCGCAATTAAAACGTGCTAGGGGTACAATTAAGACAAAGTTAACTATTTTTTCTAATTTTTTGGCACCGTTGCAAAAAGATTTTGAAAATAAAAAACCTATTAAAGGTGCAGATTTTAAGCAGTTAGAACATAAATTTGTCAAATTTAAAGATCTAGAGGAAGAATTTGAAACGATTCAGATAAAAGTAGAAAGTTTGTGTGAAGAGAAGGAGCTTGACGAGCAATACAAATACAGGGAAGAATTTGATAGGAGTTTCTCAGCAAGCTTGGCAAATGCTGAAATTATTTTGTCTGATTTTCAGTTAGATAACAGTGATAAAACGCAACCTTTGGTTCAGGCTCAGCAGGTTCAAATAGTAGAGCAGATCACTCAGTCAAATGTAAATAATGTACCGAACCCGCTCGTTTTAAACGATGTCCATGCGCAGCCTAATACAAGTAACCCTTTACAACCATTGCAGCACAGATCAAGTGTACATGATAGCAATGGTGCAATTAGTTTTCACTCAGATACTCAGATAGATGCAAATAGGATGAACATAAAGTTACCAACAATCGAACTTCCGAAGTACAAAGGAGGCCATGTCGAATGGTTGGGCTTCAAAGACTTGTTCATGTCGCTAATTCATAACAATGATTCAATCAATGATATACAAAGGTACCATTACCTTAAGGCATCTTTAGAAGATGAAGCTTTAAGAGTAATACAGTCATTAGAATTTTCCTCAGACAACTATTATTTAGCTTGGGAGTTATTATGCAAAAGATTTGATAACTCTAGGATCCTTGTTCATAGTCATGTTAAATCTATTTTCGAGTTGGAAACACTAGCTAAAGAGTCCTCTAGGAAACTAAGAAATTTAATTGATACTCTTAACAAACATTTACGTTCTCTCGAGTCCTTAGGGCAGCCCGTAAGTCAGTGGGACACTCTACTAGTTTACATTGTTATGACAAAGTTAGATAGGTCTACGCTTAGGGAATGGGAACGGCACAAGATTGACAATGATTTTCCAAGTCTCGATGATATGATATTATTTTTGAGTACAAGAGCAAATCTCTTAGAAGTTCTAGATACTAATCATAGTGTCAGCAATGTCAACAGAGCTCTACAGAGAGATTTTCGGGGTACTACAGGTCGCCAGATGGCGCTAGTATCGTCGACAGGTGCAAGTTGCTATGTATGCCAAGAATCGCATAAAATTTACCAGTGTAGCGAATTTTTAGGCCTGTCTATTCCTGCTAGAATAGACAAGATAAAACAATTAAGGCTTTGTCAAAATTGTCTTTGTCTAGGGCACAATGAAAAACAATGTCGCTCAGGTGTCTGTGGTCAGTGTAAAGCTAGGCATAATACGTTACTATGTCAAAGAAATGCGCCTGCAAAACCACCACAGGTTTCAATGCAATGTTCTGTTGGTAGTCAATTGGTTCTTCTATCAACAGCTATGGTTTCGGTTTTTGATTCGCAAGGTTGTCCTCATAAGGTTAGGGCCTTATTGGATAGTGGCTCACAGTCATGTTTCATATCTCGCAAACTGTGTGATCAGCTAGGAATTCAGGTGAATCCCTGAATCAGGTGCAGACATTGAAAAAATGTACAGGCAAATTATGATTGATGAGGAAGATAGGTCTCTGCAAAAGATATTCTGGCGAGCAAGCCCCAATGAACCAGTAAAGATATTTGTACTCAATACTGTTACATATGGTACTAGGTCGGCACCCTTTCTAAGTATGAGATGCCTGAAACAAGTGGCTTTAGACAATGTAGAGAGGTTCCCAATTTCAAGTAAGATTATCTTATCAGATTTTTACGTCGACGACCTCATGACAGGTTTTGAGACAGAAACAGAGGCAATTCAGGTTTCGCAAGAGATACAATCAGTTTTAAATTCGGCAGGTTTTCCACTGCAAAAGTGGAACTCGAATTCTCCATCTATATACAAGGTTTTACGCAAGAGCAATGACCCGATAAACTTAGTCAAGTTGGTAAGCACAGATAAAGTCAAAATACTAGGTTTGCAATGGAAATCCACAGATGACAAATTAACTTTTCACGTTGACAAGGCTTCAGATACGTCACAAGTAACGAAGAGAAGTATTCTTTCTGATATTTCTAAATTATATGATCCATTAGGCTTAGTTAGTCCATGTATTGTACTGGGAAAGTTAATCATCCAAGATCTTTGGCGAGTGAACAATGATTGGGACGATCCAGTTCCAGAAAACTTAGAATCCAAGTGGAAAATGTTCAGAGCACAGCTACCCATTCTCAATACTCTAGAGTTTCCAAGGCAAGTGACAGTTCCAAATGCAAAGATTTTAGAGTTACACGGGTTCTCTGATGCATCACTGTACAGCTATGGTGGAGTGATTTATTTACGAAGCATAGATCAACAAGATAAGGTTTCTGTTAACTTGCTGTGTGCAAAGACAAAGGTTTGTAACGTCGTTAAAGGTTTTATTCTTTAATTGGCTCCATTTAAAATTATTAAATGGGACCACATTATCTAAATCTTTGCTATTAAGGTATTCATCAATGAGAAGGAATATAAGGTTCCGGAAACATGAATTTCGAACTAACATCGCCACCTGTTGCCGAGTGGTAAAACTAACTAAACTAGGCAAGTTCAAGATCCCTACCTTTAGTACAATCTGTAACTTCCTTCTCTTACAATCTTCCTTTTCGATAAATTAGAAACACAGATGTCGCTGTGATGTAGTTTCGCAAATTTAAATACAACAACCCTTTCTTCGAGCTGCGCGGAAAAGGTGCTCCGCATTTTCTGGACAAGTTTGTTCGTCTTCCAATCTTGGTGCTTGAAGCGACAAGTCGCACCCCTACCTTTTCTCTTTATCTAAGGACCGATTAATAAATCGGGTAAGTAAATTGTTCAAACTATCTGAAACTTTCTCTAATAGAGTTTATATATTGTTATAGTTCTTTCTACCTACCCTATCAATCGGGGTACTATCTTATTTCATCGGAAAACCTACCTACGGAGTAGAACCCCACCTGTCTTCCCGGACGCCATATTGGTTTCCATTTCTGGTACATCCGAATATCCGCTTTTATGGAAGGAATCTCTTACACTATCTGAAGGTTTTGCTGCTACCTGCCCCTAAATACTGGATCTCAACATTCGGAGCCCCATATTTTCGAGTTTCATCTAACCTCGAAGGACGACCACGCTACCAGTGTTAGGCACGTGTTCCCACGGGACACGACAACGTCCACCAGTCTTTTTGCCACCCCAGAGGGAGACCACGGTCTCTTATCCTGAGATTTCGTCCAGGGCCCCGCTCTCCAGTCTCGGCACGACATTCCAAGGATGGCAAAATGTCGTATCAGTAAGCAAAGTGTGACATAACCTTTTATTGCTCAGAGTGATATCAGAGAAATCTGTTAGGATTTTTGTGTCGTTCTATTGCCTTATCTTGTCGAGAGATTGATGTTTTATTAATTAAAACTTATATTAATAATAACTTTGAAATACCTGATATACAATCATTACCATTATTATTCAAGTAATACTTGAAATGAACTTGTCAATTATTATGTGAAGGAAAGATAGATATCTATTATTTTCTCTACCAGTTAAACTGTTAAATGAGATATTTTACAATTAACTTCAGGATCAATTAATTAGTAATTTCATAACCATAGAATTTCAATCATTTATTTTATAAACAGAATAAATAAATATACTTTTCATTAAAAGATCAATTCTATTATTCCGTAGGTAGATACAGTAGTTAGAAATTATTAACATCTCATAACCTGAGTGAATTTTGATGCCTTTATAGTTCAGGTTACTTTAGATCTATTATTCAAAATTAAAAGGTCATCTGGCATCCCAGTACCTTATATCTTAGGGGTAATTAAACCGTACCGCTTTATGCTGCTGATGCCACTACAGTCGCACGAAATCTGAATGAGATTTTGGTGCATCAATTAATACTTCGGCCCAACGAAGGTAAGTCGGCAATTGTTTTTCAACAACGTTCGAATTTTAATTGGCCCAGAGCCTAATCAAATTAGCCCGACAGCAGCAATTGGCATCCCTGGCGGGGAACGTTTACTTCTTTGAATTAGAAATCCAATTTATCTTTATCTTATTTGGCTTTTATGTATCTAGGATTTTCATAAAATAAATCTCATAACTATTTGAACTTTACGATTTGTCTGCGATATCACTTGATATTTATATAAATTTCTCTTGTTGCTTACTGCATGTATTATTTATTGAAAGCTTTTGCATGATTTAGTTTTAAGCATTATTGTTCCCTAATATATGTGTACCTACCTAATTATCTTTGTGCAAAGTGCCGTGCCGCGAAAATACCTACTTTTTCTTACCGCTACACTGCCGCTAAAGGGTAACCCGTCAGGGAGCTTTACGGAGTGGTTGCATGATTATACCGTCGTGATGTCTCGAGCATGTTTTAGAGAAGCTTAATTCCGTACAGAGAGGATACTCGATACGAGAGCTCTGTAGTTAAGCTGTCTTTGAAAGCTGTATCCAAAAATCTTTCCCTGAAAATTACCTTACCATTTTCTCATTAAGTTAGGTTAGGTTTCCATTAATCTTTGACTCTCCAGTCAGCTGTTGATAATAGTGCCGACGAGCGCTAAAGCTACGAGCAGTGTTGCGACGTATCCCTTGCATTCTTTACGTCAAACGTAGAAAACGAATTCTTTACGTGTAAAGATACATCATAGCGTCACATAGCTTTTTCGATCCCTACCTTACCGACTTTAGTAGATTTCAGTCATGAATCCAGTCTTGACTCTAGTTAGTGACACGATCACTCATGAGTTCTTCCTAAGGAAATAAATTCCTTATTTATGCATAATAAAATGCATGTTCAGTCTAGTATGCTCCTAGACAAGGAAAATGCATCAGGATTAATTATTCCTGAGTCAACATACCCTTTCGATCCCGGTATACAGAAACCGATGAATAGTTTCCTATAATATCTTTTCTCTTTAATTTTATTTCCCTGCCTACCTTTATCTTTCTTTTTGTATTTGACAAAAATCCCTTTAGAAAATGAGGCCTAGCAATACGAGAATTGAGAAAGCTCCGTTTCTAGTTGTATCTTAGAATGAATGAAGAATGTATGTAGAATGAATACCGTATCTTTCAAAGCATTTCTCAAGGATCTCGATGTTAGCTGTATGAATGTGGATCCAAGTATAAATGTTGTTAATTTTGGGATCGGTATTTGCTATCCTCAGGCTCTCACTCTGTTTTATCGCTCAAATTTTGAGAACCCATATCTTTCTGGTTATCTGAAATCATTACCTTGAAAAGTAACTATTCGCCTATCTTGTCTGACTATGTTTACAGGTCTAATCTTATCTTTTAACTTTTCTTATGTTCAGTGAACTAAAGAAAACGCTATCTTGCCGTTGTATCTACCTTATCTTATCTTTTACCTTTATCTTATCTACCGTCTAGTTTTAGACGGGTGCTTTCCCGACAGTTTCCGCCCTGCTATGTGCTAAAGTGAAAACTGCTCTGCTTGTCAAATCAGACGACAGCAGATCTCTTTTATCTTATCTTACCATCTCTTTCAAAAACGGGTGCTTTCCGACAGTTTCCGCCCTGCTATAGGCTAAAGTGAAAACTGCCCTGTTTGTCCAAACAAGAGACAACAGGTTATCTTTATCTTACCCACCATCTCTCCAAGTACGGGTGCTTTCCCGACAGTTTCCGCCCTGCTATGTGCTAAAGTGAAAACTGCTCTGCTTGTCAAATCAGACGACAGCAGATCTCTTTTATCTTATCTACCATCTTTCCAAGATTGGGTGCTTTAAGATTTTCCGCCCTGCATGGCTAAAGTGAAAAATCCCTCTGTTGTCTCAACGGAAGACAACAGAATATCTCTACCTTATCTTACCTATCTTTCAAGAAAACGAAAATTGAATTAGCAAATTTTCTTCTTGATAAAAATGACAGGCGTAAGCTTTAGTCAAAGCTTCGTGCCTTTCTTATCTTAAATTTCTTTTCAAAGAAAAGGAATTACCTTATCTTACCTTATCTGTACCTGTTAGTACCATAATAGAATGGTAGCTAATACTTATCTTCTCTGCGAATATTTTCCAAAATGGAAAATAAAAATCTATGTGAATTCGAGCTACGAATTTACAAAGATGAATTTTGATATTCAGTGTTAACGTAAATGAATTTGAACACGGATATTGAATGTCCCATACCTTAGCGATGAAAATGGTTGTTCCATTTTTCTTATCTTACCGAGTGAGATAAATTATCTTACCGTTACCTTAATGTTTATCTAATAATCCAGGCGATTATTGATGTTTTCTCCGTGCGATTATCGAATGTTTATCTATGCGATTATTGGGTGATTTATCAAAGTGATTATTGCAATTACGCTATTTGATAAGCTACGCAATGATTATCTGCAAACTTCCTTTCTCTCAACCATTTATTATGGAGTCGCATAGACGATGACATAGTCAAATTTTGACTGGTTCAAAGATGAAAAATCTTACTCATGGATTACCCTTGTGGACTCCAAAAATTTATCTTTCCCTGTACATAGATGTTTTGATGCCCAAGTTTGGACAGCATCAACCCCCTTGAGGATCGAGTTTCACTTTTCCTTTGTTAGACTTGCTACTTGACCTCGACAGTCTCATTCCAGATTTTTCCGCGCCCCACTGTTTCAGTGGCGGTGCATGCTCCAAATCAGAATGCAGGGTTGTCATTGGTCAAGGAAACACCATCTAAAGGCAAAGGAGGAAACCGTGCCCACCTCAGGAGATCTAATTTTATCTTAGTATGTATCTTATCTTATATTATCTATCTTATCTTATATTATCTAACCATACCTTATCGTATCATCGTATCTAGTTATTTAGAAATTATTCCTATGTTTATCGACATTGTTCGGCGAGAACAATTACCGTTTAAGAAAGTTATCTTAATTATCTTATTACTACCGTTACTAGCATATCTTTTATTTTGTTGCCTTTGCAAAGAAGCATGAATATTTTATTTTTATACCTTATGAATAATTATTACCTAGTGCTTAATATTTAAGTTGCATGTAATTTTAGTAAACCTAACGCTATTCCCTTTGAAAGTTGCATGTTACCTTAGTAAGCATATATAAGAGAAATTTTATTCATTCAAGGAAACAGATCAATGATGTCGTTGACAATTTGTTCGTTCGGAATTGTTATCTTATTTCCTCGAAAGGTTCATGTTATTTATGAACGTGATTTCTGAATCATATTCTCTAAGCTTATCGTCACCTAGTTGTCCCGCAAACATACCCTTCTTCGGGTATAGTTACAACTTGAAATACGCCTGTGCTTTTTCCAGTTGGTTTATCTTTAATCCTTTCCTTACCCCGGTAAAGAGAGGTGTGTAACGTCGTTAAAGGTTTTATTCTTTAATTGGCTCCATTTAAAATTATTAAATGGGACCACATTATCTAAATCTTTGCTATTAAGGTATTCATCAATGAGAAGGAATATAAGGTTCCGGAAACATGAATTTCGAACTAACATCGCCACCTGTTGCCGAGTGGTAAAACTAACTAAACTAGGCAAGTTCAAGATCCCTACCTTTAGTACAATCTGTAACTTCCTTCTCTTACAATCTTCCTTTTCGATAAATTAGAAACACAGATGTCGCTGTGATGTAGTTTCGCAAATTTAAATACAACAACCCTTTCTTCGAGCTGCGCGGAAAAGGTGCTCCGCATTTTCTGGACAAGTTTGTTCGTCTTCCAATCTTGGTGCTTGAAGCGACAAGTCGCACCCCTACCTTTTCTCTTTATCTAAGGACCGATTAATAAATCGGGTAAGTAAATTGTTCAAACTATCTGAAACTTTCTCTAATAGAGTTTATATATTGTTATAGTTCTTTCTACCTACCCTATCAATCGGGGTACTATCTTATTTCATCGGAAAACCTACCTACGGAGTAGAACCCCACCTGTCTTCCCGGACGCCATATTGGTTTCCATTTCTGGTACATCCGAATATCCGCTTTTATGGAAGGAATCTCTTACACTATCTGAAGGTTTTGCTGCTACCTGCCCCTAAATACTGGATCTCAACATTCGGAGCCCCATATTTTCGAGTTTCATCTAACCTCGAAGGACGACCACGCTACCAGTGTTAGGCACGTGTTCCCACGGGACACGACAACGTCCACCAGTCTTTTTGCCACCCCAGAGGGAGACCACGGTCTCTTATCCTGAGATTTCGTCCAGGGCCCCGCTCTCCAGTCTCGGCACGACATTCCAAGGATGGCAAAATGTCGTATCAGTAAGCAAAGTGTGACATAACCTTTTATTGCTCAGAGTGATATCAGAGAAATCTGTTAGGATTTTTGTGTCGTTCTATTGCCTTATCTTGTCGAGAGATTGATGTTTTATTAATTAAAACTTATATTAATAATAACTTTGAAATACCTGATATACAATCATTACCATTATTATTCAAGTAATACTTGAAATGAACTTGTCAATTATTATGTGAAGGAAAGATAGATATCTATTATTTTCTCTACCAGTTAAACTGTTAAATGAGATATTTTACAATTAACTTCAGGATCAATTAATTAGTAATTTCATAACCATAGAATTTCAATCATTTATTTTATAAACAGAATAAATAAATATACTTTTCATTAAAAGATCAATTCTATTATTCCGTAGGTAGATACAGTAGTTAGAAATTATTAACATCTCATAACCTGAGTGAATTTTGATGCCTTTATAGTTCAGGTTACTTTAGATCTATTATTCAAAATTAAAAGGTCATCTGGCATCCCAGTACCTTATATCTTAGGGGTAATTAAACCGTACCGCTTTATGCTGCTGATGCCACTACAGTCGCACGAAATCTGAATGAGATTTTGGTGCATCAATTAATACTTCGGCCCAACGAAGGTAAGTCGGCAATTGTTTTTCAACAACGTTCGAATTTTAATTGGCCCAGAGCCTAATCAAATTAGCCCGACAGCAGCAGGTTGCACCAGTTAAGTCACAAACAATACCACGCTTAGAATTGCTAGGAGCACTTACACTAGCACGTTTAACAAACAAAGTATTGAATTCAATGAATCTTCAGGTGAAGTGCTACCAATGGTGTGATTCAAAGATCGTTTTAAGTTGGATACATACCGAACAAAGATTAATGCAGACTTTTGTTAGCAACAGGGTAGGGGAAATCAGAAAACTTACCTGTGTAGATGACTGGCATTACATTAGGTCAGAAAACAATGCAGCTGACATAGTTTCGCGAGGAGCACTTCCAGAGTCCTTAGTTGGAAATGTTCAATGGCTCCAAGGTCCACCGTTTCTCTCAGATACAGAGATTTATCTAGAATCAAATCCCACTGTTCCATTAATAGACTTACCTGAAATTAAGGCAAAATGTTTATTATCAACGGAAGTTTCCTTAAAAGATTCAACCTTCTTTGAATTCAAAAGATACTCTACTCTAACGAGAGCAAAACATGTCATGGCATATGTCCTTAGATTCATTTCTAATTGCAAGATAAAGGCCGAGCACAGGAATAGGTCCCTTTTGTCCATTCAAGAATTAGCAAGTAGCTTGAAGTGTTTGGTTCGTTTGTCTCAATCAGAATGTTTTAGCATTCAGAATTGTGTACAATGAATAATAAGTTACAATTAAAAGACAACAATAAATTAAGTAGTCTTTCTCCATTCATTGATGAGGAAGGTATACTACGTGTTGGAGGGCGTATTAAACATTCCAATGTGACATTTAATGCAAAACATCCAATGTTGCTTAGTCACAAACACCATTTCACAAAGTTGGTGTTTGAACATTTTCACAAGATGTATTGTCATGCACCTCCACAAATGTTACTTTTTATTGTCCGTCAAGAATTTTGGCCAACTTCAGGAATTTGTACATCAAAGTCAATAGTACGAAAATGCGTGAAGTGTTTCAAATTCAAACCTAGGTCAATTAATCCAATAATGGCTGATTTGCCCAAGGACAGAGTCACGATGACCAGTCCATTTTATGTAACAGGCTTAGATTATGCTGGTCCTTTCATGCTGCGTGACCGAAAGGGTAAAGGTGCGAAGTTTTATAAATCATACATTTGCGTTTTCATATGTTTTTGGAGTAAGGCTGTTCATTTTGAAATTGTAACAGATTTGACAACTGAGAATTTTATTTCTGCCTTCAGACGTTTTGTATCCAGACGTGGTAAGCCATACAAGGTCTGGTCAGATAATGGAACAAACTTTGTAGGGGCAAATAAAGAATTGCAAGCGCTATCAAGATTTATTAATCAATCACAGAGTGAAATCAATGCACAATGCGCTGCTGAGGGTATTATTTGGAGTTTCAATCCGCCTAACTCTCCACACTTTGGAGGCATTTGGGAAGCGAGTGTGAAAAGCTTTAAATATCATTTTTACCGAGTCATTGGTGACACAAAATTGACATACGAGGAGTTCCTTACTGTCACAACTCAGATTGAATCTGTATTGAATTTCCGACCACTTTATCCTATGTCTTCCAATCCTGATGACATGCAACTGTTGTAAATATAAGACATAATGATTTATATGACAAGACTGTGAAATATTAGGTAGTTGTTATTGTTAGAATTTTGTTGTTACAGTTAGTAAATTTATATTTATTGGATTTATCTAGTTGTACATTTTTCTTGTTGTTAGGGTGATTACAATTTTAATTTTGTTTTAATAACAGTTTAATTTTTTCTGATTAAAGTTTATGAAATAAAACTTATTTCACTCAAATATTATTCTTTATTCTCTTCCACTAAAAACAACAGGTTATGGGGCCCAGATCGTGTTGAGTTAAAGAAGTGGTTTTGTGTAGAAATTTGGAAGTAAATTTTCATAATCATAAACTGAAGAAAAATGGATGCAACTAAAGTTCACGTTGAGAAGTTAAATGGCGGGAACTATCAGCTCTGGAAGTACAAGGTAGAATTGTTGTTAAGAAAAGAAGAGCTATGGAACATTATATGTGAAAACAAACCAGATCCTGTTACGAGTGCATGGCAGGTGAAAGATGATAAAGCGAGAGCAACTATAGGCTTACTGTTGGAAGATCACCAAGTTATCCATGTAAGAAATGCTATCACAGCAAAAGAATCTTGGGATAAATTGAAAGCTTATCATGAAAAATCAACACTAACGAATAAAGTTTTCCTATTGAAAAAGCTATGTCGAATGACTTTGGTAGAAGGGGGTGATATGGAGCAACATATCACGACCATGATGAACTTAAACAATCAGTTAATTGTACTTGGTGAAAATTGAGCAAATAATTTATTAGTGGCATTGTTGCTTGGTAGTCTCCCTGAAAGTTATGATACCCTTATTACTGCTTTAGAAGGCAGAGCAGAGAATGATATAACTTTGGAAATGGTTCAAGGAAAATTAATGCAAGAATATGAGAAGCGAAAGCAGAATAATAGGTCAAGCGAGAAAGATGAAAATGAAGGAATAGCATTGAAAGTTGAACACAGATCTAATGTTAATCTGAAGAGATTGACTTGCCATTTCTGTCATAAAATAGGCCACGTAAAGAAGAATTGTTATTTTTATTTAAACCAACAGAAGAAAGGCAATGTGGCAAATAATCTTGCAGCAAAGGATGATACTTTCGAAGCTGATTCTAATGATGATGACACATTTGTGTGTTTTCAAATAAATGATAAAGTCATGAAAAGCAATGAATGGTGTATAGATTCTGGAGCTAGTGTTCATGTAGCAAATAACAGAGAATTCTTTACAAAATTTAAAAATTGCAAGAATGAACTCGAATTGGCAGATGGACGTAAGGTTTATTCATTTGGAATTGGTGATGTAATCATTAAAAATGAGAAGAATCTGCTTATCAAAGTGAAAAACGTCCTTTATGTTCCATCATTGGCATATAATTTATTGTCAGTGAAACGACTAACAGAATTAGGCTTCAACCTGACATTTACTGGTAACAAATGTAAAATTTCAAGAAACAATGAAATAATATGTTATGGATTGTTGAAAGGGAATTTATACAAACTGAATTGTGTAATGAATGAAATTACTGAAAAAGCACTAACCGCGTGGAATACATCCAGTATTAATGATTGCATACATACATGGCATAGGCGCTTTGGCCACTTTTATCCTGGGACTGTTGACCATATGATCAAGAATAAATTGATAGATGGTGCCAATCTTGAAAATTGCAAAACTAAAATCGTGTGTGACACATGTATTAAAGGTAAAATGTCAAGAAAACCTTTTCCAACAAAAAGTACTGGGAATAGTAAGGGAATTCTGGACTTAATTCATAGTGATTTATGTGGCCCAATGCAGACAATTACTCCTGGTGGTAAACGATACATATTGACATTCATTGATGATTTCAGTAGATATACCACAATTTATTTACTATCAAATAAAAATGAGGTCAAGGATAAGTTGCAGTCATTTGTAGAAATGGTGAAAAATCAATTTGGTAAGAAGATAAAATTCATAAGAACTGACAGAGGTGGTGAATATGTAAATAATGAAATTAAGAATTATCTTACTAAAGAAGGTATTCAACATCAGTTAACGGCACCTTATACTCCACAACAAAATGGCATTGCTGAAAGGAAGAATAGAAGCTTAACAGAAATGGTACGCTGCATGCTGATTGATGCTAAATTACCAAACAAATATTGGGGTGAAGCAATAATGACAGCTAACTACTTGCAGAATAGGCTGTTGACAAGATCTATCAATAAAATTCCTTACGAAGAATGGTATCAAATGAAAGTAAATATAAGTCATATTAAAGTATTTGGTAGTGTAGCTTTTGCTCATATACCTAAAAGTCAAAGAAGAAAACTGGATGAAAAGGCTGTTGAACTAATTTTTACTGGGTATGATGAAAATTCAAAATCATATAGATTGTTAAACGTTAACAATGATAAAGTTATGATAAGTCGAGATGTAAAATTTATTGAAAATAATGATGATGCATACCAGTGCCAAAACAGGAATGGATTAGAAATTCAATTAGAGGAGAGAGAAAGTGAAACAGAATCAACATTGGGAAGTCCGAGATCAGAAACAATAAAAAATGTTTTGGTGTCTGAAACTGAAGAAGATAACCAAGAACAAGAAGAAATTGAAAATCAACAAAATGATGATAAAGAAAAGGAAGGCGATATGCCAAGAAAATCATCAAGGAGCAATAAAGGAAAACGGTCAAAATATTTTGAAGACTATGAACTAAATCTGGCTCGCAGCTTAGAAGATAATATTGGAGATGAAAGAGCTGATCCGAAAACAGTTTCTGAAGCTTTAAATCGAGAAGATGGAAAAGAATGGTTGATGGCCATGAAGGAAGAACTTCAGTCAATGGAAAATAATAATACTTGGACACTTACAGTAAAACCATTAAATAAAACCATTGTTGGAAGTAAATGGGTGTTTAAATCAAAGAGAGATACTCTAGAAAATAACATGAAATACAGAGCTCGAATTGTCGCTCAAGGATATTCCCAAAAATATGGTGAAGACTATGACGAAGTTTTTGCACCAGTTGTGAAACAAAGTACATTGAGAATATTATTGATGTTAGCAGGAGAACAGAAAATGTCAATCTTTCACTGTGATTTCAAAACCGCTTTTCTTAATGCAAATTTAGAAGAAGAAATTTATATGAAATTGCCCGAAAGTTATGATGATGATGCAGAAAATAAAAGGAATAAAGACATAGTGTGTAAACTCAATAAAAGTATATATGGTTTAAAACAAGCAGCTAAATTATGGAATTCAACTATTGACGATTTTTTGAGTAAGCTTGGATTCAGAAGGGGCTTGAATGATACATGCCTATATGTGAAAGGTACTGGAAATAAGAAATTATACATTTTGATATACGTAGATGACCTGTTAATTGCAAGCAAAAATTCGGAACAGATTAAAGCAACAATAAAGTCAATAGAAGCATGTTTCAAAATAGAATGTTTGGGGGAAATTAAGAACTATTTAGGATTGGAGATTACTAAAAATAGTGAAGGATTCTATACCATTTGTCAATCATCATACATAAGAAAGCTACTGATGAAATTTAATATGGAAATGGCACATCCTGTAGAAATTCCAATGATAGTAAATTATTATAGTGCGATTGACAACATTCCGGAACAGTCGAATTTTGAAAGGCCTGATCTTTATAGAAGTGCAATTGGAGGGCTACTTTATTTAGCAGTGAATACTAGACCTGATATAGCCATAGCAACTGCAATTTTGGCAAGAAAAGTTAGTATCCCAAAGAACAATAATTGGCAAGATCTGAAGAGAATTTTTAAATATTTAAAAGGGACACAGGACTACAAACTTCAGTTGAAGAGTAATAATGAAAACGAAAATGTTTTGTATGGATATGCTGACGCTGACTATGCGAACGATAAAATTGATAGAAAGTCAAACACAGGATACTTATTTCTGTTCAAAGGTGCCATGATAGATTGGAAATGTAAGAAACAAGACTGTGTGACTTTATCATCTACTGAATCTGAAGTAGTTTCTCTGTCAGAAGCTTGTAGGCATGCAACATATATTAGAAATGTATTATGTGAAGATTTTGAGGTCAATTTAAAAGATATAATAATGCTGGAAGATAATCAAGCTTGTTTGAAATTAATTGAAGGAGAAAAGATTTCTGATAGAAGCAAACATTTCGGAACAAAGATAAGGTTCTTAAAAGAACTATATAACACAAATGAAATGACATTTAAATATTGTTCAACAAAAGAAATGTTGGCAGACTTCTTGACGAAACCTCTATCAAGGGATCGTTTGAAGATGTTGTTAAATGCCGTCCAAATAAATGATTTCACAGCATTGAGAAGGGGTGTTGTAAATATAAGACATAATGATTTATATGACAAGACTGTGAAATATTAGGTAGTTGTTATTGTTAGAATTTTGTTGTTACAGTTAGTTAATTTATATTTATTGGATTTATCTAGTTGTACATTTTTCTTGTTGTTAGGGTGATTACAATTTTAATTTTGTTTTAATAACAGTTTAATTTTTTCTGATTAAAGTTTATGAAATAAAACTTATTTCACTCAAATATTATTCTTTATTCTCTTCCACTAAAAACAAAGCAACCACTCACGCCATCGCATTTTTTGATTGGGAAGTCACTCATAACTCTACCTGATCCATTACTCGACAACATTCCAGTCAATCGATTATCAAGGTTTCAACTCCTTCAACGAATCAACCAGTCTTTTTGGAAGGTCTGGTCAAGAGACTATTTGAACAGTCTACAGCAACGAGGAAAATGGCGCAAGCAGTCAGCAAACATCAAGATCGGTGCTTTAGTAGTCATCAAAGACGACAACTTACCTCCTTGTTCCTGGCCCATGGGACGTGTTACACAGCTGTTTCCAGATCAAGATGGAATCATACGTACTGTTTGTGTTAAAACTGCACATGGTGAATACAAACGTTGTGTTGCTCGGTTGTGTCCATTGCCAGACGATACCTGTGAGAAAATTGTTACTTAAAACATTATAAATGTGTGTGTGATGCATTTATTTCATTCAGTGAAATTTTTAGTTACTATTATACTATGATGTTACTTAGTTTATACTTACCTACCATGTTCAGGTACTTAATCTAAGAATTCCAATGTTATGTCTTTTTGATTGTTAATTTTGTAATTGACAAGTCAATGGCCGGGAGGATGTTCAAGAAATTATGTTAGATGTTACAACGTTGCAGATGCGCTGTGATGATATTTTGTACAGATTCACGCACTCTTCCGATGCCCGTCGACTTGCAATGTGTACGTTGATTTGAACTGATTTATTAAAACTAAAATTAAAGGTATTAAATTAAAAAGATTGTTTAATATAAAGGCAATTAGTAAAACCAGAAAATATACAGTCATTCTATCGAATTCAACTTTTAATAATAATTGTAGTCATAATAAATTCAAAAATCTAGAAATACACTTCAAAATAATGATTTAAAAAAGGTTTTATTTTATGGATACGAGCTGTCAAGGATTAGTATGCCGCACAAAAGTGCGGAAAAAATCCACGAGGCGCGCGCTCTGCGAACAGCCGATACTTACTTATCGTATTGTTACCAACTTACAGAGTTGCCAGGGTTGTCCGATGTTAACACTTTCTATTACCATGTAAATATAGGGGAGAGTTGAACGTGAACGTATTATTATCTGAGTATTTGGCCCTAGTGCAACATAATTCAAATTTTCCATAGCTAACTCTAATTCAAAACGATTTGGAAAAGGATGCACTTTTATTTTACATCAAGGTACTCTGCTTATCAAATTGTGATTTGTAGGGAGAGGTACCTGAGCCTTATCTTTTCTCTTCCTTCTTTCATGGCTCACTGCAAGCCTGTTTTTTGTTGCGCACTTTTTACAATGGGCAGGGGCAGCTGGTGAATGTATAAATAAAACAATCCCTTATAAGGTGATGGGCTTTATTGGGCTTACGTGTTTTGCTACTTTTAAAGTAGCATCTTCAGACATATGTAAATCAATAAAATTGTTGATATATTTAATATTTATGATCACTTATTGGGTTACCGTACTGTTGATATTTTATTCATTCACATAATTGTCTGAAGATGCTACTTTAACAATAGTGAAACACGTGTAACGTTCAGAATATTAATAAGTATAGCGTAGAATTTTTTTTAAACATTGGTGTTTTATTTATCATCCATCAATTAGTATACGCAGTGTATCCAGTGTAAGTGGCATTACATGGGGATCTTTGAAACGGCAACAGATACAGGTCGGTTAAATTGGAGAAAAGTTGCACAATTTGATGCTTAATAAGAATTAGATTTTTTTTTTGGAATATTTTCAGTCGTTGCTGAAATATCCTGAAAAAACTGAAAAACTTATTTTACCCATATCTTTTTTATTATTGGGAAATAATGAATTATTTTTTGTAGGTTTACATAAGTCGTCAAAAGCTATCCATTTGACATTACAAAAAATTTCAAAGCCGACTAGATCTCAGAGTTTTCATAGCCAACTTTTGTTTTTCTTATGGCCGCCATATTTGTTTTTCATGTCGTTCGGTATAAAATAAAATCAAGGAAACCAAAAATTAATAACATTAAAAAATAAAAAAAATTCAAAATTTTTTTTTGTGAAAAAAAATAACTTTTCATACCGAATATCATAATTATGAAAAGTAAAAAAACCATAAGGCAAATACATAATATGACTTCATATTAATCTAATTGGGTGAATTTTTTTTTGTTTTTCTTCGAAAAAAGAATAAAAATTTTTTAAATTTATTTTTTGAAGTTTATTAGTTTTTGGTTTCCATTATTTTTTTCATATCGAATGACATAAAAAACCAATATGGCGGCCATAAGAAAAACAAAAGTTGGCTATGAAAACTCTGAGATCTAGTCGGCTTTGAAAATTTTTGTAATGTCAAATGGATAGCTTTTGAGGACTTATGTAAGCCTACAAAAAATAATTCATTACTTCCTAATAAATAAAAAAGATATGGCTAAATAAATAAGAAATTTTGATTTTTCAGTTTATTCAGGATATTTCAGCAACGACTGGAAATATTCTAAGAAAAAATTCGGATTCTCATCAAGCATTAAATTGTGCAGCTTTTCTCTAATTTAACCGACCCTGTATCTCTTGCCTTTTCCAAGATCCCCATGTAATGCCACTTACACTGGACACACTGTATTGTTATAAAATATTATGAATTTATTTACGCGGCTTCTAAAGTTAACTTCATACACACAAATTCTTTATTCCTGCTGCTTGGAAAACTGTGGAAAAATCTGGACGTGCTTAACAATCCATCCATAGTTCGAGCAACCACTCACAGCACATATTTTTCTCGACATGTTCACTTTAATACAGCGGAAAGTAGTATATTGAAGAAATTCATATTTAACTGTACACAACAAAACTACGTATCTGCTGACAGTGCGCTTTGAGAGTAACTTGAAGTTGAAATTATACACGAGACTAAAACGTTCGATTACTAATGACAAATTAATAATAATTACGATTGACTGAAGCGTTCAAAAAACGTAAAAAGTTACGTAACTTTGAATTTGAAAACAGCTTAGTGAGAGCAAGTCCTGCATGAGGGCGCTGTAAAAATTGTTGTTCATTTTAAAGTCAAAAAATTGTAAGGCTATAGCAAAGGGCGGTTAAGCAAAGTTCGGGAGATACTAATATCCATTTTATTGATTATTACCCCATTACAATAATTTTTAACCAACTTATTGCTAGAATGTCGATGACCATCCTCTCGGAAAGACGGGATCGCACCTTCCTCACTAGAGTACAACTTATTTCTGAATAATTTAAATCTAAAAGAATACAGTAATTTCTACCTGTTGCTGATTAAACATAAAGAATTACAGGGTCATTATTTACATCCGCGGCTCCTACAGTTTCACTATGGCACCTATATAGGGGTGGAGGACATACCTATAGTAACACCAACAAGGTATTCATTTGCTCTTGCAAATACAAGATAAGCGAAAAAGCCGATGTCCAAAAGTTGTATATAGAAGCCCGGTCCTGGCTCATCTAGTATATCACACATAATAATCAAGTAGTGTCGAATTCGCCGCGTCATATTCCTTGCCCTGAAAGTCAAAAACAAAATAGAAATTCGACCGTAGTGCCAAAGAGGCCTTAGTTGTGACCTTAATATTAGTTTGCATGGCTGTTTTTAGCTTCTTACCCACCCAGCACCCCTATTTCGCTCTTTGGTCCCGAAAAAATTGATGAAACTTACGAGACGTGGATGTACATATTTACCATAAACAGAGTTATTAAAACTAAAGATCTATTGCTTAGCACTTTCCATCACACTTTGCATGTTGTATCTTGGTCTTGGTATCCATTAGCTCACATTCTGATTGAGTGAACGGACCGCAAATGTTGGAAGAAGTCCATTGTAATGTTTGTTTCATACTGACATTTAGGACACATGTGCACGTACACATATTTGAAATGTTTACGTTCATTATGTTGAATCAAATTACCTTTATATTTTGATTGAAAAGAACATTCCTGACAGTTGAACAGTTCAGCATCTTTGGAATGTTTTTGTTTATAATGTTGAGTGGAATGTTTTTGTTTATAATGTTGAGTGGAATGTTTTTGTTTATAATGTTGAGTGGAATGTTTTTGTTTATAATGTTGAGTGAAATAGTTTTTATATTTTGTTTTGTAAGAACATTCCTGACAATTGAACAGTTCAGCATCTTTAGAATGTTTACGTTCATTATGTTGAGTCAAATTATATTTATATTTTGATTGAAAAGAACATTCCTGACAGTTGAACAGTTCAGCATCTTTGGAATGTTTACGTTTATGATGTTCAGTCAAACGATTTTTAACATTTGTTTTGTAAGAACATTCCTGACAGTTGAACAGTTCAGCATCTTTGGAATGTTTACGTTTATGATGTTCAGTCAAACGATTTTTAACATTTGTTTTGTAAGAACATTCCTGACAGTTGAACAGTTCAGCATCTTTGAAATGTTTACGTTTATGATGTCCAGTCAAATAACTTTTCCATTTTGTTTTGTAAGAACATTCCTGACAGTTGAACAGTTCAGCATCTTTGAAATGTTTACGTTTATGATGTCCAGTCAAATAACTTTTCCATTTTGTTTTGTAAGAACATTCCTGACAGTTGAACAGTTCAGCATCTTTGGAATGTTTACGTTTATGATGTCCAGTCAGATCACCTTTCCATTTTGTTTTGTAAGAACATTCCTGACATTTGTACACCTCTGCATTTTTGGAATGTTTACCTCTACAATGCACGATGAAATTAGATCTATCGTTTGTTTTATACGCGCAATGCTCACAGTTATACTTCAACTCTCCTCCGCTATTGCTTTCAGTAGATCGTGCCTGAAGTGCCCCACTTTGTTGAACAGACTGACACCGATCCTTAGAAATTCCAACGCTACCACGACTCCCAGTCAACTGTTCCCAGCCGGGTTTGTGGTCCTCGAAGTCGATCTCCTCTTTCAAGGCCGACGTCGATGTGCCTTCGGGTTCTCGTTTTATAGGAACAGGTGCCTCCCCGCAACCAGCGTACTCGTTTTCTGCATCTTCACACTTCAACTTCGCCGAGTTGAGTAGCAAGAAGTCCTGCTCCTCCTCGGACTCCATAAACTGATCATCATCATCTGAGGCTTCCGTTTTGATGATCATTTTCTCCACCTCGTGATGTTGAACGGGACAATAATAATTATTGCCGTCATTTAAACTCATAATGTTAACTATAAAGTTACACTTTTCTATGAAATGAAAATGCGGCTATTGCTGGATGGTTAAAGATTAAATAATACATTAATACACAATAGTCACAATACACTAATTTATTTTTTATTTAATAATTGTTGGTTCTTACTTAAGTGCTATTTATTTGTATTTACCAGGCACTGCTAACTGAAACACTCGAACTGTCGATGTATAAGGATTTGGGGTAGCTCAGCTCACCCACAGAAGAACTCTTTATACCTAGCTTGTTTAGCTCATTATCTCATTAGCACAGAACCCACAATTC
The DNA here is from genome assembly GCA_910589415.1 of Malachius bipustulatus. Taxonomy (NCBI): domain Eukaryota; kingdom Metazoa; phylum Arthropoda; class Insecta; order Coleoptera; family Melyridae; genus Malachius; species Malachius bipustulatus. The sequence goes on along the minus strand of CAJUUM010000014.1, from coordinate 1,509 downwards.
ATTAGTTTCTCATTACGATCATTAGTTACTCATTACGGTCATTAGTTTCTCATTAACCTCATTACGATCATTAGTTTCTTATTTAGTGTTTTGTTTTGATGAGATGAGGGTGAAAGCAAAGTGAACAGTGAACGGTGAATGGAATGGATAATGGAATGGTGAAGGTGAATGGAATGCGAAGAGAAGAGAAAAAACATGAAGAAAGAACAGAAACAGAAGATGGTTGTTAGTTAGTTTTGTCGTTGAAGGGACAAGGAAGAGAACATAACAGAACACCAGTAACCAATCACTCCCCAAAACCACAAAAGACGGTCACGCATAGTCACATGCGCAGTGCGAGCTTGCAATCTAATGGATTTGGCGGGTCAAAATTGTATCCTAATTGCCGATTTAAAAACATTTAAAAATACGATTTGGGTTTATGATTTTCATCAAAGCAGAAATTCCGTTACACATATATTTAGAAGAAAATAAAAAGAAGTAATATAATAAAATGAAAATGTAGTATCTATATGGTTTAATCAATTATTGGTTTAATTTAAAATGTATATTTCAATCGAGAAAGAAATTCAAAATTCATCATTATTTAAATCCAAGGAAATTATGTTTTATATTAATATGACATAAATGCAAACAGACTGGACTTTTTAAACGCTACTATTATTGGTAGAGGTACTAACTATAATAAATGCATGCACACCTGGACAATTTTAAAAATTCGAACACCTTCGAGATTTTCGAATTTAAAAAGTAATTTTTTTTCTATTAATTTTTTTAATCAAACTAATCAACTAATAGTCTATCAATGGGATTTAACAAAAATCGCAACTGATTTACCTAATATTATATATATTCCAAAAGCTCAAAAGTCTATAATTGATTTTTATCATGAATTTTTCTTGAATTATCGAAGTTTTTTACTGTCCGGATTTTTTCTCCAGCAGTGTATATAGTAATATTGTACACGCTTACTTTTAATATCTATACATTTATTATAGACATTTGAAATATTTCAGCAATATTGCAGAAATGTTGCAGAGCAACATTGCAGAGCAATATTTCTGAAACATGTCTGAAATATTTTCATTGCGTTCAGCAATATTGCAGCAATATTGCAGAGCAACATTGCAGAGCAATATTTCTGCAATATTGCTGCAATATTTCAATTGCGTATGCAAGATTGCAACGTTGCTGCAACATTGCTGCAATATTTTGTGCTGTGTGGGCAAGCACCCAGTCTCGACTACTTTCGTTTCAAATCGTTGAGAAATGGGCGAAATCTCATGATGAGTTTTCACATGAGCGATGTTAGAGAATACGTTTACATGGAACTTTTCTTCAAGGAACCGCTCATTTCGAGAGACTCCTGGGGCACATACCTAGCACTCGTAAAAATGAAAAAAACCTATTATTGCCCTATTGTTCAGGTGATATATAAATTGTTCCATTTAAAAAATATCACCTTTCTTATCAACATAATAAGTTCATATTTCATCTCATGTTTTCGTG
>CAJUUM010000013.1:0-37352 GCA_910589415.1 Malachius bipustulatus | reverse complement strand
GTCAAGCAGCAGCAAGGAGGAGCAATCCCCAAGGCGAATACAAAAGTCAAGCCGGAGCAGCCCGCCGGAGCGGAACGAGATAGAATAAACGCGCTCGAGGCCGAGATAGCACTCCTGAAGCTGGCCCTCCGAACGGATCGGGAAGCAACACAAACAGCAGGAATCAGCGAGGAGGCACCTCAACTCACAGGGTCGGAAATAGTCAACCACGCCCGGAAATGGGGACTGAAGTTCGACCCAAAGCGAGACAACGTGATCCTGTTTACAGAACGTCTCGAGGAGCTACGGTGCGCCCACGAATTCCCAAAAGACGCCATGATAAAAGCGCTACCCGAGCTACTGAAAGGAGAAGCGCTACTGTGGTACCGCAATAATAAGGACGAATGGGGAGACTGGAACCAGTTTAGCAGGGAATTTTCGAAAGCCTTCTTCCCATACGAATACCGGCTGGCGCTAGAGGAGGAAATCCGGACCCGCAAACAAAAACCCAACGAACCAATCAGGGAATACGTAACCGCAATACGAACGCTAATACGGCGAGACGGGTCGATGGCCCCGGAGCAAGAACTCGAGAGGGTCATCCGAAACATGCGCCCGGAATATCGAATTCATCTGCACCTCCACAGAGTAACGTCCATAGACAAATTATTGGAGGCAGCCAGCGCCTTCGAAAATTTACAGAAAGAGCAAGAGGCACTGCAAAGCATGCAGACAAGAAGGGGAGTACCGCAGCGCCTTAGCACCGCCCAGGCCGGCCCAACGGTCTGCTACCGATGCGGACAAGAGGGGCACTTCCGGAGCCAATGCCGAAACGCACCCAAAAAGTTCTGCGGCAAATGCGGCAAGGAAGGGATCCTCGCCATTCAATGCTGCAACAGGCCGCAGAACAGTAGACAGCAGGGAAACGAAAACGGGGCTGTGGGGGAATAAAACCCGCACAGCCCCCAGCCACAGTAGTGCGACCCCCGAAACGAGGCGGACGCACCTCAGAAAAAACAGTAGCAGCATCAACAGGGGGTGACACAGACCCCAGGCCTTTCGTGACGTTAACAATAGGGACGCGGCTCTTCAAAGCGCTATTGGATACAGGGGCGTCGGAAAATTACATTGGAGCTGAGATAGCAAACCTATGTCACAGAAGGATCAGAAATCATACAGGAAGCGTGAAATTAGCCGACGGGACATCTCACGCAATTACACGTACAGTCACAGTGGCTTGTAAAATTGACCGACTCAACACCACCACCACGTTCAGAGTACTCCCGAGACTAGAGACAGACGCAATCATCGGAGCCACTTTCTTGCGCGAACACGGAGCGGAATTTCGATTGAGCAAAACAGAGTCCGGGAGAACCGGCAGGATCGCAGTCACGTCATGCGCCGCGGCATCATGTACCGCCAGCATGGAATCATTTTTGCAAGCTGAACTAGAATTGTTTCACCAATTAACAGGACCAACAAACTGGATAAAACACGAAATAGTGCTGGAAAAAGGGTGCAGGCCCATCAGACAACCATATCGGCAGTATAACCCGGCAAGGCTGAAAATAATTAACGACGAGGTGGACAAGATGCTCCAAGAAGGAGTTATTGAGCACTCAAACAGCCCGTGGAGCTCGCCAATCGTCCTAGTCAAGAAGAAGGACGGAACACACAGGTTCTGCATCGACTTCCGGCGAGTCAACGAGCATACAAAAAAAGACGCTTACCCTCTACCTAGAATAGCGGAGATCCTCGACCGCCTGAGAGAGGCGAATTTCATATCCACGCTGGACCTCAAACAGGGATACTTTCAAGTCCCGCTAGAGGAAAAGAGTAAAGCGATAACAGCGTTCAGCGTGCCCGGAAAAGGTCACTTTCAATTCAAAACAACCCCCTTCGGCCTGAGCTCAGCAGGCGCAACATTTCAGAGGTTGCTCGACAAAGTCATCACGCCAGACGTCGGTTTCGCATTCAGCTACCTGGACGACATCGTGGTAGTATCCAGGGATCAGGAGGAGCACAAACGTCACCTGAAAGAGATCTTCAGGAGGCTAAGGGAGGCAAATTTAAAACTCAACCCAGACAAGTGCGCATTCGCACAAGCAGAATTACAATATCTAGGACACATCGTCGGACAGGGGGGCATAAAGACAGATCCGAATAAAATCTCAGCAATTACCGAAATGCCCGCCCCGAGAACTCGGCGGCAGCTCAGACGATTTTTGGGCATCACATCCTGGTACCGGAGGTTCATAGAAGGATACTCCACGAAAGCAGCACCCCTAAACCAGTTACTGAAGAAAGACAAGAGATGGACATGGGGAGAACCGCAAGAACAGGCCTTCCAAGCACTAAAAACCGCGCTCACCTCAGCACCGGTGCTCGCCTGTCCCGACTTTTCGCAGACGTTCTGCTTGCAGACCGACGCATCGAACTGCGGGTTGGGAGTGGCCCTCACGCAGAGGATAGACGGGCAAGAAAGGGTCATAGCCTATGCGAGCAGAAGTTTAACCCCAGCAGAGTCAAGATACACACCCACGGAAAAAGAGTGCCTCGCAATAATATATGGGGTACAAAAGATGAGGCCGTACATCGAGGGCTACAGGTTCCACGTACTTACAGATCATCAATCCCTAAAGTGGCTACAAAACATGAGAAACCCGACCGGCAGGCTCGCACGATGGGGATTAGAGCTCCAGCAATATTCCTTCGACATAAAGTATAGAAAAGGAGTGCTCAACAAGGTAGCGGACGCCCTATCAAGGCAACCACTAAGCAGCACAGAACAGGAGGAGGAGATCCTAATGATAAGCGCAGAACCACCATGCCAATGGTACGAGCGGATATCAGCAGGAGTAGCCGCTAACCCCGAGAGATTTCCCGGATACCAACTGATCGACGGGAAGCTGTGGAAACACGTCTGGGACAACCAAAACCCGGCCGAGCCCAACCTCTCCAGCCCATGGAAACTATGCGTGCCTACGCACCAGAGGCAAAAACTCATCGAAGAAAATCACGACTCCCCAGCAGCAGGACATTTCGGGACCGCTAAAACAGCCAACAGAATAACGAAGAACTACCACTGGCCGGGAGTCATAAAAGATGTAAAAAATTATGTGAGACGATGCGAGAAATGCCAAAAATACAAGTCATCCCAGCTGAAACCCGCAGGAAAAATGCAGCCACCGTTCATACAGGGACCCTGGGACACCATTTCGATAGATATCATGGGCCCTTTCCCCAGATCAAAATCCGGCAATACAGTGTTACTGGTCATACAAGACCGCTACACGAAATGGACAATAGCACGACCGCTCCGGAAGGCAACCGCGAGAACAATCGCCGAAGCATTGCGAGCGGACGTTTTCCTGCAATTCGGGACCCCGGCCCAATTAATTTCGGACAACGGAAGACAATTCATCGCCACCGAGTTCCAGGAGTTCCTGGAAAAATGGAAGATCAGCCATCAGTTAACACCGCCATACTCCCCCCAGTGCAACCCAGTGGAGAGGATGAACAAAGTATTGAAAACAATGATAGCGATGTTCGTCGGAAGGGAGCACACGGCCTGGGATAGATACATAGGCGAATTCTGCTTCGCCATAAACACAGCAAAGCATGAGAGCACCGGATTTTCCCCAGCAATGCTGAATTACGGCCGTGAAATAGACAGGATCAAGCCCCTAAACAGCAGCGCCGAAATAGCCGCAGACAAATACATAGAAACACTAAAAGAAGTAAACGACGTCCGGGAAATCGCCAAAAGGAACATGAATCAAGCATTCGTCACACAAAAGCGATACTACGACATGAGAAGGCGGGAATGGAAGCCTAGGAAAGGAGATAAAGTGTTGCGCAAGGAGCATCACCTGTCATCAGCCATAAATACGTTTTCAGCAAAACTAGCACCGAAATTCGAGGGCCCGTTCGTGGTCAAGGAAATAATATCGCCAGTATTGATTAGATTGCACACACCAGGAAGCAGAAAAACAGAAATCGTGCATATCAAGAATCTGAAGCCAGCGATAACGGACTGTATAAATACGGACGCAGCGGGCCCACCGGCAGTAAGAAGTTCATCATGAGCAGCACGAAGCCAGCCCTCGATATGCCGAACCTGCTAGACACCGACGTGTTGGTACTGACGACCTCGCCGCTGCGGACGGACACAAGCAGCGCGCCAGCCAATACCACGCCACCCCGGAAAGATCGGACGCCAGCCCGGCCAGTCACACCGCCTGAATGGAAAGCACGAACGCCAACAGGCATCGACGCCCGCGCCGCACCGACACCGCCGACAGCCTGGGGCCCAGAGCCAGAGCAGTACGGGGTAGGACTCGCCCTCGTCCCGCAGCACATCCAGCAAGGATCGGGCCGCAAGTACCGGATCCAGCTAAACACCGGAAGGGTGCTGCGTTTTAAACGAGACGTCGACGGCGTCTTTCAACTTCGGAAACTACCAGCCGAACGAGGGGGATACGGTTTCGAGGAATAGCAAGGGCAAACTCGCACAGATGGAGCCTCGCGATGGAACACTCCGTGGCAGTAATCATGGATAGAGAAAAAAAAAAAAAAGAAACAGTCAAACCGGCAGAAAATGGGTTTCACCGGGTAGTTTTCTTTTCAGCGTTAATTTCTTATTTATTTTCAGAGAGTTTCTTCAGTTTTCTTTTTCTTTTTTTTTACCTGGGGACCGGGGATGTAACGAATTCCAAGGCATTCGCAGCTAATTATTACCCCTAACCCCCCAGCAGGAGGCATGCATTGAGTGCACTCCGCCACATTCATCCGGTGACGGCAAGCCAATGAACTGAGTTGAGCTTGTCTGTAACACGGAAACGGGAGCCCGACAGGAGTGAATTGAGCTCCAGTCGACTGCCGACCACATAAGGGAACAAACGGGGCTGTAGTGAGGTCCCGGGCGGACCCTTTCAGACGGCACCAGGCCTGCATTGAGGGCCAGGTGTCACAAGCGTCGGGATCGCAACGCATTGAGTTGTCGACCCTGAGCTATTTATTAATACCCTCCTCGGTACTCCGTGAGTGGGCTTGTATTTTTCAGATTGAGGCGTCCGTGAATGATTTCTCTCCGAAGTCGCCGCGGTGCGTATGCCGGAGGCCGCGGCCGCTGCTAGCACAACACGCAGCGGGCGATGGCAGTGGAGCGACTGACGTGGTGAGCTCAGTTCCAGTGATAGACCGACCGGGCGACCAATACGAAGACGCGCGCCCTAGCGTCGATATCAGCACCCAATCAGACAGAGCACCGAGGGAAGAGGACAGCCCACATTGATCCGAACTCATCGCGCAGCATTAATATATGTCGTTGTATTGAAATTTGGTAACTGTAAATAAATGCTTTTAAAATTTTGATTGACTTGTTACGGGTAAAAGAGGGGCAAATACCTAACCCTGTGATCGTCTCAACCCAGCTGAAAATCCCGTTACAAGATTGCTGGTCATACAAGACCGCTACACGAAATGGACAATAGCACGACCGCTCCGGAAGGCAACCGCGAGAACAATCGCCGAAGCATTGCGAGCGGACGTTTTCCTGCAATTCGGGACCCCGGCCCAATTAATTTCGGACAACGGAAGACAATTCATCGCCACCGAGTTCCAGGAGTTCCTGGAAAAATGGAAGATCAGCCATCAGTTAACACCGCCATACTCCCCCCAGTGCAACCCAGTGGAGAGGATGAACAAAGTATTGAAAACAATGATAGCGATGTTCGTCGGAAGGGAGCACACGGCCTGGGATAGATACATAGGCGAATTCTGCTTCGCCATAAACACAGCAAAGCATGAGAGCACCGGATTTTCCCCAGCAATGCTGAATTACGGCCGTGAAATAGACAGGATCAAGCCCCTAAACAGCAGCGCCGAAATAGCCGCAGACAAATACATAGAAACACTAAAAGAAGTAAACGACGTCCGGGAAATCGCCAAAAGGAACATGAATCAAGCATTCGTCACACAAAAGCGATACTACGACATGAGAAGGCGGGAATGGAAGCCTAGGAAAGGAGATAAAGTGTTGCGCAAGGAGCATCACCTGTCATCAGCCATAAATACGTTTTCAGCAAAACTAGCACCGAAATTCGAGGGCCCGTTCGTGGTCAAGGAAATAATATCGCCAGTATTGATTAGATTGCACACACCAGGAAGCAGAAAAACAGAAATCGTGCATATCAAGAATCTGAAGCCAGCAATAACGGACTGTATAAATACGGACGCAGCGGGCCCACCGGCAGTAAGAAGTTCATCATGAGCAGCACGAAGCCAGCCCTCGATATGCCGAACCTGCTAGACACCGACGTGTTGGTACTGACGACCTCGCCGCTGCGGACGGACACAAGCAGCGCGCCAGCCAATACCACGCCACCCCGGAAAGATCGGACGCCAGCCCGGCCAGTCACACCGCCTGAATGGAAAGCACGAACGCCAACAGGCATCGACGCCCGCGCCGCACCGACACCGCCGACAGCCTGGGGCCCAGAGCCAGAACAGTACGGGGTAGGACTCGCCCTCGTCCCGCAGCACATCCAGCAAGGATCGGGCCGCAAGTACCGGATCCAGCTAAACACCGGAAGGGTGCTGCGTTTTAAACGAGACGTCGACGGCGTCTTTCAACTTCGGAAACTACCAGCCGAACGAGGGGGATACGGTTTCGAGGAATAGCAAGGGCAAACTCGCACAGATGGAGCCTCGCGATGGAACACTCCGTGGCAGTAATCATGGATAAAAAAAAAAAAAAGAAACAGTCAAACCGGCAGAAAATGGGTTTCACCGGGTAGTTTTCTTTTCAGCGTTAATTTCTTATTTATTTTCAGAGAGTTTCTTCAGTTTTCTTTTTCTTTTTTTTTTACCTGGGGACCGGGGATGTAACGAATTCCAAGGCATTCGCAGCTAATTATTATTTATTTTAATTTATCGAGGGGTTTATCAGAAAGATACAGTTTTTACAGCAATGATTAGCGGGTTATCTCGCCGGCACCGGCTATATAAACAGACCAAGAGGACCAGCAAGGCAGAAGATTCCGAGGAACTGACTCGAGAAGCTCTCTCACCCCTTCTAGTGTACTGAGCTAAGAAGGTCCCCTAACCCCCCAGCAGGAGGCATGCATTGAGTGCACTCCGCCACATTCATCCGGTGACGGCAAGCCAATGAACTGAGTTGAGCTTGTCTGTAACACGGAAACGGGAGCCCGACAGGAGTGAATTGAGCTCCAGTCGACTGCCGACCACATAAGGGAACAAACGGGGCTGTAGTGAGGTCCCGGGCGGACCCTGTCAGACGGCACCAGGCCTGCATTGAGGGCCAGGTGTCACAAGCGTCGGGATCGCAACGCATTGAGTTGTCGACCCTGAGCTATTTATTAATACCCTCCTCGGTACTCCGTGAGTGGGCTTGTATTTTTCAGATTGAGGCGTCCGTGAATGATTTCTCTCCGAAGTCGCCGCGGCGCGTATGCCGGAGGCCGCGGCCGCTGCTAGCACAACACGCAGCGGGCGATGGCAGTGGAGCGACTGACGTGGTGAGCTCAGTTCCAGTGATAGACCGACCGGGCGACCAATACGAAGACGCGCGCCCTAGCGTCGATATCAGCACCCAATCAGACAGAGCACCGAGGGAAGAGGACAGCCCACATTGATCCGAACTCATCGCGCAGCATTAATATATGTCGTTGTATTGAAATTTGGTAACTGTAAATAAATGCTTTTAAAATTTTGATTGACTTGTTACGGGTAAAAGAGGGGCAAATACCTAACCCTGTGATCGTCTCAACCCAGCTGAAAATCCCGTTACAAGATTGGCGCCCAACGTGCTCCGTCAAGAAGAAGGACGGAACACACAGGTTCTGCATCGACTTCCGGCGAGTCAACGAGCATACAAAAAAAGACGCTTACCCTCTACCTAGAATAGCGGAGATCCTCGACCGCCTGAGAGAGGCGAATTTCATATCCACGCTGGACCTCAAACAGGGATACTTTCAAGTCCCGCTAGAGGAAAAGAGTAAAGCGATAACAGCGTTCAGCGTGCCCGGAAAAGGTCACTTTCAATTCAAAACAACCCCCTTCGGCCTGAGCTCAGCAGGCGCAACATTTCAGAGGTTGCTCGACAAAGTCATCACGCCAGACGTCGGTTTCGCATTCAGCTACCTGGACGACATCGTGGTAGTATCCAGGGATCAGGAGGAGCACAAACGTCACCTGAAAGAGATCTTCAGGAGGCTAAGGGAGGCAAATTTAAAACTCAACCCAGACAAGTGCGCATTCGCACAAGCAGAATTACAATATCTAGGACACATCGTCGGACAGGGGGGCATAAAGACAGATCCGAATAAAATCTCAGCAATTACCGAAATGCCCGCCCCGAGAACTCGGCGGCAGCTCAGACGATTTTTGGGCATCACATCCTGGTACCGGAGGTTCATAGAAGGATACTCCACGAAAGCAGCACCCCTAAACCAGTTACTGAAGAAAGACAAGAGATGGACATGGGGAGAACCGCAAGAACAGGCCTTCCAAGCACTAAAAACCGCGCTCACCTCAGCACCGGTGCTCGCCTGTCCCGACTTTTCGCAGACGTTCTGCTTGCAGACCGACGCATCGAACTGCGGGTTGGGAGTGGCCCTCACGCAGAGGATAGACGGGCAAGAAAGGGTCATAGCCTATGCGAGCAGAAGTTTAACCCCAGCAGAGTCAAGATACACACCCACGGAAAAAGAGTGCCTCGCAATAATATATGGGGTACAAAAGATGAGGCCGTACATCGAGGGCTACAGGTTCCACGTACTTACAGATCATCAATCCCTAAAGTGGCTACAAAACATGAGAAACCCGACCGGCAGGCTCGCACGATGGGGATTAGAGCTCCAGCAATATTCCTTCGACATAAAGTATAGAAAAGGAGTGCTCAACAAGGTAGCGGACGCCCTATCAAGGCAACCACTAAGCAGCACAGAACAGGAGGAGGAGATCCTAATGATAAGCGCAGAACCACCATGCCAATGGTACGAGCGGATATCAGCAGGAGTAGCCGCTAACCCCGAGAGATTTCCCGGATACCAACTGATCGACGGGAAGCTGTGGAAACACGTCTGGGACAACCAAAACCCGGCCGAGCCCAACCTCTCCAGCCCATGGAAACTATGCGTGCCTACGCACCAGAGGCAAAAACTCATCGAAGAAAATCACGACTCCCCAGCAGCAGGACATTTCGGGACCGCTAAAACAGCCAACAGAATAACGAAGAACTACCACTGGCCGGGAGTCATAAAAGATGTAAAAAATTATGTGAGACGATGCGAGAAATGCCAAAAATACAAGTCATCCCAGCTGAAACCCGCAGGAAAGATGCAGCCACCGTTCATACAGGGACCCTGGGACACCATTTCGATAGATATCATGGGCCCTTTCCCCAGATCAAAATCCGGCAATACAGTGTTACTGGTCATACAAGACCGCTACACGAAATGGACAATAGCACGACCGCTCCGGAAGGCAACCGCGAGAACAATCGCCGAAGCATTGCGAGCGGACGTTTTCCTGCAATTCGGGACCCCGGCCCAATTAATTTCGGACAACGGAAGACAATTCATCGCCACCGAGTTCCAGGAGTTCCTGGAAAAATGGAAGATCAGCCATCAGTTAACACCGCCATACTCCCCCCAGTGCAACCCAGTGGAGAGGATGAACAAAGTATTGAAAACAATGATAGCGATGTTCGTCGGAAGGGAGCACACGGCCTGGGATAGATACATAGGCGAATTCTGCTTCGCCATAAACACAGCAAAGCATGAGAGCACCGGATTTTCCCCAGCAATGCTGAATTACGGCCGTGAAATAGACAGGATCAAGCCCCTAAACAGCAGCGCCGAAATAGCCGCAGACAAATACATAGAAACACTAAAAGAAGTAAACGACGTCCGGGAAATCGCCAAAAGGAACATGAATCAAGCATTCGTCACACAAAAGCGATACTACGACATGAGAAGGCGGGAATGGAAGCCTAGGAAAGGAGATAAAGTGTTGCGCAAGGAGCATCACCTGTCATCAGCCATAAATACGTTTTCAGCAAAACTAGCACCGAAATTCGAGGGCCCGTTCGTGGTCAAGGAAATAATATCGCCAGTATTGATTAGATTGCACACACCAGGAAGCAGAAAAACAGAAATCGTGCATATCAAGAATCTGAAGCCAGCGATAACGGACTGTATAAATACGGACGCAGCGGGCCCACCGGCAGTAAGAAGTTCATCATGAGCAGCACGAAGCCAGCCCTCGATATGCCGAACCTGCTAGACACCGACGTGTTGGTACTGACGACCTCGCCGCTGCGGACGGACACAAGCAGCGCGCCAGCCAATACCACGCCACCCCGGAAAGATCGGACGCCAGCCCGGCCAGTCACACCGCCTGAATGGAAAGCACGAACGCCAACAGGCATCGACGCCCGCGCCGCACCGACACCGCCGACAGCCTGGGGCCCAGAGCCAGAGCAGTACGGGGTAGGACTCGCCCTCGTCCCGCAGCACATCCAGCAAGGATCGGGCCGCAAGTACCGGATCCAGCTAAACACCGGAAGGGTGCTGCGTTTTAAACGAGACGTCGACGGCGTCTTTCAACTTCGGAAACTACCAGCCGAACGAGGGGGATACGGTTTCGAGGAATAGCAAGGGCAAACTCGCACAGATGGAGCCTCGCGATGGAACACTCCGTGGCAGTAATCATGGATAGAAAAAAAAAAAAGAAACAGTCAAACCGGCAGAAAATGGGTTTCACCGGGTAGTTTTCTTTTCAGCGTTAATTTCTTATTTATTTTCAGAGAGTTTCTTCAGTTTTCTTTTTCTTTTTTTTTACCTGGGGACCGGGGATGTAACGAATTCCAAGGCATTCGCAGCTAATTATTATTTATTTTAATTTATCGAGGGGTTTATCAGAAAGATACAGTTTTTACAGCAATGATTAGCGGGTTATCTCGCCGGCACCGGCTATATAAACAGACCAAGAGGACCAGCAAGGCAGAAGATTCCGAGGAACTGACTCGAGAAGCTCTCTCACCCCTTCTAGTGTACTGAGCTAAGAAGGTCCCCTAACCCCCCAGCAGGAGGCATGCATTGAGTGCACTCCGCCACATTCATCCGGTGACGGCAAGCCAATGAACTGAGTTGAGCTTGTCTGTAACACGGAAACGGGAGCCCGACAGGAGTGAATTGAGCTCCAGTCGACTGCCGACCACATAAGGGAACAAACGGGGCTGTAGTGAGGTCCCGGGCGGACCCTTTCAGACGGCACCAGGCCTGCATTGAGGGCCAGGTGTCACAAGCGTCGGGATCGCAACGCATTGAGTTGTCGACCCTGAGCTATTTATTAATACCCTCCTCGGTACTCCGTGAGTGGGCTTGTATTTTTCAGATTGAGGCGTCCGTGAATGATTTCTCTCCGAAGTCGCCGCGGCGCGTATGCCGGAGGCCGCGGCCGCTGCTAGCACAACACGCAGCGGGCGATGGCAGTGGAGCGACTGACGTGGTGAGCTCAGTTCCAGTGATAGACCGACCGGGCGACCAATACGAAGACGCGCGCCCTAGCGTCGATATCAGCACCCAATCAGACAGAGCACCGAGGGAAGAGGACAGCCCACATTGATCCGAACTCATCGCGCAGCATTAATATATGTCGTTGTATTGAAATTTGGTAACTGTAAATAAATGCTTTTAAAATTTTGATTGACTTGTTACGGGTAAAAGAGGGGCAAATACCTAACCCTGTGATCGTCTCAACCCAGCTGAAAATCCCGTTACAAGATTCCGAGGAACTGACTCGAGAAGCTCTCTCACCCCTTCTAGTGTACTGAGCTAAGAAGGTCCCCTAACCCCCCAGCAGGAGGCATGCATTGAGTGCACTCCGCCACATTCATCCGGTGACGGCAAGCCAATGAACTGAGTTGAGCTTGTCTGTAACACGGAAACGGGAGCCCGACAGGAGTGAATTGAGCTCTAGTCGACTGCCGACCACATAAGGGAACGAACGGGGCTGTAGTGAGGTCCCGGGCGGACCCTTTCAGACGGCACCAGGCCTGCATTGAGGGCCAGGTGTCACAAGCGTCGGGATCGCAACGCATTGAGTTGTCGACCCTGAGCTATTTATTAATACCCTCCTCGGTACTCCGTGAGTGGGCTTGTATTTTTCAGATTGAGGCGTCCGTGAATGATTTCTCTCCGAAGTCGCCGCGGCGCGTATGCCGGAGGCCGCGGCCGCTGCTAGCACAACACGCAGCGGGCGATGGCAGTGGAGCGACTGACGTGGTGAGCTCAGTTCCAGTGATAGACCGACCGGGCGACCAATACGAAGACGCGCGCCCTAGCGTCGATATCAGCACCCAATCAGACAGAGCACCGAGGGAAGAGGACAGCCCACATTGATCCGAATTCATCGCGCAGCATTAATATATGTCGTTGTATAGAAATTTGGTAACTGTAAATAAATGCTTTTAAAATTTTGATTGACTTGTTACGGGTAAAAGAGGGGCAAATACCTAACCCTGTGATCGTCTCAACCCAGCTGAAAATCCCGTTACAAGATTACAAGTGCAAATCTTGTAACGGGATTTTCAGCTGGGTTGAGACGATCACAGGGTTAGGTATTTGCCCCTCTTTTACCCGTAACAAGTCAATCAAAATTTTAAAAGCATTTATTTACAGTTACCAAATTTCAATACAACGACATATATTAATGCTGCGCGATGAGTTCGGATCAATGTGGGCTGTCCTCTTCCCTCGGTGCTCTGTCTGATTGGGTGCTGATATCGACGCTAGGGCGCGCGTCTTCGTATTGGTCGCCTCGGTCGGTCTATCACTGGAACTGAGCTCACCACGTCAGTCGCTCCACTGCCATCGCCCGCTGCGTGTTGTGCTAGCAACGGCCGCGGCCTCCGGCATACGCGCCGCGGCGACTTCGGAGAGAAATCATTCACGGACGCCTCAATCTGAAAAATACAAGCCCACTCACGGAGTACCGAGGAGGGTATTAATAAATAGCTCAGGGTCGACAACTCAATGCGTTGCGATCCCGACGCTTGTGACACCTGACCCTCAATGCAGGCCTGGTGCCGTCTGAATGGGTCCGCCCGGGACCTCACTACAGCCCCGTTTGTTCCCTTATGTGGTCGGCAGTCGACTGGAGCTCAATTCACTCCTGTCGGGCTCCCGTTTCCGTGTTACAGACAAGCTCAACTCAGTTCATTGGCTTGCCGTCACCGGATGAATGTGGCGGAGTGCACTCAATGCATGCCTCCTGCTGGGGGGTTAGGGGACCTTCTTAGCTCAGTACACTAGAAGGGGTGAGAGAGCTTCTCGAGTCAGTTCCTCGGAATCTTCTCCCACGTTGGGCGCCAATCTTGTAACGGGATTTTCAGCTGGGTTGAGATGATCACAGGGTTAGGTATTTGCCCCTCTTTTACCCGTAACAAGTCAATCAAAATTTTAAAAGCATTTATTTACAGTTACCAAATTTCAATACAACGACATATATTAATGCTGCGCGATGAGTTCGGATCAATGTGGGCTGTCCTCTTCCCTCGGTGTTCTGTCTGATTGGGTGCTGATATCGACGCTAGGGCGCGCGTCTTCGTATTGGTCGCCCGGTCGGTCTATCACTGGAACTGAGCTCACCACGTCAGTCGCTCCACTGCCATCGCCCGCTGCGTGTTGTGCTAGCAGCGGCCGCGGCCTCCGGCATACGCGCCGCGGAGACTTCGGAGAGAAATCATTCACGGACGCCTCAATCTGAAAAATACAAGCCCACTCACGGAGTACCGAGGAGGGTATTAATAAATAGCTCAGGGTCGACAACTCAATGCGTTGCGATCCCGACGCTTGTGACACCTGGCCCTCAATGCAGGCCTGGTGCCGTCTGAAAGGGTCCGCCCGGGACCTCACTACAGCCCCGTTTGTTCCCTTATGTGGTCGGCAGTCGACTGGAGCTCAATTCACTCCTGTCGGGCTCCCGTTTCCGTGTTACAGACAAGCTCAACTCAGTTCATTGGCTTGCCGTCACCGGATGAATGTGGCGGAGTGCACTCAATGCATGCCTCCTGCTGGGGGGTTAGGGGACCTTCTTAGCTCAGTACACTAGAAGGGGTGAGAGAGCTTCTCGAGTCAGTTCCTCGGAATCTTCTGCCTTGCTGGTCCTCTTGGTCTGTTTATATAGCCGGTGCCGGCGAGATAACCCGCTAATCATTGCTGTAAAAACTGTATCTTTCTGATAAACCCCTCGATAAATTAAAATAAATAATAATTAGCTGCGAATGCCTTGGAATTCGTTACATCCCCGGTCCCCAGGTAAAAAAAAAGAAAAAGAAAACTGAAGAAACTCTCTGAAAATAAATAAGAAATTAACGCTGAAAAGAAAACTACCCGGTGAAACCCATTTTCTGCCGGTTTGACTGTTTCTTTTTTTTTTTTCTATCCATGATTACTGCCACGGAGTGTTCCATCGCGAGGCTCCATCTGTGCGAGTTTGCCCTTGCTATTCCTCGAAACCGTATCCCCCTCGTTCGGCTGGTAGTTTCCGAAGTTGAAAGACGCCGTCGACGTCTCGTTTAAAACGCAGCACCCTTCCGGTGTTTAGCTGGATCCGGTACTTGCGGCCCGATCCTTGCTGGATGTGCTGCGGGACGAGGGCGAGTCCTACCCCGTACTGCTCTGGCTCTGGGCCCCAGGCTGTCGGCGGTGTCGGTGCGGCGCGGGCGTCGATGCCTGCTGGCGTTCGTGCTTTCCATTCAGGCGGTGTGACTGGCCGGGCTGGCGTCCGATCTTTCCGGGGTGGCGTGGTATTGGCTGGCGCGCTGCTTGTGTCCGTCCGCAGCGGCGAGGTCGTCAGTACCAACACGTCGGTGTCTAGCAGGTTCGGCATATCGAGGGCTGGCTTCGTGCTGCTCATGATGAACTTCTTACTGCCGGTGGGCCCGCTGCGTCCGTGCCAATCTTGTAACGGGATTTTCAGCTGGGTTGAGACGATCACAGGGTTAGGTATTTGCCCCTCTTTTACCCGTAACAAGTCAATCAAAATTTTAAAAGCATTTATTTACAGTTACCAAATTTCAATACAACGACATATATTAATGCTGCGCGATGAGTTCGGATCAATGTGGGCTGTCCTCTTCCCTCGGTGCTCTGTCTGATTGGGTGCTGATATCGACGCTAGGGCGCGCGTCTTCGTATTGGTCGCCCGGTCGGTCTATCACTGGAACTGAGCTCACCACGTCAGTCGCTCCACTGCCATCGCCCGCTGCGTGTTGTGCTAGCAACGGCCGCGGCCTCCGGCATACGCGCCGCGGCGACTTCGGAGAGAAATCATTCACGGACGCCTCAATCTGAAAAATACAAGCCCACTCACGGAGTACCGAGGAGGGTATTAATAAATAGCTCAGGGTCGACAACTCAATGCGTTGCGATCCCGACGCTTGTGACACCTGGCCCTCAATGCAGGCCTGGTGCCGTCTGAAAGGGTCCGCCCGGGACCTCACTACAGCCCCGTTTGTTCCCTTATGTGGTCGGCAGTCGACTGGAGCTCAATTCACTCCTGTCGGGCTCCCGTTTCCGTGTTACAGACAAGCTCAACTCAGTTCATTGGCTTGCCGTCACCGGATGAATGTGGCGGAGTGCACTCAATGCATGCCTCCTGCTGGGGGGTTAGGGGACCTTCTTAGCTCAGTACACTAGAAGGGGTGAGAGAGCTTCTCGAGTCAGTTCCTCGGAATCTTCTGCCTTGCTGGTCCTCTTGGTCTGTTTATATAGCCGGTGCCGGCGAGATAACCCGCTAATCATTGCTGTAAAAACTGTATCTTTCTGATAAACCCCTCGATAAATTAAAATAAATAATAATTAGCTGCGAATGCCTTGGAATTCGTTACATCCCCGGTCCCCAGGTAAAAAAAAAGAAAAAGAAAACTGAAGAAACTCTCTGAAAATAAATAAGAAATTAACGCTGAAAAGAAAACTACCCGGTGAAACCCATTTTCTGCCGGTTTGACTGTTTCTTTTTTTTTTTTTTCTCTATCCATGATTACTGCCACGGAGTGTTCCATCGCGAGGCTCCATCTGTGCGAGTTTGCCCTTGCTATTCCTCGAAACCGTATCCCCCTCGTTCGGCTGGTAGTTTCCGAAGTTGAAAGACGCCGTCGACGTCTCGTTTAAAACGCAGCACCCTTCCGGTGTTTAGCTGGATCCGGTACTTGCGGCCCGATCCTTGCTGGATGTGCTGCGGGACGAGGGCGAGTCCTACCCCGTACTGCTCTGGCTCTGGGCCCCAGGCTGTCGGCGGTGTCGGTGCGGCGCGGGCGTCGATGCCTGTTGGCGTTCGTGCTTTCCATTCAGGCGGTGTGACTGGCCGGGCTGGCGTCCGATCTTTCCGGGGTGGCGTGGTATTGGCTGGCGCGCTGCTTGTGTCCGTCCGCAGCGGCGAGGTCGTCAGTACCAACACGTCGGTGTCTAGCAGGTTCGGCATATCGAGGGCTGGCTTCGTGCTGCTCATGATGAACTTCTTACTGCCGGTGGGCCCGCTGCGTCCGTATTTATACAGTCCGTTATCGCTGGCTTCAGATTCTTGATATGCACGATTTCTGTTTTTCTGCTTCCTGGTGTGTGCAATCTAATCAATACTGGCGATATTATTTCCTTGACCACGAACGGGCCCTCGAATTTCGGTGCTAGTTTTGCTGAAAACGTATTTATGGCTGATGACAGGTGATGCTCCTTGCGCAACACTTTATCTCCTTTCCTAGGCTTCCATTCCCGCCTTCTCATGTCGTAGTATCGCTTTTGTGTGACGAATGCTTGATTCATGTTCCTTTTGGCGATTTCCCGGACGTCGTTTACTTCTTTTAGTGTTTCTATGTATTTGTCTGCGGCTATTTCGGCGCTGCTGTTTAGGGGCTTGATCCTGTCTATTTCACGGCCGTAATTCAGCATTGCTGGGGAAAATCCGGTGCTCTCATGCTTTGCTGTGTTTATGGCGAAGCAGAATTCGCCTATGTATCTATCCCAGGCCGTGTGCTCCCTTCCGACGAACATCGCTATCATTGTTTTCAATACTTTGTTCATCCTCTCCACTGGGTTGCACTGGGGGGAGTATGGCGGTGTTAACTGATGGCTGATCTTCCATTTTTCCAGGAACTCCTGGAACTCGGTGGCGATGAATTGTCTTCCGTTGTCCGAAATTAATTGGGCCGGGGTCCCGAATTGCAGGAAAACGTCCGCTCGCAATGCTTCGGCGATTGTTCTCGCGGTTGCCTTCCGGAGCGGTCGTGCTATTGTCCATTTCGTGTAGCGGTCTTGTATGACCAGTAACACTGTATTGCCGGATTTTGATCTGGGGAAAGGGCCCATGATATCTATCGAAATGGTGTCCCAGGGTCCCTGTATGAACGGTGGCTGCATTTTTCCTGCGGGTTTCAGCTGGGATGACTTGTATTTTTGGCATTTCTCGCATCGTCTCACATAATTTTTTACATCTTTTATGACTCCCGGCCAGTGGTAGTTCTTCGTTATTCTGTTGGCTGTTTTAGCGGTCCCGAAATGTCCTGCTGCTGGGGAGTCGTGATTTTCTTCGATGAGTTTTTGCCTCTGGTGCGTAGGCACGCATAGTTTCCATGGGCTGGAGAGGTTGGGCTCGGCCGGGTTTTGGTTGTCCCAGACGTGTTTCCACAGCTTCCCGTCGATCAGTTGGTATCCGGGAAATCTCTCGGGGTTAGCGGCTACTCCTGCTGATATCCGCTCGTACCATTGGCATGGTGGTTCTGCGCTTATCATTAGGATCTCCTCCTCCTGTTCTGTGCTGCTTAGTGGTTGCCTTGATAGGGCGTCCGCTACCTTGTTGAGCACTCCTTTTCTATACTTTATGTCGAAGGAATATTGCTGGAGCTCTAATCCCCATCGTGCGAGCCTGCCGGTCGGGTTTCTCATGTTTTGTAGCCACTTTAGGGATTGATGATCTGTAAGTACGTGGAACCTGTAGCCCTCGATGTACGGCCTCATCTTTTGTACCCCATATATTATTGCGAGGCACTCTTTTTCCGTGGGTGTGTATCTTGACTCTGCTGGGGTTAAACTTCTGCTCGCATAGGCTATGACCCTTTCTTGCCCGTCTATCCTCTGCGTGAGGGCCACTCCCAACCCGCAGTTCGATGCGTCGGTCTGCAAGCAGAACGTCTGCGAAAAGTCGGGACAGGCGAGCACCGGTGCTGAGGTGAGCGCGGTTTTTAGTGCTTGGAAGGCCTGTTCTTGCGGTTCTCCCCATGTCCATCTCTTGTCTTTCTTCAGTAACTGGTTTAGGGGTGCTGCTTTCGTGGAGTATCCTTCTATGAACCTCCGGTACCAGGATGTGATGCCCAAAAATCGTCTGAGCTGCCGCCGAGTTCTCGGGGCGGGCATTTCGGTAATTGCTGAGATTTTATTCGGATCTGTCTTTATGCCCCCCTGTCCGACGATGTGTCCTAGATATTGTAATTCTGCTTGTGCGAATGCGCACTTGTCTGGGTTGAGTTTTAAATTTGCCTCCCTTAGCCTCCTGAAGATCTCTTTCAGGTGACGTTTGTGCTCCTCCTGATCCCTGGATACTACCACGATGTCGTCCAGGTAGCTGAATGCGAAACCGACGTCTGGCGTGATGACTTTGTCGAGCAACCTCTGAAATGTTGCGCCTGCTGAGCTCAGGCCGAAGGGGGTTGTTTTGAATTGAAAGTGACCTTTTCCGGGCACGCTGAACGCTGTTATCGCTTTACTCTTTTCCTCTAGCGGGACTTGAAAGTATCCCTGTTTGAGGTCCAGCGTGGATATGAAATTCGCCTCTCTCAGGCGGTCGAGGATCTCCGCTATTCTAGGTAGAGGGTAAGCGTCTTTTTTTGTATGCTCGTTGACTCGCCGGAAGTCGATGCAGAACCTGTGTGTTCCGTCCTTCTTCTTGACTAGGACGATTGGCGAGCTCCACGGGCTGTTTGAGTGCTCAATAACTCCTTCTTGGAGCATCTTGTCCACCTCGTCGTTAATTATTTTCAGCCTTGCCGGGTTATACTGCCGATATGGTTGTCTGATGGGCCTGCACCCTTTTTCCAGCACTATTTCGTGTTTTATCCAGTTTGTTGGTCCTGTTAATTGGTGAAACAATTCTAGTTCAGCTTGCAAAAATGATTCCATGCTGGCGGTACATGATGCCGCGGCGCATGACGTGACTGCGATCCTGCCGGTTCTCCCGGACTCTGTTTTGCTCAATCGAAATTCCGCTCCGTGTTCGCGCAAGAAAGTGGCTCCGATGATTGCGTCTGTCTCTAGTCTCGGGAGTACTCTGAACGTGGTGGTGGTGTTGAGTCGGTCAATTTTACAAGCCACTGTGACTGTACGTGTAATTGCGTGAGATGTCCCGTCGGCTAATTTCACGCTTCCTGTATGATTTCTGATCCTTCTGTGACATAGGTTTGCTATCTCAGCTCCAATGTAATTTTCCGACGCCCCTGTATCCAATAGCGCTTTGAAGAGCCGCGTCCCTATTGTTAACGTCACGAAAGGCCTGGGGTCTGTGTCACCCCCTGTTGATGCTGCTACTGTTTTTTCTGAGGTGCGTCCGCCTCGTTTCGGGGGTCGCACTACTGTGGCTGGGGGCTGTGCGGGTTTTATTCCCCCACAGCCCCGTTTTCGTTTCCCTGCTGTCTACTGTTCTGCGGCCTGTTGCAGCATTGAATGGCGAGGATCCCTTCCTTGCCGCATTTGCCGCAGAACTTTTTGGGTGCGTTTCGGCATTGGCTCCGGAAGTGCCCCTCTTGTCCGCATCGGTAGCAGACCGTTGGGCCGGCCTGGGCGGTGCTAAGGCGCTGCGGTACTCCCCTTCTTGTCTGCATGCTTTGCAGTGCCTCTTGCTCTTTCTGTAAATTTTCGAAGGCGCTGGCTGCCTCCAATAATTTGTCTATGGACGTTACTCTGTGGAGGTGCAGATGAATTCGATATTCCGGGCGCATGTTTCGGATGACCCTCTCGAGTTCTTGCTCCGGGGCCATCGACCCGTCTCGCCGTATTAGCGTTCGTATTGCGGTTACGTATTCCCTGATTGGTTCGTTGGGTTTTTGTTTGCGGGTCCGGATTTCCTCCTCTAGCGCCAGCCGGTATTCGTATGGGAAGAAGGCTTTCGAAAATTCCCTGCTAAACTGGTTCCAGTCTCCCCATTCGTCCTTATTATTGCGGTACCACAGTAGCGCTTCTCCTTTCAGTAGCTCGGGTAGCGCTTTTATCATGGCGTCTTTTGGGAATTCGTGGGCGCACCGTAGCTCCTCGAGACGTTCTGTAAACAGGATCACGTTGTCTCGCTTTGGGTCGAACTTCAGTCCCCATTTCCGGGCGTGGTTGACTATTTCCGACCCTGTGAGTTGAGGTGCCTCCTCGCTGATTCCTGCTGTTTGTGTTGCTTCCCGATCCGTTCGGAGGGCCAGCTTCAGGAGTGCTATCTCGGCCTCGAGCGCGTTTATTCTATCTCGTTCCGCTCCGGCGGGCTGCTCCGGCTTGACTTTTGTATTCGCCTTGGGGATTGCTCCTCCTTGCTGCTGCTTGACGTGCTGACTTATACGCGCCCTGATGTCGTCCAGGGTGCCTGTCGCTTCTAGGCCCCGTCTCCGCGCTTCTTTCTCGGCCTCTTCTTTGCTTAGCTGGTATATCCAGCTTAGCCCTGCAGTGGTTGCGTCGTCTTTGGTCATTCTGTAATTCCCTTTCTGTAACTGTTATTGTGACTGAACTTTTGGCCTTGCTGACTTGATCTGACGGGGCGGAACTATGATCGTGTAATTAACGTTGGGCGCCAATCTTGTAACGGGATTTTCAGCTGGGTTGAGACGATCACAGGGTTAGGTATTTGCCCCTCTTTTACCCGCAACAAGTCAATCAAAATTTTAAAAGCATTTATTTACAGTTACCAAATTTCAATACAACGACATATATTAATGCTGCGCGATGAGTTCGGATCAATGTGGGCTGTCCTCTTCCCTCGGTGCTCTGTCTGATTGGGTGCTGATATCGACGCTAGGGCGCGCGTCTTCGTATTGGTCGCCCGGTCGGTCTATCACTGGAACTGAGCTCACCACGTCAGTCGCTCCACTGCCATCGCCCGCTGCGTGTTGTGCTAGCAGCGGCCGCGGCCTCCGGCATACGCGCCGCGGCGACTTCGGAGAGAAATCATTCACGGACGCCTCAATCTGAAAAATACAAGCCCACTCACGGAGTACCGAGGAGGGTATTAATAAATAGCTCAGGGTCGACAACTCAATGCGTTGCGATCCCGACGCTTGTGACACCTGGCCCTCAATGCAGGCCTGGTGCCGTCTGAAAGGGTCCGCCCGGGACCTCACTACAGCCCCGTTTGTTCCCTTATGTGGTCGGCAGTCGACTGGAGCTCAATTCACTCCTGTCGGGCTCCCGTTTCCGTGTTACAGACAAGCTCAACTCAGTTCATTGGCTCGCCGTCACCGGATGAATGTGGCGGAGTGCACTCAATGCATGCCTCCTGCTGGGGGGTTAGGGGACCTTCTTAGCTCAGTACACTAGAAGGGGTGAGAGAGCTTCTCGAGTCAGTTCCTCGGAATCTTCTGCCTTGCTGGTCCTCTTGGTCTGTTTATATAGCCGGTGCCGGCGAGATAACCCGCTAATCATTGCTGTAAAAACTGTATCTTTCTGATAAACCCCTCGATAAATTAAAATAAATAATAATTAGCTGCGAATGCCTTGGAATTCGTTACATGTCCGCATCGGTAGCCCGGCTAGCTCAGTCGGTAGAGCATGAGACTCTTAATCTCAGGGTCGTGGGTTCGGGCCCCACGTTGGGCGCCAATCTTGTAACGGGATTTTCAGCTGGGTTGAGACGATCACAGGGTTAGGTATTTGCCCCTCTTTTACCCGTAACAAGTCAATCAAAATTTTAAAAGCATTTATTTACAGTTACCAAATTTCAATACAACGACATATATTAATGCTGCGCGACGAGTTCGGATCAATGTGGGCTGTCCTCTTCCCTCGGTGCTCTGTCTGATTGGGTGCTGATATCGACGCTAGGGCGCGCGTCTTCGTATTGGTCGCCCGGTCGGTTTATCACTGGAACTGAGCTCACCACGTCAGTCGCTCCACTGCCATCGCCCGCTGCGTGTTGTGCTAGCAACGGCCGCGGCCTCCGGCATACGCGCCGCGGCGACTTCGGAGAGAAATCATTCACGGACGCCTCAATCTGAAAAATACAAGCCCACTCACGGAGTACCGAGGAGGGTATTAATAAATAGCTCAGGGTCGACAACTCAATGCGTTGCGATCCCGACGCTTGTGACACCTGGCCCTCAATGCAGGCCTGGTGCCGTCTGAAAGGGTCCGCCCGGGACCTCACTACAGCCCCGTTTGTTCCCTTATGTGGTCGGCAGTCGACTGGAGCTCAATTCACTCCTGTCGGGCTCCCGTTTCCGTGTTACAGACAAGCTCAACTCAGTTCATTGGCTTGCCGTCACCGGATGAATGTGGCGGAGTGCACTCAATGCATGCCTCCTGCTGGGGGGTTAGGGGACCTTCTTAGCTCAGTACACTAGAAGGGGTGAGAGAGCTTCTCGAGTCAGTTCCTCGGAATCTTCTGCCTTGCTGGTCCTCTTGGTCTGTTTATATAGCCGGTGCCGGCGAGATAACCCGCTAATCATTGCTGTAAAAACTGTATCTTTCTGATAAACCCCTCGATAAATTAAAATAAATAATAATTAGCTGCGAATGCCTTGGAATTCGTTACATCCCCGGTCCCCAGGTAAAAAAAAAAGAAAAAGAAAACTGAAGAAACTCTCTGAAAATAAATAAGAAATTAACGCTGAAAAGAAAACTACCCGGTGAAACCCATTTTCTGCCGGTTTGACTGTTTCTTTTTTTTTTTTTTCTATCCATGATTACTGCCACGGAGTGTTCCATCGCGAGGCTCCATCTGTGCGAGTTTGCCCTTGCTATTCCTCGAAACCGTATCCCCCTCGTTCGGCTGGTAGTTTCCGAAGTTGAAAGACGCCGTCGACGTCTCGTTTAAAACGCAGCACCCTTCCGGTGTTTAGCTGGATCCGGTACTTGCGGCCCGATCCTTGCTGGATGTGCTGCGGGACGAGGGCGAGTCCTACCCCGTACTGCTCTGGCTCTGGGCCCCAGGCTGTCGGCGGTGTCGGTGCGGCGCGGGCGTCGATGCCTGTTGGCGTTCGTGCTTTCCATTCAGGCGGTGTGACTGGCCGGGCTGGCGTCCGATCTTTCCGGGGTGGCGTGGTATTGGCTGGCGCGCTGCTTGTGTCCGTCCGCAGCGGCGAGGTCGTCAGTACCAACACGTCGGTGTCTAGCAGGTTCGGCATATCGAGGGCTGGCTTCGTGCTGCTCATGATGAACTTCTTACTGCCGGTGGGCCCGCTGCGTCCGTATTTATACAGTCCGTTATCGCTGGCTTCAGATTCTTGATATGCACGATTTCTGTTTTTCTGCTTCCTGGTGTGTGCAATCTAATCAATACTGGCGATATTATTTCCTTGACCACGAACGGGCCCTCGAATTTCGGTGCTAGTTTTGCTGAAAACGTATTTATGGCTGATGACAGGTGATGCTCCTTGCGCAACACTTTATCTCCTTTCCTAGGCTTCCATTCCCGCCTTCTCATGTCGTAGTATCGCTTTTGTGTGACGAATGCTTGATTCATGTTCCTTTTGGCGATTTCCCGGACGTCGTTTACTTCTTTTAGTGTTTCTATGTATTTGTCTGCGGCTATTTCGGCGCTGCTGTTTAGGGGCTTGATCCTGTCTATTTCACGGCCGTAATTCAGCATTGCTGGGGAAAATCCGGTGCTCTCATGCTTTGCTGTGTTTATGGCGAAGCAGAATTCGCCTATGTATCTATCCCAGGCCGTGTGCTCCCTTCCGACGAACATCGCTATCATTGTTTTCAATACTTTGTTCATCCTCTCCACTGGGTTGCACTGGGGGGAGTATGGCGGTGTTAACTGATGGCTGATCTTCCATTTTTCCAGGAACTCCTGGAACTCGGTGGCGATGAATTGTCTTCCGTTGTCCGAAATTAATTGGGCCGGGGTCCCGAATTGCAGGAAAACGTCCGCTCGCAATGCTTCGGCGATTGTTCTCGCGGTTGCCTTCCGGAGCGGTCGTGCTATTGTCCATTTCGTGTAGCGGTCTTGTATGACCAGTAACACTGTATTGCCGGATTTTGATCTGGGGAAAGGGCCCATGATATCTATCGAAATGGTGTCCCAGGGTCCCTGTATGAACGGTGGCTGCATCTTTCCTGCGGGTTTCAGCTGGGATGACTTGTATTTTTGGCATTTCTCGCATCGTCTCACATAATTTTTTACATCTTTTATGACTCCCGGCCAGTGGTAGTTCTTCGTTATTCTGTTGGCTGTTTTAGCGGTCCCGAAATGTCCTGCTGCTGGGGAGTCGTGATTTTCTTCGATGAGTTTTTGCCTCTGGTGCGTAGGCACGCATAGTTTCCATGGGCTGGAGAGGTTGGGCTCGGCCGGGTTTTGGTTGTCCCAGACGTGTTTCCACAGCTTCCCGTCGATCAGTTGGTATCCGGGAAATCTCTCGGGGTTAGCGGCTACTCCTGCTGATATCCGCTCGTACCATTGGCATGGTGGTTCTGCGCTTATCATTAGGATCTCCTCCTCCTGTTCTGTGCTGCTTAGTGGTTGCCTTGACAGGGCGTCCGCTACCTTGTTGAGCACTCCTTTTCTATACTTTATGTCGAAGGAATATTGCTGGAGCTCTAATCCCCATCGTGCGAGCCTGCCGGTCGGGTTTCTCATGTTTTGTAGCCACTTTAGGGATTGATGATCTGTAAGTACGTGGAACCTGTAGCCCTCGATGTACGGCCTCATCTTTTGTACCCCATATATTATTGCGAGGCACTCTTTTTCCGTGGGTGTGTATCTTGACTCTGCTGGGGTTAAACTTCTGCTCGCATAGGCTATGACCCTTTCTTGCCCGTCTATCCTCTGCGTGAGGGCCACTCCCAACCCGCAGTTCGATGCGTCGGTCTGCAAGCAGAACGTCTGCGAAAAGTCGGGACAGGCGAGCACCGGTGCTGAGGTGAGCGCGGTTTTTAGTGCTTGGAAGGCCTGTTCTTGCGGTTCTCCCCATGTCCATCTCTTGTCTTTCTTCAGTAGCTGGTTTAGGGGTGCTGCTTTCGTGGCGTATCCTTCTATGAACCTCCGGTACCAGGATGTGATGCCCAAAAATCGTCTGAGCTGCCGCCGAGTTCTCGGGGCGGGCATTTCGGTAATTGCTGAGATTTTATTCGGATCTGTCTTTATGCCCCCCTGTCCGACGATGTGTCCTAGATATTGTAATTCTGCTTGTGCGAATGCGCACTTGTCTGGGTTGAGTTTTAAATTTGCCTCCCTTAGCCTCCTGAAGATCTCTTTCAGGTGACGTTTGTGCTCCTCCTGATCCCTGGATACTACCACGATGTCGTCCAGGTAGCTGAATGCGAAACCGACGTCTGGCGTGATGACTTTGTCGAGCAACCTCTGAAATGTTGCGCCTGCTGAGCTCAGGCCGAAGGGGGTTGTTTTGAATTGAAAGTGACCTTTTCCGGGCACGCTGAACGCTGTTATCGCTTTACTCTTTTCCTCTAGCGGGACTTGAAAGTATCCCTGTTTGAGGTCCAGCGTGGATATGAAATTCGCCTCTCTCAGGCGGTCGAGGATCTCCGCTATTCTAGGTAGAGGGTAAGCGTCTTTTTTTTGTATGCTCGTTGACTCGCCGGAAGTCGATGCAGAACCTGTGTGTTCCGTCCTTCTTCTTGACTAGGACGATTGGCGAGCTCCACGGGCTGTTTGAGTGCTCAATAACTCCTTCTTGGAGCATCTTGTCCACCTCGTCGTTAATTATTTTCAGCCTTGCCGGGTTATACTGCCGATATGGTTGTCTGATGGGCCTGCACCCTTTTTCCAGCACTATTTCGTGTTTTATCCAGTTTGTTGGTCCTGTTAATTGGTGAAACAATTCTAGTTCAGCTTGCAAAAATGATTCCATGCTGGCGGTACATGATGCCGCGGCGCATGACGTGACTGCGATCCTGCCGGTTCTCCCGGACTCTGTTTTGCTCAATCGAAATTCCGCTCCGTGTTCGCGCAAGAAAGTGGCTCCGATGATTGCGTCTGTCTCTAGTCTCGGGAGTACTCTGAACGTGGTGGTGGTGTTGAGTCGGTCAATTTTACAAGCCACTGTGACTGTACGTGTAATTGCGTGAGATGTCCCGTCGGCTAATTTCACGCTTCCTGTATGATTTCTGATCCTTCTGTGACATAGGTTTGCTATCTCAGCTCCAATGTAATTTTCCGACGCCCCTGTATCCAATAGCGCTTTGAAGAGCCGCGTCCCTATTGTTAACGTCACGAAAGGCCTGGGGTCTGTGTCACCCCCTGTTGATGCTGCTACTGTTTTTTCTGAGGTGCGTCCGCCTCGTTTCGGGGGTCGCACTACTGTGGCTGGGGGCTGTGCGGGTTTTATTCCCCCACAGCCCTGTTTTCGTTTCCCTGCTGTCTACTGTTCTTGTGACTGAACTTTTGGCCTTGCTGACTTGATCTGACGGGGCGGAACTATGATCGTGTAATTAACGTTGGGCGCCAATCTTGTAACGGGATTTTCAGCTGGGTTGAGACGATCACAGGGTTAGGTATTTGCCCCTCTTTTACCCGTAACAAGTCAATCAAAATTTTAAAAGCATTTATTTACAGTTACCAAATTTCAATACAACGACATATATTAATGCTGCGCGATGAGTTCGGATCAATGTGGGCTGTCCTCTTCCCTCGGTGCTCTGTCTGATTGGGTGCTGATATCGACGCTAGGGCGCGCGTCTTCGTATTGGTCGTCCGGTCGGTCTATCACTGGAACTGAGCTCACCACGTCAGTCGCTCCACTGCCATCGCCCGCTGCGTGTTGTGCTAGCAGCGGCCGCGGCCTCCGGCATACGCGCCGCGGCGACTTCGGAGAGAAATCATCCACGGACGCCTCAATCTGAAAAATACAAGCCCACTCACGGAGTACCGAGGAGGGTATTAATAAATAGCTCAGGGTCGACAACTCAATGCGTTGCGATCCCGACGCTTGTGACACCTGGCCCTCAATGCAGGCCTGGTGCCGTCTGAAAGGGTCCGCCCGGGACCTCACTACAGCCCCGTTTGTTCCCTTATGTAGTCGGCAGTCGACCGGAGCTCAATTCACTCCTGTCGGGCTCCCGTTTCCGTGTTACAGACAAGCTCAACTCAGTTCATTGGCTTGCCGTCACCGGATGAATGTGGCGGAGTGCACTCAATGCATGCCTCCTGCTGGGGGGTTAGGGGACCTTCTTAGCTCAGTACACTAGAAGGGGTGAGAGAGCTTCTCGAGTCAGTTCCTCGGAATCTTCTGCCTTGCTGGTCCTCTTGGTCTGTTTATATAGCCGGTGCCGGCGAGATAACCCGCTAATCATTGCTGTAAAAACTGTATCTTTCTGATAAACCCCTCGATAAATTAAAATAAATAATAATTAGCTGCGAATGCCTTGGAATTCGTTACATCCCCGGTCCCCAGGTAAAAAAAAAAGAAAAAGAAAACTGAAGAAACTCTCTGAAAATAAATAAGAAATTAACGCTGAAAAGAAAACTACCCGGTGAAACCCATTTTCTGCCGGTTTGACTGTTTCTTTTTTTTTTTTCTATCCATGATTACTGCCACGGAGTGTTCCATCGCGAGGCTCCATCTGTGCGAGTTTGCCCTTGCTATTCCTCGAAACCGTATCCCCCTCGTTCGGCTGGTAGTTTCCGAAGTTGAAAGACGCCGTCGACGTCTCGTTTAAAACGCAGCACCCTTCCGGTGTTTAGCTGGATCCGGTACTTGCGGCCCGATCCTTGCTGGATGTGCTGCGGGACGAGGGCGAGTCCTACCCCGTACTGTTCTGGCTCTGGGCCCCAGGCTGTCGGCGGTGTCGGTGCGGCGCGGGCGTCGATGCCTGTTGGCGTTCGTGCTTTCCATTCAGGCGGTGTGACTGGCCGGGCTGGCGTCCGATCTTTCCGGGGTGGCGTGGTATTGGCTGGCGCGCTGCTTGTGTCCGTCCGCAGCGGCGAGGTCGTCAGTACCAACACGTCGGTGTCTAGCAGGTTCGGCATATCGAGGGCTGGCTTCGTGCTGCTCATGATGAACTTCTTACTGCCGGTGGGCCCGCTGCGTCCGTATTTATACAGTCCGTTATTGCTGGCTTCAGATTCTTGATATGCACGATTTCTGTTTTTCTGCTTCCTGGTGTGTGCAATCTAATCAATACTGGCGATATTATTTCCTTGACCACGAACGGGCCCTCGAATTTCGGTGCTAGTTTTGCTGAAAACGTATTTATGGCTGATGACAGGTGATGCTCCTTGCGCAACACTTTATCTCCTTTCCTAGGCTTCCATTCCCGCCTTCTCATGTCGTAGTATCGCTTTTGTGTGACGAATGCTTGATTCATGTTCCTTTTGGCGATTTCCCGGACGTCGTTTACTTCTTTTAGTGGTTCTATGTATTTGTCTGCGGCTATTTCGGCGCTGCTGTTTAGGGGCTTGATCCTGTCTATTTCACGGCCGTAATTCAGCATTGCTGGGGAAAATCCGGTGCTCTCATGCTTTGCTGTGTTTATGGCGAAGCAGAATTCGCCTATGTATCTATCCCAGGCCGTGTGCTCCCTTCCGACGAACATCGCTATCATTGTTTTCAATACTTTGTTCATCCTCTCCACTGGGTTGCACTGGGGGGAGTATGGCGGTGTTAACTGATGGCTGATCTTCCATTTTTCCAGGAACTCCTGGAACTCGGTGGCGATGAATTGTCTTCCGTTGTCCGAAATTAATTGGGCCGGGGTCCCGAATTGCAGGAAAACGTCCGCTCGCAATGCTTCGGCGATTGTTCTCGCGGTTGCCTTCCGGAGCGGTCGTGCTATTGTCCATTTCGTGTAGCGGTCTTGTATGACCAGTAACACTGTATTGCCGGATTTTGATCTGGGGAAAGGGCCCATGATATCTATCGAAATGGTGTCCCAGGGTCCCTGTATGAACGGTGGCTGCATCTTTCCTGCGGGTTTCAGCTGGGATGACTTGTATTTTTGGCATTTCTCGCATCGTCTCACATAATTTTTTACATCTTTTATGACTCCCGGCCAGTGGTAGTTCTTCGTTATTCTGTTGGCTGTTTTAGCGGTCCCGAAATGTCCTGCTGCTGGGGAGTCGTGATTTTCTTCGATTAGTTTTTGCCTCTGGTGCGTAGGCACGCATAGTTTCCATGGGCTGGAGAGGTTGGGCTCGGCCGGGTTTTGGTTGTCCCAGACGTGTTTCCACAGCTTCCCGTCGATCAGTTGGTATCCGGGAAATCTCTCGGGGTTAGCGGCTACTCCTGCTGATATCCGCTCGTACCATTGGCATGGTGGTTCTGCGCTTATCATTAGGATCTCCTCCTCCTGTTCTGTGCTGCTTAGTGGTTGCCTTGATAGGGCGTCCGCTACCTTGTTGAGCACTCCTTTTCTATACTTTATGTCGAAGGAATATTGCTGGAGCTCTAATCCCCATCGTGCGAGCCTGCCGGTCGGGTTTCTCATGTTTTGTAGCCACTTTAGGGATTGATGATCTGTAAGTACGTGGAACCTGTAGCCCTCGATGTACGGCCTCATCTTTTGTACCCCATATATTATTGCGAGGCACTCTTTTTCCGTGGGTGTGTATCTTGACTCTGCTGGGGTTAAACTTCTGCTCGCATAGGCTATGACCCTTTCTTGCCCGTCTATCCTCTGCGTGAGGGCCACTCCCAACCCGCAGTTCGATGCGTCGGTCTGCAAGCAGAACGTCTGCGAAAAGTCGGGACAGGCGAGCACCGGTGCTGAGGTGAGCGCGGTTTTTAGTGCTTGGAAGGCCTGTTCTTGCGGTTCTCCCCATGTCCATCTCTTGTCTTTCTTCAGTAACTGGTTTAGGGGTGCTGCTTTCGTGGAGTATCCTTCTATGAACCTCCGGTACCAGGATGTGATGCCCAAAAATCGTCTGAGCTGCCGCCGGGTCCTCGGGGCGGGCATTTCGGTAATTGCTGAGATTTTATTCGGATCTGTCTTTATGCCCCCCTGTCCGACGATGTGTCCTAGATATTGTAATTCTGCTTGTGCGAATGCGCACTTGTCTGGGTTGAGTTTTAAATTTGCCTCCCTTAGCCTCCTGAAGATCTCTTTCAGGTGACGTTTGTGCTCCTCCTGATCCCTGGATACTACCACGATGTCGTCCAGGTAGCTGAATGCGAAACCGACGTCTGGCGTGATGACTTTGTCGAGCAACCTCTGAAATGTTGCGCCTGCTGAGCTCAGGCCGAAGGGGGTTGTTTTGAATTGAAAGTGACCTTTTCCGGGCACGCTGAACGCTGTTATCGCTTTACTCTTTTCCTCTAGCGGGACTTGAAAGTATCCCTGTTTGAGGTCCAGCGTGGATATGAAATTCGCCTCTCTCAGGCGGTCGAGGATCTCCGCTATTCTAGGTAGAGGGTAAGCGTCTTTTTTTGTATGCTCGTTGACTCGCCGGAAGTCGATGCAGAACCTGTGTGTTCCGTCCTTCTTCTTGACTAGGACGATTGGCGAGCTCCACGGGCTGTTTGAGTGCTCAATAACTCCTTCTTGGAGCATCTTGTCCACCTCGTCGTTAATTATTTTCAGCCTTGCCGGGTTATACTGCCGATATGGTTGTCTGATGGGCCTGCACCCTTTTTCCAGCACTATTTCGTGTTTTATCCAGTTTGTTGGTCCTGTTAATTGGTGAAACAATTCTAGTTCAGCTTGCAAAAATGATTCCATGCTGGCGGTACATGATGCCGCGGCGCATGACGTGACTGCGATCCTGCCGGTTCTCCCGGACTCTGTTTTGCTCAATCGAAATTCCGCTCCGTGTTCGCGCAAGAAAGTGGCTCCGATGATTGCGTCTGTCTCTAGTCTCGGGAGTACTCTGAACGTGGTGGTGGTGTTGAGTCGGTCAATTTTACAAGCCACTGTGACTGTACGTGTAATTGCGTGAGATGTCCCGTCGGCTAATTTCACGCTTCCTGTATGATTTCTGATCCTTCTGTGACATAGGTTTGCTATCTCAGCTCCAATGTAATTTTCCGACGCCCCTGTATCCAACAGCGCTTTGAAGAGCCGCGTCCCTATTGTTAACGTCACGAAAGGCCTGGGGTCTGTGTCACCCCCTGTTGATGCTGCTACTGTTTTTTCTGAGGTGCGTCCGCCTCGTTTCGGGGGTCGCACTACTGTGGCTGGGGGCTGTGCGGGTTTTATTCCCCCACAGCCCCGTTTTCGTTTCCCTGCTGTCTACTGTTCTGCGGCCTGTTGCAGCACTGAATGGCGAGGATCCCTTCCTTGCCGCATTTGCCGCAGAACTTTTTGGGTGCGTTTCGGCATTGGCTCCGGAAGTGCCCCTCTTGTCCGCATCGGTAGCAGACCGTTGGGCCGGCCTGGGCGGTGCTAAGGCGCTGCGGTACTCCCCTTCTTGTCTGCATGCTTTGCAGTGCCTCTTGCTCTTTCTGTAAATTTTCGAAGGCGCTGGCTGCCTCCAATAATTTGTCTATGGACGTCACTCTGTGGAGGTGCAGATGAATTCGATATTCCGGGCGCATGTTTCGGATGACCCTCTCGAGTTCTTGCTCTGGGGCCATCGACCCGTCCCGCCGTATTAGCGTTCGTATTGCGGTTACGTATTCCCTGATTGGTTCGTTGGGTTTTTGTTTGCGGGTCCGGATTTCCTCCTCTAGCGCCAGCCGGTATTCGTATGGGAAGAATGCTTTCGAAAATTCCCTGCTAAACTGGTTCCAGTCTCCCCATTCGTCCTTATTATTGCGGTACCACAGTAGCGCTTCTCCTTTCAGTAGCTCGGGTAGCGCTTTTATCATGGCGTCTTTTGGGAATTCGTGGGCGCACCGTAGCTCCTCGAGACGTTCTGTAAACAGGATCACGTTGTCTCGCTTTGGGTCGAACTTCAGTCCCCATTTCCGGGCGTGGTTGACTATTTCCGACCCTGTGAGTTGAGGTGCCTCCTCGCTGATTCCTGCTGCTTGTGTTGCTTCCTGATCCGTTCGGAGGGCCAGCTTCAGGAGTGCTATCTCGGCCTCGAGCGCGTTTATTCTATCTCGTTCCGCTCCGGCGGGCTGCTCCGGCTTGACCTTTGTATTCGCCTTGGGGATTGCCCCTCCTTGCTGCTGCTTGACGTGCTGACTTATACGCGCCCTGATGTCGTCCAGGGTGCCTGTCGCTTCTAGGCCCCGTCTCCGCGCTTCTTTCTCGGCCTCTTCTTTGCTTAGCTGGTATATCCAGCTTAGCCCTGCAGTGGTTGCGTCGTCTTTGGTCATTCTGTAATTCCCTTTCTGTAACTGTTATTGTGACTGAACTTTTGGCCTTGCTGACTTGATCTGACGGGGCGGAACTATGATCGTTTAATTAACGTTGGGCGCCAATCTTGTAACGGGATTTTCAGCTGGGTTGAGACGATCACAGGGTTAGGTATTTGCCCCTCTTTTACCCGTAACAAGTCAATCAAAATTTTAAAAGCATTTATTTACAGTTACCAAATTTCAATACAACGACATATATTAATGCTGCGCGATGAGTTCGGATCAATGTGGGCTGTCCTCTTCCCTCGGTGCTCTGTCTGATTGGGTGCTGATATCGACGCTAGGGCGCGCGTCTTCGTATTGGTCGTCCGGTCGGTCTATCACTGGAACTGAGCTCACCACGTCAGTCGCTCCACTGCCATCGCCCGCTGCGTGTTGTGCTAGCAGCGGCCGCGGCCTCCGGCATACGCGCCGCGGCGACTTCGGAGAGAAATCATCCACGGACGCCTCAATCTGAAAAATACAAGCCCACTCACGGAGTACCGAGGAGGGTATTAATAAATAGCTCAGGGTCGACAACTCAATGCGTTGCGATCCCGACGCTTGTGACACCTGGCCCTCAATGCAGGCCTGGTGCCGTCTGAAAGGGTCCGCCCGGGACCTCACTACAGCCCCGTTTGTTCCCTTATGTAGTCGGCAGTCGACCGGAGCTCAATTCACTCCTGTCGGGCTCCCGTTTCCGTGTTACAGACAAGCTCAACTCAGTTCATTGGCTTGCCGTCACCGGATGAATGTGGCGGAGTGCACTCAATGCATGCCTCCTGCTGGGGGGTTAGGGGACCTTCTTAGCTCAGTACACTAGAAGGGGTGAGAGAGCTTCTCGAGTCAGTTCCTCGGAATCTTCTGCCTTGCTGGTCCTCTTGGTCTGTTTATATAGCCGGTGCCGGCGAGATAACCCGCTAATCATTGCTGTAAAAACTGTATCTTTCTGATAAACCCCTCGATAAATTAAAATAAATAATAATTAGCTGCGAATGCCTTGGAATTCGTTACAACTTCTTGATTATTACAAATAAATCCACGATGTTTAAAACCTCCCATTTGTGAATCACTATTAGGTACTTCATTTATTAATTTTGAAGCTTTTTCAGAAGTTTCTGCGCTAAGTAATCATCCATGAATGTGCTGGTGTAATATTGCTTCAACAGCCGCTAGATACTTTGTTGTAAACTTCATAGCATTCAGATTTCTAACATATTGAGCACTAAACGGGGATGAAACTGAGCCAAAAAGGGTAACAATAATAATAATAATAATAATAATAATAATATGTTTATTGCCCAACAGATTTAAAATCCAATTACAGGACAATTTAGACAACATAAGATTGTGAACCAATTTAACAATTAAATATTTCAACATAATAAGTTTCAGAAGACATAATTACAGCGAAACATATCAAAATGCACAATATATCAGGCACATATACATTTTATAAATTGATATCAAAACCAATGATAATTTCACAGTTCTACAACGACGAAAATAAATCCTATAATTCTCGAGCAGCGATCACCAAGGTATCTGACATGCTATTCATGTTAAGATCGCAAATGGTCGAAATGCGGTTAAAAAGTGTCGACATTACGTACACGGGTGACTTTACAAG
This sequence comes from Malachius bipustulatus, assembly GCA_910589415.1. Classification (NCBI taxonomy): domain Eukaryota; kingdom Metazoa; phylum Arthropoda; class Insecta; order Coleoptera; family Melyridae; genus Malachius; species Malachius bipustulatus. The sequence continues at coordinate 3,291 of CAJUUM010000013.1, read as the reverse complement.
TACATTAGACCGCGGTATCCTCAGTGAAAATGTTCTTGTAGTCCTTAAATTCTGACAAGGGACGTGGAAACTAAAAAGCGATAACATCAAAGGACAATCTATGTGATTATGGAAGAGTTGATACAGGAACTTAATTGCAACAATCTTCCGTCGCTTTTGTAGAGTCGTGAAACCGAATCTCTCCAACAAAAAATCACAGTTCATATCTCTCTGTGGATAAACACCATACATTTTATAATTCAGAAATCTCAGAAATCTTCTCTGTACACGTTCCACTTCATTGACCTGACAGAAATAATAGGGGGACCAAACCAGACAACAGTATTCTAATTTAGATCTTATGTAAGAATAGTATAAGACCTTCAGACAGTGAGAGTTGTTGAAATCTCGGCAGTTTCTATGCAAGAACCCAAGCATCCTCATAGATGACTTGGTGATGAGGGTCACATGGTCAGCGAACGTAAGGCCACTATCAAATGTTACACCGAGATCCTTCACAGTACTGCTACGTGCTAATGTCTCGGACCTGAACTTATAGTCGTATGTTATGGGATTCTTTTTCTTAGTAAAAGTAACTACCCGACACTTACCCGTATTCATCTGCAGCCTATTATCCTCACACCACCCTTCAATATTGTCAATATCGTTCTGTATCAAAAGACAATCATCATGACTATTGATTACCGAAAATAATTTCAAGTCATCCGCGAAAAGAAGCTTAGAAGAATCGATAACATCCGTAATATCATTTATGAAAATCAGAAAGAGCAACGGCCCCAGGTTCGAACCTTGAGGTACACCAGATGTAGGGGTAAAAGAACGCGAACTATAGCCGTTATACAAGACGCACTGTTGTCGACTCGATAGGTAAGATGCAAAAAATGATCTCAGACGTGAACTGAAACCAAAATATTCAAGTTTTCCGAGCAGCAAATCATGATCAAGTCTATCGAAGGCCTTCGAGAAATCGGTATAGACCACATCAACCTGCCCCTGCGAATCTAAAGTCTCAGCAGCAAACTGCGTAAAATAAGATAAATTTGTCACCGTAGAACGTCCATTCATGAAACCATGCTGCAACGGTGAAATTGCCTGATGAATAGCAGGATAAATACAAGAATACACCGACGCCTCAAAGACCTTAGCGAAGTTATTAAGGATGGAGATTGGCCTGTAATTGCTGATCAAAGCTGGATCACCATCCTTCAATACCGGACACACCTTAGCTGTCTTCCAAATAGTTGGAAAGATTGATGTTTTGAGAGACAAGTTAAATATAAGGGTTAGAGGTTCAACGAGGACACCTTCGCAATCCCCAATCAAGAAGCTAGGTATCTGATCGGAACCCGCCGTAGTCTTACGTTTGAGCTTCCTTATAGCATTAATGACATCGTCCACAGATAGCTCAGGGACATCAACGAACAGCGAGTCGAACTGGGATCTGGCAGTATAAACATTTCGTTGGGAAGATGATGATGGTAAGTATACACTAGCGAAATATTTAGCGAAATTTTCCACAATATCAGTGGGATTATCACACTTCAAACCTTCACTGTCAATCACAGAAGCCGGTATCCTAGATGTTCCCCTCTTACTCTGAATATACTGCCAAAATCTCTTGGGCTCATCCACCAAGCTACCCTGTAAATTATCAATGTAACTCCGATATGCATCTTTTATTTTGTGCTTAATTACGGCTCTCAGTTCTGTGAATTTTTGAAAATGAAATACTTTCCCCGTACGCTTAAAACAGCCATGATGCCTATGCTTGAGTTTGATGTAATTTATAATCTCTTTATTAAACCAAGGTGGATAAGTACGAGATCCCGGTCTAGTGCTATTATAGTGAGGTACAAACTGGTTGAAAATCGAGTATATTCTCTGGTAAAAATAGGAGCAGGCCTCATTCACATCATCATAAAACCTCAGCTCAGACCAATCTTGAATGAGGAGAGCCTGATACAATCCTGGGAAATCAGCCCTTTTAAAATTATACTTCTTAGTACCTGGATTACATGAAAAAGAGCCTACCCTGGAAACGACAAAATCCAACTCAATGCAAAGGGAGGGATGGTGTGTGTCCTCGGGGACAAACGGTATGTTGTCACGAGATACGTCACAGTCAATGTTCCCCATAATTAAGTCCAACACGTGATCATTACTGTTTTTTACGTGATTAAATTGCCTATAGTCGTTATAATCTAGAAAACGACTTAATGCCCGACCCTTAGGACCCCTGCTCAATCCGTAGTACCAGTCTGGAGCATTAAAATCTCCCAGTAGTAATACATGACTGACATTTGACAAATAGTTACAAAGCATTTCAAAGAAAGTCTCATAGTCGGTGACGGTGACGTCCGGTGGAATATAGATACAAAATATATACAGATAAGCAGTATTTAATCTAACTTTACACCCAACGCAATCAATAGAAGGAATCTCCTTTGATAGGAAACCAAGGTCCAAATAAGATGCAATATATGAGTTTTTCAGTGCCAGGAGGACACCGCCACCGCGGACCACATTGAGCCGGCTGAACTGGCGGTCCTTTCGATATACAAAAAAATTATCAGAGAAGTATTCAGAGCTTGATATATCCTCAGACAGCCAAGTTTCAGCCAGACCAACACAATCGTAGCTCGAAGCAGATGAACTTACATAAAAGTCTGACGTTTTAGTCCTCAGACCACGCACATTCTGGAAATAACACCTAATATTGGATCCTCTAGGTTGGGCGGCTACATGTTTTTTGCTCGGTCCAAAGAAGGGCCCTTAAATTTTGATATATAAGGGCAATTGTCTCTGTACTTCAAGGTGATATTCTGCTCCCCCTCTTCAATCCTCTTTTTAAAGTCGTGTACCACCGCTGCATTGGTAGTGCGCTGAACATGCGTCAGATCAGCGTGGAAGAGGTGCTTGCGATCCTTGTTGCGCTTGTTCGAACGCAAGACCTCACCAGCCTCCCTTTCGGTATCATATATGATCTTCAGTGGTCGAACTCTGTCCTTTCTGGTCGCACCAATACGCACGATTTTCCTGGGTTGTGCAAATTTCCCCAAAGGTGATAGAATCTCAACGACACGGTCCAGATCATCCCGCACCCTATCAGCCACAGATTCGGATGCTGACTCAGGAATGTTGTAAATTATGACATTGCGGCAACGCTTTCTTCGGTCATCCAATTCCGAAATTACTTCAGACACCCCCGGAAGCTGCATCTCGGTTGGAACGGCAGCCTTGATTTGTTTCAACTCTTCTTTCACTATGATGACATCATTTTATAACTGTCAT
>CAJUUM010000011.1:0-50254 GCA_910589415.1 Malachius bipustulatus | reverse complement strand
GTCAAAAGTGTTTTTCTTATTTTTTAATTGAAAATGAACATGCACTGTAGAGGGAAATTATGACGCTCTGGGAGTGGTGCATGAGCTATGATAACGATTCACGTTGAATTTGAATCGTTGCAGATTATATTCCTTAGAAATAACGTACTCACCTTGGCATGATATTCCAAAGTGATGTGTTTCTTTCTATACCTACATGAAAAACCTCTGAAAAAAAGATTACGAGGTGGAACGACCCGAACCTAATATGGATAATCTATTGCAGCTTTGCAACTCGACGGGTATTTCTACACTGCCTTGTTTTCTAGATGAAATCAAACGGTTCATGTCTTTTGATCATTTCCCAAAAAATATTAGAAAAAAGACTCAAGGTTATCTAAATTTTCCGTCAAAACCAGATCCCCCGTTTCAGGAAGAAATTGTGTTTTCTGAATAATGTTCTTTTAACCACTTTTGTCAAATTTTGTATTTTTGCCTAGTAGTATAGTAGTAATGTCGGGGTGGTGTACCCCAAGCGACTAGGATACCAAGGGCCCTTTTCGCCGTACCCGAACCATGGTGGAACTCCTACTCGAACCTCCCCAACCTTTTGATAAAGGCCAGAAGGTCGTTGTATGAGAGGAGTCTCATTTCTTCCTCTTATAGCTCCTCAGACCCAAAACTGTTGAGCCTGAGACTGCTGTATACTTCGTATACGCCTATATGTTGGTAGCAGCCCTCATCATCCATTACGCATTTAGGGCAGACCGGGTCCTGAGTAATTCCCATAAAGTGTAGATGTCCTTTAAGACTGCTGTGACCGGTGAGAACCTCGATTAGTAGTCTGAATTCTTTTCGGTTCATTTTGGACATCCTGGTCCATCTGTTTCCGATCGGACCGGCCAGAAACAGCCTGGCCTATCTGCAGCCTGATGCTATTTCCCAGTGATTCTCTAGACCCTTGCGAGTCCATTCTTTTATAGCTTCTTAGAGAAGATTTTTGGTCAGACCCAGTACAGGCTCTGGTCCACAAAAGCTTTTTTTGTATTTGTATTTTTGAGGGTGATTAAGTTACTGCGACCTAAAAGATCTATTGTATCCCCTCTACTTTGCTTCGCCTGGTGTGGAATCCCTTCAGTGAAGCACCCTCTCCAAGTCCGTTTCCTTGAGAAACTTCAGGATTTTGAGAGGATAAAGGTCGGGTAAGTTCCCTGCCTCTAGCTGGTGATGGCCCATAACATTACTTCTTTTGAGTTCTATCGCATCGCAGTTGAGCAGCAGGTGACGTGGTGTCTCGTCTCCTTTCCCGCAGAATCTGCAGACGCCATTTTCTTCTATGCCTAACTTCCTCAGGTGTTCCTTGAGCTTGCAATGTCTCGTTAGGAATCCCGTCGGTGTTCTGGGATGTTCCTTGCTGAGGTTGAAGAGTATCTTCGACCTCTCTCGGTTAAAATCCCGAGAAATCCACAAAAGGTTTCCCTGGTCCAGAGCTTCGCGTAGTGGTCTGCTAGCTCGTTGCCTGGTACACCTGAGTGTGCGGGAACCCATACGAGATGCACTGATTTCCTGTCCGCCAGTCTGTTCAGCGCCTCGGCACACTACTTCTGGACCAGGTGGGGAGCTGGTTCCGTGTGTGCCCATCGCTTTCGCGGCGGCCTGGCTATCTGTTCATATGTATATCGTCCGTTCCTTGGCTTCTGTTATCTGCTCCAATCTGGCTGCTTGCAGGATAGCGTAAACCTCCGCCTGGAAGACGGTTGTGGTAGACCCAAGAGGATGGGATCTTCCCAGTTTCCGTCCAGTCAGGTAGAGCCCTGCTCCTATGTAGCCATTTGTATTCCTGGAGCCGTCTGTGAAACAAACTAGTCCTCTTGGTTCGAAAGCTACCTCTCTTTTTTCCCACTTTCCCTTTTCAGGAATTTGCAGGGTATATTTCCTATTGTCTCTGTTGTTCCTTGTTTTTGAGGTAGCCATAAGGTTTGAGATTGGAATCTCCATCTCAGCAACATTGGCTATCTCTGTATGTCCTTTGTATCCTCCGCGTTTCCATATTCCCGAATCTCGCATTCTTAAGTAGGCCGCCATGGCCTCCCCTTTTATCCAAATGGGAAGCGGTGGCAGCTCCAGAATGACATTCAGGGCTGCTGCACGGGGTGGTTCTCATTGCATCTGTTATTAACAAACTGGCGAGCCGTTGAAGTTTGGCTAGCCTGTTTGTGACGGTTTTGTTTATAGTTGTTTTCCACCAGACCACCGAACCGTAGCTGATTCTCGGTCTGATGATGGCCGTGTGGCCGATGATGGCCGATGAATTACCTTCGCTTTTAGCCCCCCACACCTTGCCTATTGCCCCTCTTAGCTGCCATAGAGATATCACAGTTTTTGTGACTATTCTGTCAATCTGTGGCCTCCAGGTCAGTTTTTCGTCTAGTACCATTCCAAGATATTTGGCCTGTACACTAAAAGTTAAGAGTTTGCCGAACAGCCTGAGTGGTTTAAATCCTCTTTTTTCCCTTCTCCTTGTGAAGAGGACCATATCGGTCTTTCCGGTATTTTTGCCCAACTTCATTCTTGTGTATTTTTCCAAATTCCTGAAATTTTCTGATCAACCTTCGAGTATGGCAAGGTTGGAATCGGGTGAAAAAGTCACGAATTGTCACGTTTAACTTGTCTTAATCAACCCCTAAATTTCTCAACACTGATAATTATGATTCTTTCAATATTATTAGTCCAAATTCTTGTAATTTTTCAATCAATCTTTTGTTCGGAAACGTTGTAATTAAAATTTAGTAAAAATTTTAGTATTTTAAACAAATCAATAATTAAAACCGCGAAAGACACCGTGTCTCGGATCGATAGTCTACAATTATTTTATTAATGCCCTTACAATACGCAACAATAATACTCCACCTTAATTTGATAAACTCTATTTCGCAAATAAAGTTAATAAGGTAGGATATTGTGACAGCCGGAGCACTTGCTAATTTCAATTCTAAAATAAAGATTTTTGTAACTCAATTAAATTACAACCTAAATTTATGTTCATTCCTTATTAAATAGAAAATAAACTTGAGCCTATAAGATATGGTTCTAAGTGTCGAATAAGCTTTGCACCAAAAATATAATAAAATGTGACAGAAATCTTATTAAATTCGAAAATTTCGCTCCTGGTATTGGTTTCTATGCCTCATGTTGATGTTTCTAATTATTATAAATAATATTAACTAATATTATTGTGGTCAAAATGTTCAAAAATCAAAATTACAGTAAGAAATAAAAATGAGCAAAAAGTTGAAATTTAAAAAGTAGCAATTTTTTTTCCACTTGTATAAAAAAATTTAGTTTCTTTCGTTACCTACTGACATTACATTTGGTAAATACTCGTATCTAACGAATTTTGTCAAAATTTCCCGCAAAACGCGTATAGTTTTCGACATATTATGTTTTTTTTGTAATTTTAAATTTTAGAAAAACGCAATTTTCTATGGAACTAAGATTCACACCATGGATCTAGTGTGCTCACATTTAATCTTTTTGAAAGCACAAACTTATGACAAAAAAAAAATTCAATTTTCCCATATGGTGCGAGCTTTTTGGCGGGAATGTGAATTTTGAAAAACCACTTATTCGTGATCTGGGGGTCCGGATCGGTGGACATTTGGTGAGTTTGACAGACTGTTTAGGGTTCCGTCCGAGCCGAACTGCTCGATCATCAATACTCTAACCTTTTCTAAGAATTTAATTCCTCGATCCCTACCTCATGTCTTGGGAAAACCATGTTCCATTTATCAACTGGGGTGGACACCTTTACTTTTTCAGGAACTGGAAAAATTTGCGTCTCTAACGTAGGCCAATTTTTGAAAAATCTAACCCTACTAGGTGCGTGGTAACGGTCAAAAGTGTAGCAACTGTGTAGGAGGCCATTTCTGCTATGTCAAAAAGCGCGTAGCATATGGCCTGAGCGCATTTTTGAAAATGTCTAAAAATTTAACTGAACCGTATTGTAGCAACCCGGTTCAATTTTTTTAACTTTTTAAAATACTGTTTTCAGACATTTCCGATGTCACCTATAATCCCAAAAACGAAAAGAACGTTCCGGAGTCGCCCGGCAAACGCCCCGGCGCTTGTTACACTCCTATGGCAAGAACGGCTATTTACTTGTTACGCTCCTGTCCCTCGCATCATTTCAGCGCATGCGGCAGCAGGCTATTCTGACGGTTGTAACGACGCTCACAGCGCTCATTCAGAATGCTATGTGCTATGTGATTTGGCTAGATTGAACATTTTCACGAAGACTTATAAAATGAAAAATGACAATGCTTCCACAACTCTCAATCTGGACTTATGCAATTACGATGCCTGCAATCTACCGCCGTGCAAAACAGAATTGGAGCAGCATTTGTTACGGACGAAATATATTGCACAAAATAAATATGGAGCAACGCCCACATGAAAAATCCAACCGATCTAAACCCCACAGATTTCGGATGGTATGAAAATGAGGGATGTTTGCACTTTTCGTGGTTCTCCGGTAACCAACTACCAGAATTGAGCGATGTTATTTTGGACGAAGAATCAAAAGGTATAGTTAACATGACTTTTACGCAGCATTTATATAAAGAAATGAGTGATCTTGACTAATGATTATTATTTTTTAGAAGATGACATTGAAGATCCTGATCGTGATCTGGAAAGTGATTTCGATGATGACGATGATGATTATGCGTCCGACAGTGACTAAAAACACACACACATCTCGCATCTTGTATCTTCAAATAAACAGTATTTTTTTTAACTTTATCCCAATTTCCTTTTGTGCAATTTATTGAAGTCCTTCAACTTCCGTTCGACGGTTTCGGGTAAGCTCTTTATTAATCATCATCAAATAATTTACTGGTCGCAACTTATTCATTGGCTTGTAACATAGACTTCAATCGCCTCAATACGATTTTTGAATGATTTCGGAGTATCGAAAAGTTGTCTGATTAGTAAGGTGCTACATTGAATTTGTCTGATATAAATTTTTTCTACATATAGACAACTTATTTTATCACGTTTAACAATTTTCAGACGAATTGCTATGTTACCGATCGGTAAAATTTCTTAACGTTTTCAAAACGGTCTCAAAATTTAATGTGCTCACATTTTCTTCTGAAAAATGATTCTTTCACATACACTGACCCAAATTCACTCGTGAAAATCATTTTCAGACGTTTTGCTATGATACTTTTTTTTGTCTCATTTCTAATTTTTTCAAGTGGTTTCCCGGGTACACGCTACGCTATACAGGGTGAGTTTTTTTCAATGTTTAGTACAGGGATCTCGTAAACTACTGCAGTTAGAGGAACGGTTAAATGGGGAAAGAAGTGCAGTTTTATTAGCTTCATTCGAAACAGCTTTTGTTTTTTTGAAAATCTCTATGGCTTCCTAGATATTTAACAAAAAGTAAATTCCGCGGATTTCTTTACACCGAGATAGCAGTCTTATTATTGGGATTAGAGAAAAATCGTAAAGGAAAACCTTTTAGACGATTTCAGAGACAATAAAACGGCGTTACAATTTTTTTTATTTGTTGTGTCATTTTCGAGCTATGACGTAAACTTGTGTTTTTTTAAATGTAAGTCATAGTTGGCTATGACATCATTCGATATGTCTTTTTTTTCTAAATACAACGATGTAAAACTCGATATTGTTTTTTCGGGAAATAAAAAAGTTAGGACGGTTTTTAATTTTATTTCTTCAACTTAACTAGGTGGCCATGTAAGTATAGGGCCAGCCCACAAGCCAGGCCAGGCCAGCATTCAAAGAAATAAACCTACGCCTACAAAACAGCACATAGCATCTGAGCCTGTCAGCCTGAGCATCGTTATGATTTTAGATTGATACAATAATAGTATCCGAATCCGGTACCTGTTACAAAGTAACGGAAACGGATATCTGTTGCAGAACTACCGGGTACCGGTAATTAATACCTAGATGTACATAATATTTGACATCACTGTTATTACTTATTATTACACAGTACACACTCACACTCTACTCTGATGTTTTGCTAATTAATTATCACCCTGTATAATTTTTTTGTAATATAAAAGTGTTTAATCTGCAATTGGACTTTTACTCTTAGGATTAAGCTTAATGTCTAGCTGGAAGTCTGTTTCTTTAGGACAGAATATATTTTTTTAAATTAAATGCTGTAAATTTAGAAATATTGAAATATTTGAAAAAGTATCCATATTAGGTATAGGTAACATAACAGTAACTTACCTTTATTTTACCCATAGAGTCCAAAAATGATCTAAAATACAGGGCGTTCCATAAGAAAAATCATAACTTTGATAAATGTATATTTTTTGTGGGGACAGCCTGTATAATGTAAGATATTTTTAAATTGTTCCTCTGATCAACCTGTATATCACTTATAAAAAATCTTGGAAAAATATCCAACCGTTTTCCTATAAGGAACCGTTTCGTATACCGTGATTACCGTGGCTCACCCTTCTGTATACATTATTATAAAAATGCGCCTTTCTAAAGCGGCTGAAGGGTTAAAAGTAAAACCTTATACCTACTCGCTTTAAAACTTATACTAAAGTGAATTAAGTAGATAAGTACCTAAGTATAAATATACGGAAAATTGAGAAACAAATTTCAGTACGTAGGTATAAGTATAGGTATAAATGAAATAGGTGGCAATGCAATTTTCATATACAAATAAACAATAACAGCAGCCGATAACATTTTTCAAATACCTAATTATTAACAAAACAATTAAAACCGTAAACCTGTAACAGTTTTTGTTACCCATTTCCATTGTAACTCGGCCTGGCAAATTATAATGATAAATAAAAATAAACACCTGCTGACAGCATGGCAGCTGCAGTCGCAGCCAGCAGCCAGCTAGCGATTGGACTTGAGAATCGTGAAAGGTAACTTGGTTTAATACTTACAGGTGGCGCAGTAAGTTACAGGTCACGGAGTTCCCGTTGAATGCTTAGCATATAAGGTAAATGTGTCGTCGAAATCGTTACTCTGGTCTCCCTTCATTGCGAATAAATCTTTCGCCTTTTACTAAAGATTTCCGTGGAGGGGGACAATATAAATGAGTCTATGACTAATTTTTCTCAAGCCCGGCTAACGCTGGGCTTTATTAATTAACTAAACATAAGCAAGTAGGTAGGTAGGTGTAGGTACACGGTAGAGATGTGTCAGTCGTTCATTCCAAGGTATAAGGAAGCTCGTAAATAATAAGTACTAGAGATGTGTCGGTCCGGGTCCAGGCTGGAACGGGAACGATATGATTCATTCCACGCTTGGACCCGTTCCATCGGACCCGTTCCATCGGACCCGTTCCACGGATCCGTTCTGCGGTCTGCCTCACCTAATCAGAATCGGCAACGGCAATCGGTATTCGGTACTCCCGGTCCGGTTCTCGGTCCAGTCCAGTCAGTCATAAGTTCATCATTATGGAATGGAACGAATTTCTCTCTCCAATTCGAGGCACACCAATTAATTTTATTTTTAACTTAATTTAATTAAGTTTACTTCCTAAAATCCTAAAATATACCTACGCCATTTTCTGCGCCTATAACGGTCTAACAAGTTTTGAATTTTTCGCTATTCTTTCAGAACAATTAGGAATTTTTTAATTGTCTGCCTTACCTAGGTAGGTACCTACCCCATTAAGTAAAAGTTCCAAGTATCAAAATGCATTTGAAGGTATAAAATAAACATAAAAAATATTAAATAAAAAAAATAATTAAACACCTGATTTTCCTTTTCATCCTATATACGCGCGCATAGGTAGGTATTAGGTACATGCAGATCTCATTATACCTATGTTCGAGTACCTAATTATAGGGTTGATAAATTATATTTTAATAATTAAATAATTTTTTATAAATTTTGTTTTTTGTAATTTCAAGTCCTACTCATTAATCAAGTAGTTCTTACGCCATATTTTTAATTAAAATCTAGATTACAATAAGTATAAACTTGCTATAAATAATTGTTTTCAATTTTTATCTGGTCGAAAAAAAACTTTATCCGGTCGAATCCCAATCAAGAAGGTACTTAGTTTAATAAGAAAATTATTTGGTAGGTATACGTTACGCGTTAAGTAGAATAAAAAATGTAGCATACAATAGCAATAATAGCCTCATCCACCCCAACCCCTAGTCGTACCAGTCACCCTCACAGTCACAGCACAGTCGTTCCGTTCTCCGTTCATCCGTACACCGGTCCAGGCCAGCAGGTCCGAGCCGGAGCCGGAGTCGAGTCGAGTCATTCATTCACGGAACCGGACCGAGTGGAACGACGGACCCGTTCTGTTTCATGTCTCGGACCCGGTCCGAATCGTTCCACTATCGGACCCGTTCCAACGGAACGGGTCCGACCGGACTGACACATCTCTAATAAGTACCATAAAATATCTGTAAACTGTCTGCAGATATGGTTTATGACGACAATGGACCGCACTAAGGAGACGTTTTTTTTTACACTACCTTTAAATTCGGAAAAAGTTACAAGAAAGTTTTGAAAATTGAAAATTTTATATTTTAGTGATATAAACACCATGTCAAAAAAATTTTTTTTTCAAAAAATTCAAAAAGATTCGAATATCCGCCCTTTTTCCATTTCTTCTTGAAATTTTTTAAAGTTACAGGTTTTTAGTAACTTGTCTACTATAAAAATTTCAGTTCAATTCCTTCAAAAAAGTGCTCATACACGGTTATCGAAATTTAGCCACTTTTACCCTTTTTTCTTTACCCTTTTTCGGTGGACATTTGATGAGTTTAGGTGATTTTCGTAAAGTGACGTCGTTCTCAATAGTGTATTTTTTTTATTAAGAAATAGACAAAAAAATCTAAATGAAATCTAAATAATAATATGTAAAATTCAAGACATTTTCTACTCAAGCCGTTTTTGTATAAACAAAAAGGATGCTTAAACCTTAATGCGGCCCTGACCGGCATTAGTGCAGACTGAGTGAGCTTGCCATTACAGGTGTTTATTTACATTTCTTTCTATTGTTAAGGGGTGATTTGTGGACAGCTTAATGATGGCAATATAATTTACGAGCTTCCCTATACCTTGGTACGAAGTATACCAGTGGCGGAGTGGCGCTCTTCTATAACCGCGAATTTTATAGCTTCAGACGTTGATTTATCGTTTTATGTTTTTTCGTTCATTATTGTATATTGTTATTGGTAATAGCGTTAATATGTGTATGTTTTCTTTTGTTTTTAGACTTTTTTACAACTTTTAGGATAAGCTCAATGTAGAATATTTTATATTTTTTATTTCGGATATGTCTTATCGCTTTTATAGCGTAGGTGAAGAAAAAAATTTCGTTTCAGTTTTGGCTTCAATTAGGTAGGTATACACGTAGGTTTGTAAATTGTATTCAGTACACCTCTTTAATCCGGACACTCAATTCTCAGAGTCATAGTCCGGACGCACCTAGGACCTAGGTACTCCGGACAATGAAATTGGGAACTCGTGCAATTATAAAATATGTGCGTATTTCAAGTTAACAAAACTAAACTCAATTCCTCTTGAACACACACTTATTGATGTAAAACAGACATTCATGTTTTGTATTCTATATACTTACAGATTCAATAGCTGGATGCCCTTGAGCTCGAGATTTATTGCCCTTTATTACCCAGATTTCCGGTGTATTGAAGAGTAACCAGCCCAACCACCCTAATAAACATCACATCAAATTTTTTGCTGCAAAAACTTCCTAACAAAGCACTCAAATCAGAAATAGGTGCTAAAAAACAAAAAAAAAAAAACATCACCAATTATTTTCCTATACATAATAATAATTTTATTGTGATTTAGAATAATTTTTGTCATCTACTTATTCATTCAGACAAAATGTACAATATGATACATATGAAATTACATTTTTTCAAATACATCCAGTAATCCGGACAAATCGCTAATTCGAACATACCCCGTGCATTTAATTGTCTGATTAAAGAGGTTGTACTTTGTACTGTATAGGTAGGTATTATAATATTTTTTACTAATAAAACATTTTTTTGTGTGTTCCTGTAAATTTTGAGTTTTTTTTTACTGCATTTATCCTAACAAGTGTGCTGATTTATTCAATGATTTTCTAAAAAAGGGAAAACACTTGAGAAGTATCGGTATAAAAGGAACCTTTATAATGTAATATCTAAGAATTAAAATCAAATTATTAAAAATTAATTAAAAATTTAAAAAATAACTAAAAAAAAGTAAAATCTAAAAAAGTAATAAAAAAAATAACAACTATAAAAATGTTCCAGAACCACTGGTCAGCCTGGTAGGCTGTATGTGATTTTTTCTGTTTCTTTCTACTTTTATGGCTTTGAAATGGTTCTATTCTTCTATTATATGCGCATTTATGACGAAGCCATTTACCGTCATTTAATTCTTTTGTGGATTTTATGGATCTGTTAACCGTTATTTTATTACTAGCTATCACTATCACTACTACTGTTGTAATAATAATAAACTGATACACATAATAGATGTTTTTGAAAACATCTATAATATAGTAATAATAAAATAATATATAAACATATATTTTTAGTACGCTCCTGTGCGCTCTTGCACAAACTGATTTCATTAGTTTTGAATGCGGACCTGACTTCTAAACCCGAACGTGTGGCCGCTAGAGGTGGGGGTTGACTCTACCAGAACAAAGGCACCGACGGCGAGTTTGGCTTCTGATTAAGTCTATTCTGTGGTGGAACCAAATACACTATACTGAAGTTTCAGAATAGTAGGCACTAAGTTCTCGGAAGTGGTCGTGACGTATAAGCGCTCAGTTGGAGCATTCAGTGGCGGACGCAAAATATCAAAATAGGTTCAGACAATAATGAATTTATTGAGAAATATAATTGTAAACTTCCAAATAATATAGCATATAGTAAATAATATAGCATATAGCAAAAATAAAAATAGCAAAGAAAATAGGAAAAAAATAGTACCTTAGTCATCGTCAGAAGAAAAATCGTCGGATGATGGACAACTATCCCGATCACCGTTATCGTTCAAGTTGATAATTAATGGCTCAACCGAAACATCAACTATTGTGTCTAGATCCCACATTCTGTCTTCTTCTTTTGTAGTATGTCGGATGCAGTTTCTCCATGTTTCAGCCGTCACATCTCCTATTGCAGTAGCTAGCAGGCGTTTCACTTCATCCATCTTGAAGGTCACGTTTTGTTTCGCCACTTGGTTTTTTATTTGAGCCCAAATAAGTTCTATAGGATTCAGTTCACAGTGGTAAGGAGGGAGGCGGTGTACAATGATGTTGCACTCGCGAGCCAATTCGTCGACAGCATATCTCTTAAAATGAGGTATTTGTGCCCTTGCGATGTTTAATAGTTGCACTTTTAACATGTTGTCATCAAATGGTATATTTCTTTGAGCCAGCCAGTTAATGATGTCACCTTTTCGCCATGCAGTTGTTGGCGATGGCTCCAATCGTCGACTATGGTAGGAAGCATTGTCCATTACCACGACCGAATTTGGCTCAAGGCTTGGTAAAATTTTTAAAAACCAGCTTTCGAATTTTTCCGCATCCATTTCCTCATGGTAGTCACTAGTTTTCTTCGATTCGAAAAGTAGCAATCCGTTTTCCAAAAAACCCGAATCACTACCTATGTGAGTTATTATGAGCCTCCGCCCCTTGCCCGCTGGCGCTTTTAGTCCTGTGGAAAAACCTTCAAAAAAAGCTTGTCGACGGCTTGTTATTTCCAAATCTTGCCAAATTTTCGAAACAGTATGACCTTGATTCAGCCAAGTTTCGTCTAAGAAATATATTTTCTTCCCTTCACGACGATACTCTCGAATTTTTTGTAAATAATTTCTCCGCCACAAAATTATTTCTTCTCTTTCTATAAGAAGACTTTTTCTCTGCCTTTTCATATGCCTTATGTTCATTTGTCTTAATGTCCGCAATAAGACACGTCGCGATATTTTCGGCATTGCGTCATCCGAATTGATTTCGGCAGCGATTGCTTTTAATGTTGGAATTTCATTTCGGAAAAAGAACGAATGAAATTTTCTCCGAACGGCGTATTTTATGTCATCATCAATGTCAATGCGTTTTCTCCCCCTTGTTTCAATATTTTCAGCTACCTTTTCTGTTCCGCCTTTGGACTCTTTGAAAGTTTTCAAGATTCGGTGTACACTCCTAGTTGACACTTTGGTTAAATCACTACACAAAGCAACTACATCGTTTACCAACATACTTTGATTCCTTTCACGGAGTCCACAATACACGTTGTATATAATAGTTTTTTCTCCTGTAGATAAATTCGTACGACGACGTTTACTTTGGCTGCTCTCGCCTTCCATATTGCTCACAACTTTAAATTTAAACAGTATTTCACTTCGGCACTCAAAGAAGCTTGCTTCTTTCCCGTTTACACCACAGTGAGAACTGAGAAATAAGATTCAGACAGGAAATCTGATGAGCGACCCTTAAAGCAACCAAGCTATCCCCACTAATTATGCACTTTATTGTCGACCGGGTATGGGTTTTTCCGGGATGGTAATTCCGTAAATTTCTTATAGTTAAACTTTTTCTGTATCCTGGAACTCAGTTCATTCCCAAAACAGGAATCATTATTGTATTATTATTTTACCAAATAATTAACTAATAACTAATTATTAACAAATTAGTAAGATATTGATTTTTTCTAGCTTGTATTTCTTAATTACTTCACAGATTGTCTATGAACAATATGAAATATTCAAAATTTTGTTGTTCCCGAGAGTCGAGAATCTTCTTCCCCCGGTAATATTAATTTTTCTTTTCTGACAACCAGAAAACAGAAAGAGAAAAATATACAAGTCCCGATCGACATCCAATAACAGCCCAAAACAAACAACTTTTCTTTTTGTTCAGGTTATTCCACTGCCGCGAATTCTTTTTCATTCATTTTCATGCGTTTTTTAATTTTTGTGATGCTTCAATAATTCAGCAAATATAAACATAAAAATAAAATATTAAGGATTTAAAGGAGCGATAAATGTTATATTGCAGCCCCTCACGAAAATAGCATGAACGATACGCCACTGAATACGGAGCTGCCTTGGACGGACTGGCAGCATGCTCGATATATATCCATCTTACTTTACCTTACAAGTTGGATCTGCTTATCCTTTGTACTTGTTGACACTGCTGTAATGTTGCCATATATTATATTTTAAGGGACCGAACCTCATTGAAATTCTACATCTTTTGCTATTAAATATCGATGTTGTGAAATTATTATAGCAGAAAAATTACTCAACAAATAAAACACAGTATTTTTTATCCTACAACCATTTACCTGCATGTGAATGATAAAAATACAAAATGATAAAACACCAAGAATTAAAAGCTGGCAACAATGTGTTTACTTTAAGTCCGTAATATTTCTAAGAACTTAGTGCCTACTATTCTGAAACTTCAGTATAGACTATTATTAATACGTCCAACTCCGGCAATTTTACATGCATTTCGAAGGCAGCCGCTGTGGCAGCGCCATCTAGTGTCGCGAGTTGTAACTAACACACTGCACCATAGTGATGTGCAACAGATAACAGTATCGAGTAGATATTGATACATTAGTCACAAGTATCTGATACGTTGAGTTGATTACTTGATTACTTTTGCTTGCTTGATACTTAATCATTATACCCAGACCCCGGACCCGATATTTCTCTATCTCTATGGGATCGTTGAGTACCTACTGACTAGTTATGCAAGGCTACTTCGGTCCTCTAAGAAAATTAAAAAAAGTAAAAATTTCAAGCCAGAAAACAAAAAAGGAATAATCCCACACAGCACCAAATATCTCAGATATATCTCAAAAAGGTCTCATATTGATCACAATATCTCATCTATTTTGAGATATTCCTGAGACGTCTCTGAGATTTATAAAATTTTGCATAAAATTCTTCTAAATTTTGCGACGTTTTTGATATATTCTGATACTTCTATAGATGTTTGCGGAATGTTATTTTATCTATAAAGTTTAATTAGGGATTAGGGCGCGGGGTTGTGTTGTGAGCACTTTTAATACCTATTATTAAAACAACAATTATTATTTATATTATTAAAAATTCTTTGGTGGAAACAGGTAAGTGTGTTATTTTTACCGAGTAGGTATATTTTTTATTTTGTTCACAAATTTGTGTTCTAGATAACGTGGTAACCTAACCGACAATTTTGGCTGCACGTGGCCTCAATTTCTACCTAAATTTAGCATTTTTTTGAGTATTTAGGGAAGAGTCAACTACTTTACAGACGGAAAAGATCAAGAAATAGCTTGATGTAGTGGTACCTGCGGCTTATATAATATATATAATTAAGTATATTATATTATGAGAATTTTTTTTATAATTTTTGAATAATTTTATAAAATCTTATATTTTTTAATTTCAATAAAATAATTTCATAAAAAATTGGTTGAAATTTTTATTACCTATTATTACTATTATTATTCCCAAGTGATGTGATTCTTTAAATACTTCTCCGCACTTTTTTACGATTTGCATCATAGATTATATTATGTGAGCAAAAAATGAAACCCGCTCATTAAGATTAAGACAGACTTAGGAAAACAATTAATATCTGAGAATGAATTTGTAAAACTGGGAACAATCAAAATATTTCATTTTACAGATTCACTCTGCTTGGACATTAAATTCTTTCCTAAGCCTGCCCAAACAGCATCCGTCTCCCTAACTGCAGGGTGTTAAGAAAATGACGGATAAACTCTTCAGTACATTGTAGAAGACACTCATTAGAGTACGGGAAAAATAATTTTGTTTAAAAAAAAATATTGAACAATAAATTTGGCAACGTTTAACACGATAATTGCTGGTATTTTGTAAAAAAAAACAACCAACAAAAAAAAACTAAAATCTTCAAAAGATATCTTTAACAAAGAAAAAATATATACCTAAAACAAAGATAGTAAAATATTAACTTTGGCCTTTTTTATCTCCCCAAATTGAAGAGCAGAATTTTTTAATTATTTTTCCTGTACTCTACTGAGTGTCTCCTACAATATAATGAAGAGTTTATCCGCCATTTTTTTAACACCCTGTATACATTTAGATTTTATAATCTCCTGGAGATATTTTGAGACATTTCTGAGATGTCTTAACAAAAAATCTCTGAGACGTTTGGAAGGCTAAAATTAATATGTCTCTGAGAGATACGACATCTCAAATATTATATCTCTGTGATCTCTAAGTTAGGTTGCTGAGACATCTTGGAGATAATCTGAGACATATCTGAGATGATCTCTCAACAAAATGTCTCAAAGACGTTTAAAAGGCGGACATTAAGATATCTCTGAAACATCTCATTTATGTCTCAAGTATATTTGTAGATATTTCTGAGATATACCATCTCTCAATCGAGATATATCTGATATGTCTATGGAACGTGATTTTGCTGTGTGGGATTATAGGTATACTTGACTCTTTAAAAATTATAAGTAATAACATAATAATTATCAAATAAAAATGTAAATATGTAACTGTATTACATATAATAAAAAAATACTTGAGATGGAATGTGAAATAAGCAAAAAAAAATTTTTTTCATTTACTTCAGTCTTGTAAGAAAAAAAAATGAAGATACCTACATAGGTATACGTACCGAACCGAAGTACGGACAGAGATGCAATACAAGATACAAGGCCATATGGGCTAAAACATCACGTGGAACAAGGAACTATGATTATACATAATTCAGTTCCAGCACTCCAGGAGCAGGAGTTTATAGTAGAGATACCGTTCCGAGGGTCAGGGTATGCGTGTCGCGATTACGGCTTCGCTCCAGTCGGCGATGTGGCTAAACAGTTCCAAAATACCGGTATTTTGTCGCGGTATTTTTCTGTCGCGGTACCAGTTGGATTGGAACGGTCGTACTCTTCGGTAACAGTATTTCCCATCTCTATCCGGGCCCAGTAGAACAACTGTAGCCGTCCTCGAGCCACCAGGTTCGCTAGTGTCGCCTCGCTGCCGGTTTTCAGTCGAAGTTGGACGTATTATAGTCTAGCGTATTTGGTGGAACGATTCGGACCGGGTCCGAGACATGAAACAGAACGGGTCCGTCGTTCCACTCGGTCCGGTTCCGTGAATGAATGACTCGACTCCGGCTCCGGCCTCCGGCTCCGGCTCGGACCTGCTGGCCTGGACCGGTGTACGGATGAACGGAGAACGAAACGACTGTTAAGAGGGTGACTGGTGACTGGTAGACTGGTACGACTAGGGGTTGGGGTGGATGAGGCTATTATTGCTATTGTATGCTACATTTTTTATGCTACTTAACGCCTAACGTATAACCTACCAAATAATTTTCTTATTAAACTAAGTACCTTCTTGATTGGGATTTGACCGGATAAAGTTTTTTTTCGACCAGATAAAAATTGAAAACAATTATTTATAGCAAGTTTATACTTATTGTAATCTAGATTTTAATTAAAAATATGGCGTAAGAACTACTTGATTATTGAGTAGGACTTGAAATTACCAAAAACTAAATTTATAAAAAATTATTTAATTATTAAAATATAATTTATCAACCCTATATTAGGTACTCGAACATAGGTATAATGAGATATGCGCGATGAGATACCTACCTATGCGCGCGTATATAGGATGAAAGGGAAAATCAGGTGTTTAATTATTATTTTTTATTTAATATTTTTTATGTTTATTTTATACCTTCAAATGCATTTTGATACTTGGAACTTTTACTTAATGGGGTAGGTAGGTAAGGCAGACAATTAAAAAATTCCTAATTGTTCTGAAAGAATAGCGAAAAATTCAAAACTTGTTAGACCGTTATAGGCGCAGAAAATGGCGTAGGTATATTTTAGGATTTTAGCACAGAATAGATTCTGTGATTTTAGGAAGTAAACTTAATTAAATTAAGTTAAAAATAAAATTAATTGGTGTGCCTCAAATTGGAGAGAGAAATTCGTTCCATTCCATAATGATGAACTTATGACTGACTGGACTGGACCGAGAACCGAGAACCGGACCGTGCGGGAGTACCGAATACCGATTGCCGTTGCCGATTCTGATTAGGTGAGGCAGAACGGATCCGTGGAACGGGTCCGATGGAACGGGTCCAAGCGTGGAATGAATCATATCGTTCCCGTTCCAGCCTGGACCCGGACCGACACATCTCTAGTACACGGCACACGCTGTCCAGTGTCCACTGAGAGTTGTCCCCCCGTTGTCATGCCACACTGATTCTGAGTTCTGACTAAACAATTTCATTTAATTCGATTTGAATCGTACACTTATTTCTAAGTCGAACCAGATGTGGTATCGCAGTTCGTGTCAGTGGCGTGTGTGTTGAGGAATAATGAATATCCTACAAGTACAAATATATTATTTCGACAAGTAGTAGAGAGGGTCTAACTTTCGAACCGCCTTGGACTCGAGAATTTTTTTTGATTTTTTTTTTTCATAAAGTTGGACCCCCTCTTCATTTTGGTGGCATTTTCAAAAATTTAATCGACGCCCTGGCGGAGAAATGTGCATGCGAAGACATCGACAATGGGTTTTTTGCACATAACTCGCTTAATTCAACTCTGAGCATAGTAAATATCCTGTCAAAAAATGAGGAGCTCTCGAAGACGCGTAATTTGAACTTTGACTGGTCCAAATCGGTCAAACGGTTCTCGAGATATCGCATTTTCAATTTTAAGGCCCTTTCTTCAGGGTTCCGCCGCGGTGCGAATACACCGCCGTCCGTGTTCGCGTGTTTTGCATGGAAAAAATCGACTTAGGGACTTAATTTTTTTTCATCGACAGACCTCAGTGTCCTCAATGATGCCTGAAATTTTGAAGTCGCTATCTCGATTAGAGGGGAAGGGGGAGGGGAAATCATAATTAAAATTCAAATTGCTATAACTTTCGCTAATATTGGGGCGTCGGGCCCAACCAATGGGAGATGACACTGTGGAATGCCTACTTTAAAATGGTATTTTTTTTCGATTCCGCCAATATTGGCAAGATGCCCGCAGAAAAACCGATTTCCCTCCCCCCTTTTTTTTCTTAAAACTGGTTTTTTGCCATGAAAGAAGAGGGTGTGAGTAAAATTTTTTTCGTCATCAGACGGGAATTTTTTTTTTTCTTTGATTTGATCTCCAGTAGACCTCGATCGGACCATTATTAAGGTCACAGGGTCACCAAACGCGTTTGGTCCTGTAGAATGGCAAGGATTAGGGTTAGCGGGTTCCGCTACCCGGCATTTTTTAGGGCTAAGTGTCCCCTTTCAAGATTTTCTTACCCCATGTCGCTATCTCAATTAGGGCCTGCACGCGGACGTGATATGTAAACCAATTAATCTAGCGTGTGAGTCTGTGAGAGAAGAGAGAAAGGAGAGGGAGCGCTAGGCTAGGCCCCCGGCTCTCGCTGCTCCGCGGCTAGATTAATCACGTCCGCGTGCAGGTCCTAATTGAGATAGCGACATGGGGTAAGAAAATCTTGAAAGGGGACACTTAGCCCTAAAACATGCCGGGTAGCGGAACCCGCTAACCCTAATCCTTGCCATTCTACAGGACCAAACGCGTTTGGTGACCCTGCGTGACCTTAATAATGGTCCGATCGAGGTCTACTGGGGCTCAAATCAAAGATAAAAAAAATTCCCGTCTGATGAAGAAAAAAATTTTACCTCCACCCCCTTCTTTCATGGCAAAAAACCAGTTTTAAAAAAAAGGGGGGAGGGAAATCGGTTTTTCTGCGGGCATCTTGCCAATATTGGCGGAATCGAAAAAAAATTATACCATTTTAAAGTAGGCATTCCAAAGTGTCATTTCCCATTGGTTGGGCCCGACGCCCCAATATTAGCGAAAGTTATAGCAATTTGAATTTTAATTATGATTTCCCCTCCCCCTCCCCCTCTAATCGAGATAGCGACTTCAAAATTTCAGGCATCATTGAGGACACTGCTGTCTGTCGATGAAAAAAAAAAATTAAGTCCCTAAGTCGATTTTTCCCATGCAAAACACGCGAACACGGACGGCGGTGTATTCGCACCGCGGCGGAACCCTGAAGAAAGGGCCTTAAAATTGAAAATGCGATATCTCGAGAACCGTTTGACCGATTTGGACCAGTCAAAGTTTAAATTACGCGTCTTCGAGAGCTCCTCATTTTTTGACAGGATATTTACTATGCTCAGAGTTGAATTAAGCGAGTTATGTGCAAAAAACCCATTGTCGATGTCTTCGCATGCACATTTATCCGCCAGGGCGTCGATTAAATTTTTGAAAATGCCACCTGTGATGTTTCTTACTAAAACACTTAGGAGTTCCCATTAGAAAAGTTTATTCAGATCAAACCAATACAATACAGTAGGTAGGTACCCAGGAACTGAATCCGGCCCGACCGCGGCAGAGTGCGCGTATTTTACTCTCCGGCGTTATCGCATTCCCCCGATAAGCAAAATAACAATTCTTCATAAATTAAGGTGAAATACATCACACTCTCCCTGCTCTAATTACATAACATACGCGCCCGAACTCAAGTGAAACCTGGATACCGAATTATAACACCCATACAAACTTAATCCCTATACATTTGCATCAACTTAATAATTAAATAAATTCAGTACTACAATATTAAATAAATACATCATTACAAAATTTAATAAGAAAAATTATACTAAAATTAATAACTTCATTTAACAACTCAAAAACTTAAATCCGGTAGGTGTCTGGTCTTTTAACATTTCTTATACCCTTTCTAATCGCTAAAGGCGGAGACGCCTCCTTAGGCTCCAGATTGACCAAAGGAACCTCCTGACTAGGTATCTCCTGGGATGTCTGCGGACAGTTTGCATATTTAACAATCTGATTTAAATGTCTTGCAGCTAATTCTTCGTTTATATCTCAGCGCCAGCAAATAAAAGTTTAGCTGCGTGAGCAAAATAAAATTATAAAATCAGGGAATGTCGAAAGTAACAGTAACGAGAGCTTGCAGTGCAAGCGAAAGACAAAATGTTGTTTCGGCAAAACGGTAATACTGCAAAAGAAACTTTCACGACAAATTTCTCTGAAAATAATGATGTTGAATAACTTGAAAACTGAATCAAATACTATCAGAGTGCTAGTTATTCTGCTGCTTTAATTATTAAAAAGGTACACCCTATATATAGGTATCTAAGGTAGGTTAGGGATGCCAAAGAGTTCTTCAGTTCTTATTAACTCGATTTGCTCGAGTTCTTATTTTTATTGTGCTACCTAAATTCTATGAAGAACTAATAAAAAGTAGATTTAGGGTTATAAAGATGTTAATGTGATTTTCAAAGAATAAGTTAAAATGTACAGATGTTTAATGAGCAAATTATGGTTTACATTTCCTGTTTAATTAAATCAATAATTATCCTGTCCTATTTTAAAAGCTTAAAATTGATATATGTTTAAACAATCAGTTTGTTTAAAAATAAAGGATCCTTTACCTTGCACAGCTGTGTACAAAAGAATAAAATACTTCCGATATCATTTATATCGGGAAAGATAAAGTTCGTGAGTGGTAATTAATTAATTTACTAAGTTAGCACTGATCTTCTAGTCCTTCCTCGTCATGATCGGTGAAATAAAATAAAAGGCAACACTTACAGTTTCCGGGATGAAGCTGATTGAGGTAAAAACTGTCTTTATTTTGACAGTAAAAAGGATATTAATAACTCCTGGACTTTGCTAGGTGTGGTGCTTAATCAGGCATTGAAATCTCCAGAAGAAAACCAGCAGGTGTAGGGACCGCGCCCTGACGAGGCTCCTGGGGTTGAAAAGTCCTAAAACAGCACTAGCACCGGGAAAATGTTCTGTTGTTTTTGAAGATCTTCGAAACGTTGATTTATTCCACCATGGATAAATGAAAACGATGGAAAGATCCTTCAGATAGTTGAAGAACAAAAATGGGCCACGCTCCCTTTTGTATCCTAGTTCAAGATGGCTTCCTCGGTCGCAATAGGCAATTAACTCAGATAATTAGTAAATACCGGAGAAGACAAGGTATTTACTTGAGATAAAGATAAAGATAAAGGTATAAGGTAAAGTTGAGATAAAATTCCCAAAGATTGAAGGAAATCCCAGAAGCTAAAAATAAGTAATAATCGAATTAAAACTCATTTCTAGAATATCCGTAATGGCGACTTACCCTGTATAACAGGCCTCGTACGGGAACGGTTAAGAGAATAATCTTTCCTGGTCGACAGGCAGAAAGGAAATGCTTTCAGTTCCGAGGGGACGAGATCTGTTTCCGCTTTCTGATTCGTGAAAGTAGAAATGTCACTTGTCAGATACTGAAATCTGATTGACAGCCGACAACTTATTTGGTTCCTGAAAGGAACTCAAGATCGAACTGAAACGACAACTTATTTGGTTCCTGAAAGGAACTCAAGATCGAAGTGAAACGAAACGTGCAACGCCATCTAGTAGTGAATTATCCAGACAGTACCAGCGCCGGAATACGGTGTGGCTAGTCAGTTCAAAGATGCGATCTATATTATAGGGAGTTGTAGGGAACTGTAATTTTACAATTCTCTTTAAAACGAAGGAAACTTTGTAAGGATGAGTAACAGTAACGTATTCACGTTACAGTCTTTTCCATTTTTTATTCAATATAAGTATATTAACAATGTAACTTCTGGGACCTATTTTCTTATCAATTACCCCCTTTATCCACAATGGTTTATTTTGATTTCTGTAATCTTTTACTGCTACTACTTCACCTATATGGAACCCTTCGTTTCTTTTTCCTGAATTTCTTATCTGCCTTTCTTGTACTATTTTCACCTTATTTCTTACTTGCATTTTTACCCTTTCCCTTTCCTTATCTCTTTCATTTTCCCCACCTTCTGGCTTGATTAGGTCTAGAACACTCCGAATATTCCTACCTAAAAATAATTTAGCAGGAGAGATTCCTGTTGTACAGTGTGGGGTAATTCTATAACTCAATAAAAAATTGTTAAGAACTTTATTTACATCTGTTATCTTACTTTTACCTAATTGCTTATATAAAGAATTTTTTATTGTTTTTACAGCATTTTCTGCTGCACCGTTTGTAGCCGGATGGTATGTAGGCGTAGGTATAAATTTTATACCATTTTTAGTTAAAAAATTCTGAAATTCCGCAGATAAAAAATTCCTGGCATTATCTGATACCAAGGAATTTGGAATGCCAAACCTACCAAAAATGCTTCTTAGAATACTTATTGTTGTAGAAGACGTTATTGAAGACGTTATATAAGCTTCAAGCCATTTACTGTGAGCATCAATTAACACAAATATATATTTATTCCCCAGCAAGGGTCCCATATAGTCAATATGAACTCGCTGGAAACACTCAGTTGGAAATTCTCATGGTATCAATCTAGCCTTTGGAGGATTATTTCTAACTAACATACAGTTTTCGCAAGCTCCTATATACTTTTCGATCTGTTCATTTAATTTAGGCCACCAAATATATGATCGTGCTAGCGCTTTTGTTTTAAAGATACCGAGGTGTGTACTATGGAGTTGGGCTAACATTCTATTTTGTAACTTTTCTGGTATGACTACTTTATGTCCTAACAGCAAACAACCATTAACTATGCTAAAATTATCTTTATATTGAACAAAACATTTTACACTCATAGGCAATTTTCTACTTTCAGGCCAACCAGTATTTACGTATCTACAAACTAATTTCAGAGCTTTATCCTTACTAGTTTCTTTACCAATTTCCACGGCATCTAATGGAAAATCATTATTATCTGCAACAAACCCAAAATACGAATAGCTCTCAGTTTCCAACTCCGGTAAGGGCTCACTCAATGGCAATCTGGAAAGACTATCTGCTAAATTTTTGCCCGAAGGGACATATTCAATATCATAGCAAAATCTTGATAAAGCTATAGCCCACCTTTGTAATCGATGTGCGGCTAACAACGGTATACTCTTTTTAGGCCCGAATAACGCAACCAATGGTGCGTGGTCCGTAACCAATGTAAATTTCTTGTGGAATAAATATTGGTAAAATTTCCTGAGCCCGAAAACAATTGCCAGTGCTTCCTTTTCTACCTGACTATAACCTCGTTGACTTTTATTGAGTGTCTGAGATGCGAAAGCGATTGGTCGATCATCATTTTTATTAAATGAATGCAATAACACAGCACCTACCCCATAGGATGAACTACTACTAATTTTAATGGCAAATCTGGATTGAAATGAACTAAAATTTTAGAAGACATTAATACCCTTTTAATTTCATTAAAAGCATCATCGCATTGCTTTGACCAAACAAATTTAACATCTTTTTTTAATAATTCATACAAGGGATGCAAAACCATTGCGCCTCGCGGCAAAAACTTATGATAATAATTTATTAAACCCAAGAATGCTTTCAATGATGTTACATCATGTGGTACAGGTGCATTTTGTATTGCTAACAACTTATCTTGGCATGGATGTAATCCATGTTGATCAATTTCGTAACCTAAATATGTAATAGTCTTCATGAAAAATCTACACTTTTGCAAATTTATTGTCAATCCATAGCTCTCTAGTCTCTCCAGTACCTTACATATGCCCGTATTCACAAACGATAATTTCCTAAATAATTACGTAATCAGTTATCCCCATCTCATTCTATTGCAAAAAAACTGCATATCTCCATCTCACTCATTTAAATAATTACGTAATTATTTAGGAAATTATCGTTTGTGAATACGGGCAATAATCTACTTAAATGTTCTTGCCTACTGCTTCCCGTAATTAATATGTCATCTAAAAAACATACAGTTCCCTCTAAACCTAGTAATACTTTTTCCATAATCTGTTGGAAACATGCGGGTGCATTTGCTATTCCATATGGAAGACGATTAAAAGTAAATAAGCCTTTATGTGTTGAAATTGTAGTCAGTGATCTAGAATCTGGATCTAATTCAATTTGTGTATAAGCCTGTGAAAGATCTAATTTTGAAAATTCTAATCCCCCTTGCAGTTTTGAAAATAACTCCTCTATCCGTGGTAGCGGATATTTATCAATACATAAACACTGGTTAAGCGTTACCTTATAGTCTCCACAGATACGTATCGTTCCGTCTGGCTTCATAATAGGAACTATGGGTGTCCCCCAATCACTAAACCTTACATGACTTAAAATACCTGCATTCAACAATCGCTCCAACTCCAATTCCACTTTTGATTTAAGCGCAAATGGTATCACCCTAGGCTTACAAAACTTCGGTGTAGTTCCATCTTCTACTTTTAAGGAAAGTTGTCCTCCGTTAAATCGTCCTAAGGAAGACGAAAATACTTTAGAATATTTCTCAGCTAAATATCCAACTACCTGATTATTTGACCTGCATTTCAATTTATCATACCCGGTTTTATTATTATCAGCACTTTCCTCATCTTTGAAAATAAACAAATTATTTAAATGCAAGTCAAACAATCTATAAAAATCTCTTCCCAATAACGGTGGGCCCCCCTTTTCAATTACATACAATTTTATTTCATTCGATTCTTGCTTATACGTTACGTTTACCTCAATATAACCTAACGGTAAAATAATTTGGCCCGTATAACAGATTAATCGTTTAGTACAAGGATGAATTTTGTAATTTTGGAAATATTTATCTTTAAATTTTTTACTAATGCAACTTACTGAGCTACCGGTATCTAATTCAAAATTTAAATCAATTTGTTCAATATTAACTTTAACATAAACCGGTTTATCAACATTTGTACTTATCTTAAATAGATAATCGGATGAAATATCCCGTTCCTGCTCCTCTTCTGCCGCCTGGTACTGTTGAGCGCCCCTATTTCCGCACATTATCATAAGGTGCCCCCTACGGTGGCAGCGATTACAGGTGTAATTCCTGTAAGCACATATGCCTCCATGCTGCTTTCCACACACTTGACAAATTTCTCTAGGGTTTCCCGTACCCGATGTTGACCTCCATTGTCGCCCCTTTCTGCTTCCACCATTTGAACCACTGCTACCTCCTCCTACCGTATCCTCGCCAATCCTTCTTGGTTGCCCATATGTCCTAACACTGTCCCCATCTCCATGTTGTATCATTGTTGTCTTCTTACCCCTTTGGAATACGGTTGAAGTCTTGAACAACGACGACGGCTCCCTTTTCACTAGCGTCTCATTTGAAGACATTCTCGCCGATGTTTCCCGACAGTTTGCGATTTCTACCGCCTTTTCCATCGTTAATGATATTTTTTCTTCGAATAATCTCTCCATTATTTTTCGATCGTAAAGTCCCATGATAAACTTATCGCGGCAAACCACTTCTAATTCTGCTCCGAAGTTGCACTCCGCAGCTAACGTTTTCACTCTCACGTTCCATGAATTTACGCTTTCTTCCGAATTTTGTTCTGCTGCATAAAATTTTTGTCGAAATGGGAAAACACTCAACGATGGTTTGAAGTACGTTGAAAATAAATCAGTTAGCTGCTTGTACGTCTTATCTTCAGGTTGTGTTGGAATGCACAGACTACTAAGTATATGTAGTGTATTTTCATCACATGCATTTAAAAGCAAAGCCTTTTTTATTTCATCAGACGTTACTGAATTTAATTTAAAATATTGTTCTAATCGACAACGAAACACTGTCCAATCACTATCGATTTGAAAATTTGGCAAGTAACCCATAGCCACCATATTTCCACTCTTATTTTCATCTTCCGGCATTTTAACGATTAATTCTTTCCTTCTTCACGGTTATTTTCTAAGTTTACCTATCGATACGACCACCTTAATGCGTGAGTAGGTACGTCTCGTCGCCACTGTGATGTTTCTTACTAAAACACTTAGGAGTTCCCATTAGAAAAGTTTATTCAGATCAAACCAATACAATACAGTAGGTAGGTACCCAGGAACTGAATCCGGCCCGACCGCGGCAGAGTGCGCGTATTTTACTCTCCGGCGTTATCGCATTCCCCCGATAAGCAAAATAACAATTCTTCATAAATTAAGGTGAAATACATCACACCACCAAAATGAAGAGGGGGTCCAACTTTATGAAAAAAAAAATCAAAAAAAATTCTCAAGTCCAAGGCGGTTCGAAAGTTAGACCCTCTCTACTACTTGTCGAAATAATATATTTGTACTTGTAGGATATTCATTATTCCTCAACACACACGCCACTGACACGAACTGCGATACCACATCTGGTTCGACTTAGAAATAAGTGTACGATTCAAATCGAATTAAATGAAATTGTTTAGTCAGAACTCAGAATCAGTGTGGCATGGCAACGGACAACTCTCAGTGGACACTGGACAGCGTGTGCCGTGTACTAGAGATGTGTCGGTCCGGGTCCAGGCTGGAACGGGAACGATATGATTCATTCCACGCTTGGACCCGTTCCATAGGACCCGTTCCACGGATCCGTTCTGCCTCACCTAATCAGAATCGGCAACGGCAATCGGTATTCGGTACTCCCGCACGGTCCGGTTCTCGGTTCTCGGTCCAGTCCAGTCAGTCATAAGTTCATCATTATGGAATGGAACGAATTTCTCTCTCCAATTTGAGGCACACCAATTAATTTTATTTTTAACTTAATTTAATTAAGTTTACTTCAAATACGCTAAAATATTAATACCGGACACTCCTATACCTATAGCATTGCAACAGGTTGCGTCCATTTTAGCAGCGCCCCAAGCATGAACTGAGACCACTAAAAATTAAATTTGGTGAAACATAGCGGGAGTTTTAAATATCAACGCTGAATAGAAAAGCCCTTAAAATTAATTAGACGGAATAGACGGAGGAAATCGGGGCGAAGAATTATAATACAACAATAAACAACAAAGTTTTCAATATGTTTATTATATTAACAACAATTAACTACTATTACACACAATATTATTAATATCTTTAGGTAGGTATATTTCAAAAAGATTGAATCGCTATATATACCTAAGTGTAAGCCACGGTGGTAGAAGTATAGGTGAGCCGACTGCCGTCTTATAAGCAGGCCTCTCGCTGTCCTCAAACCTGTAACAGCTCACGTGCGAGAGAGAACGCGCAGAACGGCCCAGATCTCCCAGTCTAGTGCACTGTGCTGAATATGCTGAACGTTACTCTTCGTTGCATTTTGATGATTTTTTATAGTTTTCTGTTTTATTTCGTGATCTGTTGTTCGTGATATTTCAACATGGGATGGAAATGCTGTGTTCCTAATTGTAATTCGGGTTATAAAAGCTGCAAAGAATATCCATAATCCATAAATAGCAATCGTTCTAACTGTTATTGCTATTTAATTGTTTTTATTTAATTAAAGCCTTCTGATTAGTTTTTTGATATTTCTTTTAAGCGATTTTGATTTTATTAATCTCGATGCATTGAAAAAAAAGTCGAATTTTTTCGGCCATTTTAGCACCATATTACAGTTTTTTATCGCTGGCGCCCGAACTAATTTTTATTTATGAAACTGATTATACCATTCCGTGGTATAATATAATATCAATTACACAAATCCTCAAAGTTTCAATTTTTTATCTTTAAAATTAACCTCTATTTCGGGGGTGGACACGAGTGATGGACCAGCCTGTAGAGATGATGTCATATACCTAGGCATGCAACTTTTTATTTCATAAAATTGTTATTAGATTAATACATAAATATTATACCTATACAATAGATGGGTAGATAGGTATTTATTATAATTATTGCCAATAAACGATTATTATGTAGACTAATTAGGTAACGAGTTTCTTTAAAAAACACCTTCAAAGAATTCCCTATCGACGGACGCGCTGCTATAGTTTATGCGTTCATTTTCTCTGGCATATTTGGCATGTATTTATTTAATAGAGAAAAAATATCTTACAAGTATCATATCTAGAATTATTATAATGAAGAATGACATAGTTCCTTTCCATAAAAAAACTCGTGAACATTAAGGCTGAAAATTGTCAAAAATAATCAAAATACAATACAGCATTCCATTGCAGCTGTAGGTAGATACAGTGCGCTAGACTGAACCGATCGGCCGCTTGACGCTTTCTCTGTCGCACAGTAGCGTTGCACGTTCGAGGACAATTTCACAGCAGCGTTGGAGTACCTGTGTATCTTTTACCGTGGTGTAAGCCTTTTATTTGCCGCAATTCCAATAATGTGCTTCCTTGCAGTTTTAAAGGTCTATTATTTGCTGGATTAACAAAATTTTCCTCTTTGAAGTGATCAGTACAAAATAATATGATGAGAAATCGGCTTCGACACTCCACACTTTTTCAAAATTTCGTCATTCATCGATGTTATTATAACCTATTTCTTGTTCCTATTTCCATCAGCATAGTTATAAAATATTAATAAGTTTATTTACGCGGCTTCTAAAGTTAACTTTATACATATAATTCTTTATTCCTGCTTGGAACACCGTGGAAAGATCTGGACATGCTTAACAATCCATAGTTGGAGCAACCGCACACAGCACACAGCACATATTTTTCAGACATTATGTTCACTTTAATACACAGCGGTACATTATAAATGCCTATTTAACTGCGTACGCAACAAAATTATCCGCTGATATAATGCTTATTTGAGAGTATATGCGTGTTCTGTGAGCGTAATTTGTTGACCATCTGATGACTGCATGTATTGTTTTGGTTTCGGATGTAGGTACCTATCTAATTTTTCAATTTATTGTATTCGCGAATAAAATTATAGCTTTGAATTCCTCTAATAAGCTTTTGTTATCATAAATTTTTGATTAAAGTCGATCTACCACATTTCAATTTAATTAAATTGAGGGCATTTTTATATGAAATACACATATTTTGTAGTATTTCATCTGATATGACATAAACTCTTATATGGATAATTATTTGTTGCTGCTTTGTATATCCAAAAATAAAATTACAAAATACATCTAGAAAATGTATACTCGTAGACGTAATAATGTCGACATCTAAGATATGTCTATTATATGCCGATCGATCTACCACATTTCAATTTAATTAAATTGAGGGAATTTTTATATAAAATACATATATTTTGTTGTGTTTTATAAAATAAACTCTTATATGCATAATAATTTGTTGCTGCTTTGTATATCCAAAAATAAAATTACAAAATACATCTAGAAAATGTATACTCGTAGACGTAGTAATGTGGACATCTAAGATATGTCTATTATATGCCGATCGATCTACCACATTTCAATTTAATTAAATTGAGGGAATTTTTATATAAAATACACATATTTTGTTGTGTTTCATCTGATATAACAAATAAACTCTTATATGCATAATTATTTGTTGCTATTTGTGTATCCAAAAATAAAATTACAAAAAATACATCTAGAAAATGTATACTCGTAGACGTAATAATGTGGACATCTAAGATATGTCTATTTAATGCCGATCGATCTACCACATTTCAATTTAATTAAATTGACAGATTTTCATATAAAATCCACATATTTTGTTGTGTTTCATCGGATATAACAAATAAACTCTTATATGCGTAATAATTTGTTGCTGTTTTGTATATCCAAAAATAAAATTACAAAATACATCTAGAAAATGTATACTCGTAGACGTAGTAATGTCGACATCTAAGATATGTCTATTATATGTCGATCGATCTACCACATTGCAATTTAATTAAATTAAGGGAATTTTTATATAAAATACACATATTTGTTGTGTTTCATCGGATATAACAAATAAACTCTTATGTGTATAATAATTTGTTGCTATTTGTGTATACAAAAATAAAATTACAAAATACATCTAGAAAATGTATACACGTAGACGTAGTAATGTGGACATCTAAGATATGTCTATTTAATGCCCATCGATCTACCACATTTCAATTTAATTAAATGGACAGATTTTCATATAAAATCCACATATTTTGTTGTGTTTCATCGGACATAACAAATAAACCTTATGTATAATGATTTGTTGCTATTTTGTATATTTAAAAGTAAATATTCAAAATGCATCTATTAAATGTATAGCCGTAGACGTAATAATGAGGACATCTACGATATGTCTATTAGATACCGATTGATCTACCATATTTCAATCTAATTAAATTGAGAGAATTTCCATATGAAATACACATATTTTGTTGTGTTTCATCAGAGAAAACAAATAACTCTTATGTATAATGATTTGTTGCTATTTGTTCATCTAAAAGTATATGTAGAAAATACATCTAATAAATGTGTACCAGTTAGATGTAATTATGGTGGCATCTAAAACATATCTATTACTAATCGACGACTAGACCGAAACGTGTTTTAGACGTGATCGACCATATATAGACGTCAATTAGACTATGGGGTGTTGCTTGGGTAACTTTAAATTGAAATTATACTTGAAACTAAAACGTTCAATTACTAATGACAAATTATTAATAATAATTAATTATCATTGACTGCAGCTGTCAAAAACCGTGAAAAGTTACCTAACTTTGAATTTAAAAAACAGCTTAGTGGTCCCAGTTCCTGCATGAGGGCGCTGTAAAAATGGACGGAGGTTTTGAGAGGAAGTGTCCGGTATTAATATTTTAAGGTATAGTTGGACCAGAGATATAACGAAACGACTTCTGTCATTTTATCAATTTTTGGATTATTGAAATATTGTTGAAGTCATAAAATATGACAGTTTAACAATTAGATTTGTTCGTTATATCTCTTGGTCGACAATATTTGTTTACTTCCTAAAATCACAGAATCTATTCTGTGCTAAAATCCTAAAATATACCTACGCCATTTTCTGCGCCTATAACGGTCTAACAAGTTTTGAATTTTTCGCTATTCTTTCAGAACAATTAGGAATTTTTTTATTATCTGCCTTACCTACCTACCCCATTATGTAAAAGTTCCAAGTATCAAAATGCATTTGAAGGTATAAAATAAACATAAAAAATATTAAATAAAAAATAATAATTAAACACCTGATTTTCCCTTTCATCCTATATACGCGCGCATAGGTAGGTATCTCATCGCGCATATCTCATTATACCTATGTTCGAGTACCTAATATAGGGTTGATAAATTATATTTTAATAATTAAATAATTTTTTATAAATTTAGTTTTTGGTAATTTCAAGTCCTACTCAATAATCAAGTAGTTCTTACGCCATATTTTTAATTAAAATCTAGATTACAATAAGTATAAACTTGCTATAAATAATTGTTTTCAATTTTTATCTGGTCGAAAAAAAACTTTATCCGGTCAAATCCCAATCAAGAAGGTACTTAGTTTAATAAGAAAATTATTTGGTAGGTTATACGTTAGGCGTTAAGTAGCATAAAAAATGTAGCATACAATAGCAATAATAGCCTCATCCACCCCAACCCCTAGTCGTACCAGTCTACCAGTCACCAGTCACCCTCTTAACAGTCGTTTCGTTCTCCGTTCATCCGTACACCGGTCCAGGCCAGCAGGTCCGAGCCGGAGCCGGAGGCCGGAGCCGGAGTCGAGTCATTCATTCACGGAACCGGACCGAGTGGAACGACGGACCCGTTCTGTTTCATGTCTCGGACCCGGTCCGAATCGTTCCACCAAATACGCTAGACTATAATACGTCCAACTTCGACTGAAAACCGGCAGCGAGGCGACACTAGCGAACCTGGTGGCTCGAGGACGGCTACAGTTGTTCTACTGGGCCCGGATAGAGATGGGAAATACTGTTACCGAAGAGTACGACCGTTCCAATCCAACTGGTACCGCGACAAAATACCGGTATTTTGGAACTGTTTAGCCACATCGCCGACTGGAGCGAAGCCGTAATCGCGACACGCATACCCTGACCCTCGGAACGGTATCTCTACTATAAACTCCTGCTCCTGGAGTGCTGGAACTGAATTATGTATAATCATAGTTCCTTGTTCCACGTGATGTTTTAGCCCATATGGCCTTGTATCTTGTATTGCATCTCTGTCCGTACTTCGGTTCGGTACGTATACCTATGTAGGTATACCTGAGAGAGGGTTATAGGGAAAGCCGAGTCGACTTATCGATATCTTTATTGCTTCGGATTGACAAACAATTAGATTCATCCACACACCCAGCTCGCTCGTCGTTCAGTGCCGCTCGTCCTCGCCGAGTAGGCTCGTTTCCCTTGAACTCGCTCCCCACCTCCACGTCGGCGCGTCCGGCTCAGCCTTCTACGTCCCGCGCCGACTCTCGAAATGCACTCGGCTATCCTGACAGAAAGGGGCGCTAACACGGCCAACCTGACAGGCTGGCGTCCTCGACAGCCACCAGCTTAGGAGTGCAACATGTGGAGCTGGATTCTGAAACAAAGGAATGCGCGAAGGTACGAGGACGCGGTCAAGGCGCAGGAACGGCGTAGTACAAGGTCGCAATAGCCTTGAACCGGATTGCATAGTAAATGAATCCAACTACTGGGTCAATGCAACAGCATTAATGTAACATCATTAATGTAGCCGCAACTGATACAGACTCAACTGATACAGACGAGGCTGGAACTGATACAGACTGAACTGACACAGACGAGACGCTGATACAGACTTAACTGACACAGACGGGGCTCTGATACAGACTTAACTGACACAGACGGGGCTCTGATACAGACTTAACTGACACAGACGGGGCTCTGATACAGACTTAACTGACACAGACGGGGCGCTGATACAGGTACAGAATGTAAACTTGGAAAAGAACAAGTACTTTATAAAACGTACAAATATTTTCAATCTTCCTCTGAAGAGGAATAACAAGAATACCAAGGTTTGAGATGTTCGGAGGCATAAACACCAAGATATTTGCGGTGTGTTAGGTTTTTCAAGTGTTGGACCTCATACCTATCGTTGGGTAAACATCGTGTGATCTGGAAGGGCCCTTTCCATTTAGGTAATAATTTTTTGCTATCACCTGTCGTGATGATGCTTGCGATCTTGACAACAACTAAGTCACCAACAGAGTATTGAGAAGGACGAGCTCTTCGAGAATCAAACCGCTGTTTGCACATTTCTCCTTGGCGGCGCATGAGAGCGGTTGCCGTGTCACGTAGTTTAGTGACATCAACGGTTCTGGACGGTAACGTGTGCAAGGGAATATCCTGGGTTCCCAGGAAGGCGCGATAACCGGTGAGTAATTCTTGAGGTGCTGCATTTAACGCTTTGTTGATGGTATTATTAAGACTGAGTTGAATTTTACCAATATGTGAGGGCCAATCTTCGGGAGCAGAAGTTGTGGAAGCGGCAAGACTCTTGGTCACTGTATCACAATACCGCTCAATCTGACCATTTCCACGAGGCATGCCAACAGTGTTAATGAACTGGTGTATCCCCGCAGATTTGCAAAAGTCTCGAAATTTGTGGGACGTGAAGCAGCTAGCGGCGTCACAAATTAAACGAGAAGGAGAACCAAAAATGGTAAAGATAGTGGTAAGTTCTTTAATGGCAGATTTGCTTGTTGTGGAGCGCACTGGACGCAGTAGAATAAATTTTGTGAAGGCATCAATAACCAGGAAAATGTAGACTTCTCCGGACGAGGACTTAGGGAACGGACCGAGGTAATCGACATGAATAGTATGGAAGGGAATGGCAATTTTATTAATAGGGTGCAGGTAACCAGGCTGCTTACCTGGTCGAGTTTTATGATATGTGCATGGAATGCACGATTTGATATATTTTTTGACAAAGTGACGCATATGAGGGAACCAGAAATGAAGCTGAATAGCTTCAAGGGTTTTTTCAACTGCAAAATGGCCACTATTATCATGAAATTTTAAGAGAACCTGCCATCGACAATTTTTAGGGAGAACTAAACAATGACCATGAGGGGTGATGCGGTATAACTTACCCCCTTTAACATGATAGTTGTTAAATAGTTCTTTGTGATTACTACTGTCCCCCGACATAATGGTTCTGATGATATCAGTAATGAACTCATCCTGATTCTGGACAGATGAAACCCAGTCACTGTGGCTAATTAACTGAACGTTCACACCCACCGGAACAGGATTGCGGCTAAGGGCGTCCACGAAGGCAATTTGAGAGCCGGGTTTATGAACCACCTCAAATTCGAATTCCTGAAGGACCACTAACCACCTAGCGATACGAGGACTGGGATTCTTCTTAGCGAGGGCGGCCTTAAGAGAATTGCAGTCCGTTACCAACGTGAACGGATGACCTAGAAGGTAATGACGGAAGCGCGTAACCGCCTTAACCACCGCTAAGGCTTCAAGGTCAAAAGAATGATAGCGCGATTCCGCGGGAGTTGTTTGACCGCTATAATAAGCAATGGGTTTTTCCTTGTTGTCAACAAGTTGGACCAAAACAGCTGCGAAGCCTAGCATAGAAGCATCCGTGTAAAGCAGGGTCTTATTAACGGGATTGAAAAGGGCTAAAATTGGTTTCGATGTTAAGAGTGCCTTGATAGAATTGACAACAGTATCGTGCTCGGCTGTCCAATGCCATTCGGCATTGCTCCGCAAAAGAAGGGTGAGCGGTTTGACTTTAAGAGCGAAACGGGGAATGAACTTTCTGAAATGAGATGCTAGTCCAAGAAATTGACGAAGCTGAGAAATTGTTGTGGGCGTAGGAAATTTAGTAACCGCGACTATTTTATCAGAGTTAGGGCGAATTCCAGCTGCGGAGATCTCAAAACCGAGGTATGTCAGCGAAGTAAGAAAAAATGAACATTTGCTTAACCGCATCTTCAGGTTGTTTTGCTGCAGTATCGCAAAAAGTTCGCGTAAGGTAGCGAATCCTTCCGACACCGTCTTAGAAGGGATCAAGATGTCGTCCATATAAACAATAACCTTATTTTCAAGTCGAAGAGGTTCAAGGATTGTATTCATGAATTGCTGGAAAGCAGCGACCGCATTACGAAGACCAAAGGGCATACGCAAAAATTCGTAGTGACCCTCAGGAGTACAGAAGGCCGTTTTAGGAATGGATGTTTCATCCATTTGGAATTGGTAATAACCTGAAGCGAGGTCGACCTTGGAAAAATACGTAAAACCTTCGAGACGATCAATCAAATCCTCGATAATTGGTAAAGGAAATACCTGGGGAATCGTTATACTATTCAAACCGCGATAATCAATTACCATGCGATGGTCACCGTTGGGTTTCTTAATTAGAAATGCGGGACTACTGTAAGGCGAGGATGAAGGCCGAATGATCTCGGCTGTGAGAAGATCTTGAATGAGTCGGCGCATGGCAGTCAGTTCCTGCAATGCCAGGCGATGAGGTTTACGAGAGACAGGTTTATCAGTCGTTAAATTAATTACCATCTTAGCGCCACATTTACCCACGTCGGAAATCTCATCGGTAGAGAAACAGGCGCGGAATTCATCGAACAAGGCGTGTAAAGAATTTTCAACGTTATTTCCTTTGGTACCTGTAAAAAGTGTAATCATCGGTGGTGTATGAATATTAGTGAATAAAATTCCATTACACCCTTTTTCATAGAAAACGTCACTTGCCTCGGAAAAATTACGTCCGATTATTACATCTGTCATTTCCAAACATTTGTCGACAATATAAAAATCAAGAGGTTTCAATACAGAATCAATAAGAACCAACGCGCTAGTTTGTAATTTAGTTACTGTAACATGATCACCCAGATGCTGTAAGTGGACTTCCGGGATTGAGTGTTGTTCTAATTTTAGAACACTCGCAAGAGTAGCACTTATAAGCGAGCATTCACTGCCTAGGTCAATGTAATAGTTCGCATCGAAGTTATTAATTTTGATACTCTTTATAAACGGGTCAAGATTTGTCGTTTGAATTACATGTACGGACTTCTTGTGAAATCGTGCCCTATTTTCTTCGGAGGTAAAATAATTTTTATAAGGGGTTGGGTAGTCTATGGCGCGAATATTTTTGGAAGAAGGCCGGGGATTATTTTGAAAACTGTCATCAGGAAGATTACTAGATCTGTTATGATTATAATAAGGGCAGAATCGACGTTTATGTCCCTTGCGCTTACAATGAAAACAGACTAAAAGAGGTTGAGCGGAAAAAGGACCGTCAGCAGATTGGATCGATGTGGTGTTTTGGGGATGTATATAAGGGGGTCGTGACACATGGTCAAACATTTTTAAATAATTAGCCAATTGTCCTGGATGGGTGATATTCGCTGCCTTAACTGAAAATTGAACTTGCTGATCACTTATACCTCCCATAATTAAACTAATGATATCATGATCATCAAAGTTGAGTTTCAAATTGTTAATGAGTGCTAGCTTTTTGAAGGTATAATCGTAATAAGACTTGGCCTTGGAAGCTGTAAATGATAATAGTTCCATCAACAAATTATGCATGTCGCGCATTGGCAAGAAGGTACTCTGCAATAAAATTTTCCAGGCAGACCAGTCACGAACAACTGAAGGCAAGCCCTCATACCAAATTTTTGCAGCACCGCCCAGCTTTTGAAGGGCATAACAGGTGGTTTCTTGATCGGACCACCCAAATACTTGGGCCCACTCGTCCACCTTGTGTAACCACTCCTCGACTTTGGTGGTTTCCGGATCAAAGATGGAGATAACATTATAGTAAGTACTCACGGCTGGCCTTGGTTTGGGAATATCCGAAGGGTGAGTTACCAAGCTGTGGACTGTTTGACTGAGCATTCTGATTGCCTCAGAAGTCCCATCTTGGGTGGACGGTTGGCCTCCAGGTGACAGAGGCTCAGACCGGGAAGGCTGAGCATTCCAGAAGTCGTCAAGGGGAGGGGTGTAACTTCGAGGCCCTGAATCGCCCATGCTGAACACCACCGAAAACACTGCACGCCAAACTTAAGTCAGATTCGGGGAAGTCAACAAGCTCGACCGCGAGAAACGCAGATTGCGCGGGGAAGTCCCCGTGGAACACGTACAAGCTCAACCGACAAGCTCGACCGCGAGAAACGAGAGCACGAGGTACTCACGGCGCAGCAGGTGAAAGAGCACGAAGAGAACGATGAGAAAAAAATATTTTGCGGTTGGGACCCCACTTCTGATGAGAGAGGGTTATAGGGAAAGCCGAGTCGACTTATCGATATCTTTATTGCTTCGGATTGACAAACAATTAGATTCATCCACACACCCAGCTCGCTCGTCGTTCAGTGCCGCTCGTCCTCGCCGAGTAGGCTCGTTTCCCTTGAACTCGCTCCCCACCTCCACGTCGGCGCGTCCGGCTCAGCCTTCTACGTCCCGCGCCGACTCTCGAAATGCACTCGGCTATCCTGACAGAAAGGGGCGCTAACATACCTATGTAGGTATCTTCATTTTTTTTTTCTTACAAGACTGAAGTAAATGAAAAAATTTTTTTTTTGCTTATTTCACATTCCATCTCAAGTATTTTTTTATTATATGTAATACAGTTACATATTTACATTTTTATTTGATAATTATTATGTTATTACTTATAATTTTTAAAGAGTCAAGTATATACCTATTATAATTATTCCTTTTTTGTTTTCTGGCTTGAAATTTTTACTTTTTTTAATTTTCTTAGAGGACCGAAGTAGCCTTGCATAACTAGTCAGTAGGTACTCAACGATCCCATAGAGAAATATCGGGTCCGGGGTCTGGGTATAATGATTAAGTATCAAGCAAGCAAAAGTAATCAAGTAATCAACTCAACGTATCAGATACTTGTGACTAATGTATCAATATCTACTCGATACTGTTATCTGTTGCACATCACTATGGTGCAGTGTGTTAGTTACAACTCGCGACACTAGATGGCGCTGCCACAGCGGCTGCCTTCGAAATGCATGTAAAATTGCCGGAGTTGGACGTATTAATAATAGTCTAGTGTATTTGGTTCCACCACAGAATAGACTTAATCAGAAGCCAAACTCGCCGTCGGTGCCTTTGTTCTGGTAGAGTCAACCCCCACCTCTAGCGGCCACACGTTCGGGTTTAGAAGTCAGGTCCGCATTCAAAACTAATGAAATCAGTTTGTGCAAGAGCGCACAGGAGCGTACTAAAAATATATGTTTATATATTATTTTATTATTACTATATTATAGATGTTTTCAAAAACATCTATTATGTGTATCAGTTTATTATTATTACAACAGTAGTAGTGATAGTGATAGCTAGTAATAAAATAACGGTTAACAGATCCATAAAATCCACAAAAGAATTAAATGACGGTAAATGGCTTCGTCATAAATGCGCATATAATAGAAGAATAGAACCATTTCAAAGCCATAAAAGTAGAAAGAAACAGAAAAAATCACATACAGCCTACCAGGCTGACCAGTGGTTCTGGAACATTTTTATAGTTGTTATTTTTTTTATTACTTTTTTAGATTTTACTTTTTTTTAGTTATTTTTTAAATTTTTAATTAATTTTTAATAATTTGATTTTAATTCTTAGACATTACATTATAAAGGTTCCTTTTATACCGATTGAAGAGAACCGACCTATATAACAACTGCGCATGGTTCAAATTGTAAACTTTAGAGCTGAGAAACGCACCCAATTTTTATTTTTCAT
The DNA here is from genome assembly GCA_910589415.1 of Malachius bipustulatus. Taxonomy (NCBI): domain Eukaryota; kingdom Metazoa; phylum Arthropoda; class Insecta; order Coleoptera; family Melyridae; genus Malachius; species Malachius bipustulatus. The sequence continues at coordinate 11,814 of CAJUUM010000011.1, read as the reverse complement.
TTGTCAAGCTTTCAAAGCTAGAAACGTCAGTTCTGTCAATGTCATTAAACCACATGTTAGCGAGAATTGAAGTCACACTCAGTAGTCACTAGTCATGTTCACTTATATTCGAGCAGTCAGAGAGTGAAGTTCAGAGGGTACGATCAGCTGTGTGTTCCTCATTACATTATTTATTTTTAAACAATGAAACCGACACACCATCATGTGAGTAATAACTGATTCTTCTAATTTATTAATATCGATTAGGCATTATTATATCTCAAGAGATCAGTTCATATCGTTTAATTAGTTTATTCATTTGTATTATTCAATTTTGTTTCAAATTGTTCATTTAGGAAAACACTCATGTAAAACACGTGTTTGGTGGTCAAGTAAATTAATTATTTCAAGTAGGGCCTAATTAAGTTTTAATTAATTGTTTTGTATTCAAACAGGAGGTTACAAGTACTGATATTTTATTCCAACCAGCATGTATAATTTGAAACTGCACGTTTTGTAAATTGAAAGGATTTTAAGAATAGGGCCCCATGTAGGCACTCATACGCACGTGCACTAACAACGTTTATTTCAATGCTTTTGGAGACACGCTAGTTTCAATATTTTATTTTATTGTCTAATTTCAAATTGTTTAAACATGTGACCAATACCACCATTTTATGAATCAGATATTTTCAGCGAATCAATTAATTTCTGACCGTAGGGACATGCTCGATCTCATTTACATTATTCAAATTAACCTAACAGTTTGTTACTTTTTGAGAAACTTATACTTGAATTTTAGCTAATTATTATTTATTTATTGGAATCTTGAAATTGCACATGCCTTTTGACTAATATTTATTATTGTGGTTATTATCATTTTATCGAAGCACATTCTATTTTAACGATACTCACACTGCTCATTTATTTAACCTTTCTTTTTACTCGTTACCATTTCTTTTATCATTCTTATATTCATGAAATTATTTAAACAATTTATTTATTTTGATTGAACTAATTTGTACATAAAACCTCATGTGACTTTATTTCATTTGTGAGAATGCTTGCTTCGATTATTGATTATTATTATTTCCGATCTTTATTTATTTCTAATTTATTGTAGTCAAAAGGGTTGAACCTCATCACGTTTTAAATGCCATGCTTTATTTTTACCTACAGTTCATTTAGCTGATTTTGTTTAAATTAATTCATTTCACCTCTTCTAAATAATGAGTTTTGATTAAGGGTATATAAAATAAGGGTTAATTCTAAATTGGTTTAAAGTAAAGTTTATTGAATAATTTAACTTCCATCCCTGTAGGTAGATAGGTACCTACGAAGGGTTATTTTTTAACGATCTTATTTAATCACATCTCTCATACACGTGCATGTTTTTTATTAGAAATGGATTAACAAACCATAAAGGATTTCTTTCTCATATTTTATATTATTGTATCATTCTAAACGTGCTAGGGACACACCTTTTATATTTATCATTATTTTGCGATCCACATGACTGCTCTATTTATTTGTTTTTACAATTCACGCCTGCATTTATTAACCTATGTGTGTCAAAATGTTTATTTAATTCTTCTGCATTTTACTTAATGATAATTTACTGCGAACGTAACAAAACTGAACCATTTATCGAACCAACCATTTTGTGTGTCTCCAGAATAATATTTAGTCGACTCGCCTCTTTTTATTGTATATGTTTTAACCATTTTCTAAACATCAATTGCTGCCGTTCCACATTTTATAACCATGTACCTACTTATTATGTTTTGTCATGCTATTTGTCTCTGGTCACATGTTCGTTCTTGATTCTTATTTTTCATGCCGTTTATTTAACCATTTATTTTGATCGCTTATTTAATTGATATCTTATTTAAATTGTCTACTGAATATTTTTGATTTAATTGCTGTTTATTAACTTATACTCTTTTGATTATTTACTTATATTTTCATGAACTTATTTATTCAACAAAACTGTCCAATTGATTATTGTGTATCTTGAATTCAAATTGATCTATGTAATTGTAAAGTCAGGTTCTCTCATTTTTCTGTGAAACCAATCAACGTCAAGGTCATTTCTCGTTCTTCGTCAAACTCAATTCAAAAGGGTGGATCATTCTGATTGCTAATTGTTTACCGAACTGTTGGACTAGAATGTATGGGCCTTATGTGAATCTAACTAACATTTTCGTCCTTGCCAGGGGAGCCATTTAAACAGCCAGCGGGTAGCATCCTAACCACTCGGACCTCGCATCTGGGGCTCCTCCAACTATAGGTGGGTAGCCTCCTTCACAGGACCTCATTACAGTGTCTATCTAACAAAACCCATTCTCATGGTTATCTTGAAGACCTAGATTTCTGTGATAATGCCTTCTGTTTTTAAATGATTCGCGCAAATGAGTCATGAATGAGGGTTCAATAGTTTGGTGACGGTTGTCGAGACGATTGATCTACACTTTTCAGGCCACCGTTGATTCTTTTCATTTCGGGATGCTGATCGAGGTTTTTCTTGGCCACGCTCTTTTTACTCGGGAGTCCCAGCGAGCGTATAGGCACTGTTAGGTTTCTCTTAGAATAAAGTAGGTGTTTTTAAAATGCATTTGTTTCACTAATCTCAAATCTCCCACCTTTTGCTTCATGTCTGTGTATAAAAGAACCAATAACAAGGTAAGAGGTTACTACGAACACAACGGATGGTCCAAACCAGGTGAAAACTAGACGAACACGAGCCCAGGTAGACGAACACGAGCCAAAAGGTAAAACACGAGCCTAGGTAAACAACGACCACAAACGTAAGTTAGTAATGTCGGCCATTTATTTGAAATCGGGGCGGGTAAATCTTTAAATTCAAACATTCAAGAATTCAGGGCGGGAAAACCTCAAAATTCAAATCAAACATTAGAGCGGGGATCCGAACAGTCATTCATGACAGACCAGTTGATTTTTCAAACGTCAAAGAGGTTCTTCTTTTTCAGTCATTCAATTTAAGGGGGCCACATTACTGAATTGATTGCGCATGACGCAGGATCTCAGGATTTAAAGGTAGTTTACACTACACGATACTTCTCAAGGGTTTTCCCTTTTTTAGAAAATCATTGAATAAATCAGCACACTTGTTAGGATAAATGCAGTAAAAAAAAACTCAAAATTTACAGGAACACACAAAAAAATGTTTTATTAGTAAAAAATATTATAATACCTACCTATACAGTACAAAGTACAACCTCTTTAATCAGACAATTAAATGCACGGGGTATGTTCGAATTAGCGATTTGTCCGGATTACTGGATGTATTTGAAAAAATGTAATTTCATATGTATCATATTGTACATTTTGTCTGAATGAATAAGTAGATGACAAAAATTATTCTAAATCACAATAAAATTATTATTATGTATAGGAAAATAATTGGTGATGTTTTTTTTTTTTTGTTTTTTAGCACCTATTTCTGATTTGAGTGCTTTGTTAGGAAGTTTTTGCAGCAAAAAATTTGATGTGATGTTTATTAGGGTGGTTGGGCTGGTTACTCTTCAATACACCGGAAATCTGGGTAATAAAGGGCAATAAATCTCGAGCTCAAGGGCATCCAGCTATTGAATCTGTAAGTATATAGAATACAAAACATGAATGTCTGTTTTACATCAATAAGTGTGTGTTCAAGAGGAATTGAGTTTAGTTTTGTTAACTTGAAATACGCACATATTTTATAATTGCACGAGTTCCCAATTTCATTGTCCGGAGTACCTAGGTCCTAGGTGCGTCCGGACTATGACTCTGAGAATTGAGTGTCCGGATTAAAGAGGTGTACTGAATACAATTTACAAACCTACGTGTATACCTACCTAATTGAAGCCAAAACTGAAACGAAATTTTTTTCTTCACCTACGCTATAAAAGCGATAAGACATATCCGAAATAAAAAATATAAAATATTCTACATTGAGCTTATCCTAAAAGTTGTAAAAAAGTCTAAAAACAAAAGAAAACATACACATATTAACGCTATTACCAATAACAATATACAATAATGAACGAAAAAACATAAAACGATAAATCAACGTCTGAAGCTATAAAATTCGCGGTTATAGAAGAGCGCCACTCCGCCACTGGTATACTTCGTACCAAGGTATAGGGAAGCTCGTAAATTATATTGCCATCATTAAGCTGTCCACAAATCACCCCTTAACAATAGAAAGAAATGTAAATAAACACCTGTAATGGCAAGCTCACTCAGTCTGCACTAATGCCGGTCAGGGCCGCATTAAGGTTTAAGCATCCTTTTTGTTTATACAAAAACGGCTGGAGTAGAAAATGTCTGGAATTTTACATATTATTATTTAGATTTCATTTAGATTTTTTTGTATATTTCTTAATAAAAAAAATACACTATTGAGGACGACGTCACTTTACGAAAATCACCTAAACTCATCAAATGTCCACCGAAAAAGGGTAAAGAAAAAAGGGTAAAAGTGGCTAAATTTCGATAACCGTGTATGAGCACTTTTTTGAAGGAATTGAACTGAAATTTTTATAGTAGACAAGTTACTAAAAACCTGTAACTTTAAAAAATTTCAAGAAGAAATGGAAAAAGGGCGGATATTCGAATCTTTTTGAATTTTTTGAAAAAAAAATTTTTTTGACATGGTGTTTATATCACTAAAATATAAAATTTTCAATTTTCAAAACTTTCTTGTAACTTTTTCCGAATTTAAAGGTAGTGTAAAAAAAACGTCTCCTTAGTGCGGTCCATTGTCGTCATAAACCATATCTGCAGACAGTTTACAGATATTTTATGGTACTTATTATTTACGAGCTTCCTTATACCTTGGAATGAACGACTGACACATCTCTACCGTGTACCTACACCTACCTACCTACTTGCTTATGTTTAGTTAATTAATAAAGCCCAGCGTTAGCCGGGCTTGAGAAAAATTAGTCATAGACTCATTTATATTGTCCCCCTCCACGGAAATCTTTAGTAAAAGGCGAAAGATTTATTCGCAATGAAGGGAGACCAGAGTAACGATTTCGACGACACATTTACCTTATATGCTAAGCATTCAACGGGAACTCCGTGACCTGTAACTTACTGCGCCACCTGTAAGTATTAAACCAAGTTACCTTTCACGATTCTCAAGTCCAATCGCTAGCTGGCTGCTGGCTGCGACTGCAGCTGCCATGCTGTCAGCAGGTGTTTATTTTTATTTATCATTATAATTTGCCAGGCCGAGTTACAATGGAAATGGGTAACAAAAACTGTTACAGGTTTACGGTTTTAATTGTTTTGTTAATAATTAGGTATTTGAAAAATGTTATCGGCTGCTGTTATTGTTTATTTGTATATGAAAATTGCATTGCCACCTATTGCATTTATACCTATACTTATACCTACGTACTGAAATTTGTTTCTCAATTTTCCGTATATTTATACTTAGGTACTTATCTACTTAATTCACTTTAGTATAAGTTTTAAAGCGAGTAGGTATAAGGTTTTACTTTTAACCCTTCAGCCGCTTTTAGAAAGGCGCATTTTTATAATAATGTATACAGAAGGGTGAGCCACGGTAATCACGGTATACGAAACGGTTCCTTATAGGAAAACGGTTGGATATTTTTCCAAGATTTTTTATAAGTGATATACAGGTTGATCAGAGGAACAATTTAAAAATATCTTACATTATACAGGGTGTCCCCACAAAAAATATACATTTATCAAAGTTATGATTTTTCTTATGGAACGCCCTGTATTTTAGATCATTTTTGGACTCTATGGGTAAAATAAAGGTAAGTTACTGTTATGTTACCTATACCTAATATGGATACTTTTTCAAATATTTCAATATTTCTAAATTTACAGCATTTAATTTAAAAAAATATATTCTGTCCTAAAGAAACAGACTTCCAGCTAGACATTAAGCTTAATCCTAAGAGTAAAAGTCCAATTTCAGATTAAACACTTTTATATTACAAAAAAATTATACAGGGTGATAATTAATTAGCAAAACATCATGTCAATATTCACGGTCAGATTACTTGGCTATTTTAAATAGCACGCCCTGTACGTACGACAGAATACGATTCAAAATTTTATTCTCTTTTGATCTGCATTGAGGCTTACTATACCTAACTCTAATAATTACTGAGTAATTTGACTTTATTCTATTATGAAAAATTAAAGCAAAACATAAATAACGATATTAACAGTAAAAATGTAAATGAACAAATTGACTACCAAAATAAAAGCTACAGTAAGTGTTCAAAATGGTGACCATCATTTTCAATACATAACTGGACTCTTTTCTTAAATGACTTTCCAACATTGACCAACATTTGTGGCGTTATAGTTCCAAAGGCTGCGCGGATTCTCTCTTTCATGTCGTCTGGAGTTGTGGGCGGAATATCGTAAACTATACTTTGAATGTAACTCCACAAAAAATAGTCGGGACATGTTAGATCAGGTTATCTCGCTGGCCAGTTTTGCGGGCCTCCTCTACCAATCCATTTGTTAGGAAAATATTGACTTAGACGATTTCTGACGTTGATGTGAAAGTGCGCCGGAGCACCATCTAATTGTAACCACATTTTACGTATAATACTTAACGGGATATCTTCTAAAAGTTCAAATAAATTTTCTGACAAAAATCTATCGAACTCTTGTCCGTTTAGATGCCCTTCAAAGAAGTAAGGTCCGATGACATGTAATCCTAAGATGTCGCCCCATACGTTAACGACCATCTATGCTGATGATCAAGTATTCGGAAAAAACGTGGATTTCTGTCACTGTAATAATGAAAACTATGCCTATTTACCTGGCCGTTATTATGAAATGTGGATTCGTCTGAGAATAAAACGTGATCAAAAAAATCATTTTCCTCCCCAACCATATCAAGACACCACAAACAGAACTCAAGTCTGCGGTGGAAGTCTATTTCAGACAGCTTCTGATGCATCTGAATGTGGAATGCGTGGAACTTATGCCTTTTGAATATCCTTCGGATACTGCTTCTGCTCATATCAGGGATTTCCGATTCAAGTTTACGCTGACTAACATATGCGGATTTTCAACAATAGATGTAAGTACCAGTCTTCACTACTACTACTTCATTACCAGTCACAGGCTTTCTACATCTAATTTTTTCGTAGGAAACGCTCCCAGTTCTTCGGAAAACTTGCAGTAATTTTTGAAGTACAGCCTTGTTTGGACACTTACGCGTTGGATATTTCTGCGCATAGACTCTAGAAGCTAGAAAGCAATTTTCTTCACATTCGCCAATCGTAAGAATCATGTCGATTCTTTCTTCTTTAGTGTACTGTTTCATTTTAAACCGCCCAACTTTTCTCAATTTCAAATAATCACCGAAAATTGACAGATTACAACTGGTTTAAAATCTCATAATAGCAATAGTCATGGCAACAGCAACAATAACATTTTTAAATGCATGCCTACTTTATAGTTTAAAATAAATAATATTAGGAAAAATAATCGTAAGAATATAAGTCAAATTACTCAGTAATTATTAGAGTGACTCTAATAATTACCTAACTGTTAGGTATAGTCAGTGATGCGAATTGTATTATACACGTTGTATTATAATACACTTGTATAATACGTATTTTTTGTATTATACCAGGACATTTTATACCGGTATTAAAAACAAAAAGAAGAACTCTCTGAAATAGACCTTCCCAAATGACAGAACTGACAGAAGTGACAGAACCGAGACCATCCATATTCCATATCATAATTACTGTTCATGATTTTTCAAAAATTCAGCAAAAAACAAACCGCGGTAGGTATCTTGTATCTCGGTAGGAATTCCTTTATAATTACATAGGTAGTACTGGTATTAGGTAGGTATTTTGATAATGCATCTAATTATAAGTTTATGAATTTAAAATGAAAAAAACTTTTGTATTTTCGAAGTTCCCTGTTATTTATTTGACTCCTGCTGATTCGGCCTGAATTTCTGATTAAAAGGTAAGTGTGTTCGTCTATTTAACTATTTATCAAGTGTGTGGCTGGCTGGATGAGCTTGCTTAGGATAGGCTGGATAAGCCAATAATTATCGGAGTGGAACGAATTTGTCTTATCTACACAGTTAAGACCGAAGGATCAAGGAATAGAGGAAAGGAAGATCCCTCTTTCTTAAATAACAAAAATAAAAGCTTGGTTAAGAATTTGTAGTCTGGATAATGAGATCAATGACAGGAGACAGCTGACAAGTGACCGTAATTTTTGGTAACCTTCAAATTTGTATTATACGGTATTTTAAACCGTATTATACGCTGTATAATACAAAAAAAAATAAAATACCGTATTTTTGCATCACTGGGTATAGTAAACCTCAATGCAAGTAAAGAAACTAACCTGGAACAGTAACGATATCTGCTGAGTACGTGTGGTGCTGAGTTTCTTACTAATTGCAGTTTGCATTGGTTGTATTTCAAGGAGGATGAACAACTCGAGCCATTGTAGGGTATCTGTATTACCGACACTGACCCTTACTAGCCTTAGTGTCGGTAATACAGGTACCCTAAATCGTTGTTATCTCAGAAACTCAGAATATTCTGTCTTTCTGAATGAGGATAAAATAATATTTCAATTTGACGTTTCCGTTCGAGTTTAGGTTTTTGAATGTTCCAATTATCATTTACCATTTTTAAATTTCACTTCCAAAGCACAAAAAATAACAAAACTTATGAAGAATGGTGGTTAAAAATGTCATGAATCATAAAAAAGTGATAATTAAGGTAGGTGTTTAGTAACACATACCAGTAATTTCATCACATTCTTAAATTATAGTCATCATAAATTATTGTTTTTCGCAATATCTTTAATATTTTAATGAAACTGACAGGAATTGAAATTAAATATGACACATGAGAATTTGAACTACAAAAGTTATTTCAGAATTTTTAGTAACTTTTTTTTTTTTAGTAAAATTTTATTTTAGTAAAATGAGCTCAGACATGACTGCAATAGCCATCTCTCTCTTCCAAGGCACTAGTTGATGAAAAATTTTGTGGATCACCCGATAGGTTTACTTAAAAACTGACGACTTATTTATTTGCTCTGAAACCGGTCGATGTATGCAATTCAAATTTGGTGGGTTTTAAGAGGAAGTTATGGCGCATTTTTTGACATGAAATTAAGAATTTTTTGTTTATCAGTGGCGCGCATACGAGTAAATAACTCAATTTTTTTTAAGAAAAAATGGTACGCCATCGAGATTTTTTAAATTAAAAATCATTTTTTAATTTCTCATTCAATTGTGATAAAATATCTCTCTATTGTTTTTTTTTCGCATGGGGCGTCATTTCTATGCAGAAAAATAAAACATAAAACATAAAAATACAAATAAAACGTCCGAAGGAGGTCATTTTCAACATTTGACCGTTAAATCATTTTTGATTAAACAAAAATTAGAATTTTATTTTATTCTAGCACGTTTTGATGGGCCAGGCTCTTCCTCATTGTCTTTGTTTAATATTGCACAAGAAATTTTGTCTGCATTTTTAGCTAGGCCATAGCAAGGCAGGGGGAATGTGGTTGGCAAATCTTCATCGCTGCTGTCGTCAGTGATAGCCGCGACGTTTCAACAACTTTGACCTGAGCAGTTCTTGCAAACTGCCCCGCAATCTTAAGTGCATGCACACGAAAAAAACTTGAGAAGTGAAGATGGAATTGGATCTTTGGTGCTCATTACGGGTTCTAATCCAAATTTATGTCTCGTCCAGCCCCAGGTTTCCGCTTCCAAGATATTGCCAAGCCATGTTGTATTTGATAGCAAGTTCGAAATGAATGCTGCTCAGCAGCTGACTCCGATGCTGGTAAAGAAGTAAGATCCGATTTTGTCCCATGCGGGAGAAAAAATTGAAAAGAAATTCGTCGTAAAATTTTTCGTTGTTTCCGCCGTAGAGAGCGATAAAGACGTATTTTCCGGTTGACGCAATTAGGTCGTGGTTCGGTTTTTTTTTTTATTTAAAATAGTACAAAATTTGTTGCAGATGATTTTTTTTTCAACGCTGAAATCAATTTTGTTTTTCCATACTCGATAATAGCTGATGTGTTAAAAAGTACATGGTCGACAAGTTCCTTGTGTTTTAAGCTGTTGAAGAGTAGAACTCAGTTTTTTCTGACCCTTTTCCAAGTTTTTTGAGAAAAACATTAGTGACGTGTTTTCCGAGTTCTGTGAGAATAGCAAGTAGATCAATATCGTCACCAACAATAAAAACTAGATCGAATTGTGAGGATAGGTATAGTTACTGCTGTGCACTTACAGATCTCAATATATCACACAAAACTCACTTTCATGAATAAAATAGATATATACACACTAAAATTCCACTCACAAAAGATGAAAAAATCAAGGAAAAAAAAACTGATAAAATTACAATTTTCGACATGCACTATTTCGCGCGTAGAGTACCGGAGATTCGTTTATCGGATTTTCATCATTGACCAATCAACGTAACGGTAATTGACTGTTCTTCAAAAAACTACTAGGGTTTTTCAGCGTTAAAATGCGAAAAAATAATTAACTTGCAATAAACCTTATTCGAAAGACACATTTTAACTTTAACCTCAATATTTATGTTATTTATATATCAGTGTAACAAAAAAATTAAGTGTATAAAAAATGTAGTTAACTTCATAACGAAGAGAATGATATGTCATCTGCTTATGTGCGACAAATAGGAGCCAAGATATTCGTGAAAATATGAAAAAAACTCTTTTTTCATAACTTCGCGAAAAAAAATTCGCATGGTGCTGCAAATTTGGATTTAACATCAGCTCTCAATGGTCCTCTATCGAATTTGCTATAGTACAAAATTTGTGCATGGTAACGCAAACTGAAGACATTTTTGAGGACGATTCTACTGGCCTAAACTGCTTAACGTTGGGAATTGTCCCTGGTTTGAAGACAGGTTGCGATGATACCGTAACCGAATAACAAAACAAATACAGCAATGATTGAATATTTCATTATTGTTGCGATCTCGATGAGCTTTTTGAAAAATTCTGCTGGTGTCTTGTTCGTAGTCTTTTGTTTTCAGAAAATTTTTCCAACAATTCTTCACCTATACCGATGTATACCGATGTAATTAGCTAGCATGAAGTAATTATCATACAATTAGCGGCATTTATCCTCATTAGTTCTAAGAGAATGTGAACAGCTTGTCAAAAATGAAAGACGCAATTAGGTAAATAAATTGAGTCCTATTCCACCGATATATCACCCGATCGTATAATTAATTAAGAAGTGCAGGCTGTAGGTGGACAGTTAACGATGAGGGGGCAATTGATTTTTTACAATTTTTTAAGATTTTCAAAGGAATTTTTGTAAGTATAAAATAAGTTTTCTTCACCTTTTGCAAAGACTTTACGTTAATAAAAGATGGAAAAGAAATTGTCTTCTCAAGTTGAAATCCTTAAGCATTTCCTTAAAAAGATCGTGTATAGATTCACAGACCTTAGATAGCTTGAAGGGACGATTTTAGAGCGCAGGTCATAATATGTCAGCGTGTAGCATACGTGGAAGCCAGAAGTGTGACGTAGCTGGTGTCTTAGCACAGGTTATGGCCGTTGCCAAGCTACATGACGTAATTTTTCGCTGATTATATGACAATGGCTAGGACGCGAGGGCAGCAAAGCGGAAGCCGGAGGACGATCATGACACGAAGACAGCCGAACGCGGTAAAGTCCACCTGTAATTTTTACCTAACGAGCTTACTTAAATTTATCTTACTACTTTTACCTGTGCCTCAATTTTTTTACAAGAAGTTTGAGAGCTTCAAGCAGTTTTTCTACTCGTTAATC
>CAJUUM010000010.1:0-50387 GCA_910589415.1 Malachius bipustulatus | reverse complement strand
ATTAGGAACTGGTTTGCATATCCCTGCCTTGATTATTATGTCCCCCCCCTGGCTTTTACTTCAGGCACTAAAACACGAGAGAAACAATTAAGTGAACATAAAGTATAAAAAAAATATTTATTATACCCTGACGAATCATTTGATCAGGCAACTGCTCAGACTGAGGCTCAGATGGTGGCTCAGGTTCAGATGACATAATATAATGATCATATTATGCTGAAAGTTAAAATAAACACGCATTATGTTATTGAATCACAGCCTGGTTGAGCACTTTATAAGCATATTTAATGCGAGTCTGTGCTTAAAATGTGTCAATTCAGCTTACGTTACAATGATTACTACTGGTATCTTTACTATTTCTTGTATACGTATATTCTCTTACTACTTGTATACGTATCTTTGTGATTTTGGAAGCTTTAATTTGCTGACTTGACACCAAAATCGGTGGTGGAGACATTCTAGCTCCTGAAAAATGCAGAAATGTACATAAAAAAGAAACTGAAAAACCATAGTAGAAAATACACCACTGAATTTTTTTAAATTACGTCCAAGTTCAGTATTATTACAATACCAATATGTAATTAGTATGGATACTAACTTTTTTTATCGGAGTTAAATTCTTCACTGCTGCTTTCTTCCATGTCGATATAATGTCTATTTGGTTTCCGTTTTCTTATCTGTCTCACGTCTTCTCCCTCATCTGTAACTGTTGACTGGTAATTTTCGTCATCTGCTTTTTTTCGTGCGGACTTCAAAGTTTCTGCAAGAATTTAACCATTGTACGAGATTGGTTGTGAAACTTGTCAGTAAGTATATGTTTTGATGTATTAAATTTATACTTACTGCATATGCTTTCAACTTGAATCTCATATTGTTTCCAAGTTCCTTTATTGGGAGGACAGCTCTTCACAATAAGATGGCTGACATTTTTTGTAGGTGGCCACCAACAGAATTTCATATCATCTGATAGCCAAGATATCGGCACTTCAGAGACACTGTCATCATTGTCGCCAGTAAACTTTACAACAGCGTAATGGTATTCGCTGTTTTCATCTGGATCAGTGGATATTTCAAAACTGCAAAAATTAATCAATAAAATATAGAATAAGAATTATTTTGGAACATTGCTTTATTACTTCGCCATTTTTAGTGAAAGCAGTAAAAAAAAGGCCAAACACTACTAATATATAAATACTTGACCATTGTCATTTATGGTATGTTTTTGTATGCATTTCTTTGTATGTTTTTTATTTGGTTTTCTGTAGTGTAAACATTTGATTTGAAAACAACTATCTGAAAATAAGATCGATGACGTCGTAACCACAAATGTTGTTGTCAAATGAATGTTGTTTAAATTGAAATCACTAAATGAATTTATGCATCACTGTATATTACATTTGTCCTGTTAAAGGATCTGTATCTGTTGGGCAATAAATCGATAAATAAAAAAATATAATAAAAATACATTCTTAATTATGATGAAGAAGTGAGACTAGCACAAGTTCACCAAGATTTGATTTGAATTTTAAACATTTTCGATCAATGGAGGACATAACAACAATTACATCTTCAGACTCTGTAATGAACTCGGATGAAATAAGATAAGCCCAACTTGTTTGGAATCGCAGGGAATCGTAAAAAAAGATTTAACTCTAGAAAATTTTGTTGCTTTTAGTAAAATCGTCGTATTTTCCAAATATATATCCTTTATAATAACAATGCTACCATCTTTAAGCTGACAACAGTTATCCTTCTCTTTAAGTGTCAGTTTAAAACCATTCAATTTGACAAATTTCTTGGACTTTTCTACTGTTACATCCACAATAGGTAATTTTTCCGCAGCTTTGTTAATTGGTTCGTTGAGCATTTCATTGACTCTATTGACAATCTGATGTAAAGGGCGACTCGTAGTTCTTATCTTATTTTTTATATGCTGCATAAAATTTTCCTATATGAAAGCACTGAATTTGTCAAGTGGTCCAAATTTTCTTACATCTTGAGCCAAATGCAATAAATTATGTACATTATATGTAACATATTGCTTACCATACAAATTGGAATAGTTTTTTATGAACCATCTTAATAGGGAGTCTGCATAAGCATTAAGTTCAATACATTTTTTTTCATCAGTTAATATACGAATAGCAATGCTCAAACTTAAAAAATGCTCATAAAATGAAGAAGATAATATATTTCTTAATACTATTGGACCAGTATAAAGCTTGGCGGGAGATTCAATTTTTTGAATTTTAAAATTTTTAAAGAAAATACTCCACATGTAACAGGGGTTGTGAATTGTGTGTTGCCTAGTTACGGTATTTTCTCGCTTACATTTTCAATTATCAACTACATACCAGAAAACATCACAGAAAGAACAACTTACAAAAAAGAACAGATTTCTCCAATCAAAGGTTGACATCAATACTTATTTTTGTTTTTTAGTAATTGTTTTGTGCATCTTGGAAAGAGGAAGGTTTTCTCCCTTCCCACCTTTTTCTTTTGGAAAATGTAAAAACAAAAATAAGTATTGATGTCAACCTTTGATTGGAGAAATCTGTTATTTTTTGTAAGTTGTTCTTTCTGTGATGTTTTCTGGTATGTAGTTGATAATGGAAAATGTAAGCGAGAAAATACCGTAACTAGGCAACACACAATTCACAACCCCTGTTACATGTGGAGTATTTTCTTTAAAAATTTTAAAATTCAAAAAATTGAATCTCCCGCCATGCCAACCTCAAGATGGCGACCATTTTCAACCAATAAAGATTCAGTTCCAGACTCTAGATAAAATGTCTGCAATTGTCTGGTCTTATCCTTGTGTCCTGATAAACAGGAAAAAATTCTCTCATTTCTGTGCCATAAGAAGGGCAATGGTGATGAAATAATCAAGAATAATTAACATGTAGCTCATAAACCACCTTTTGTTTTATAAATGAATGTTTTTTTAAATGTCCCTTGTTGCTGTTATGGTGTTTGTGCTTTTTTTAATCTGTGCTGGTTTTAATTAGTGATTTGAACATCCACCAAAATAGGAAAAAAGTTCTCATATAGAAGAAATCACCATGAAATAGATTTAGCATATATTATGGGGGCTCTCTGTGTTTTCTCGCTGACCTACCTAATATTAAGATCAATGCGATAAGGACCTCTTATTTTTCATGATTGTGTTCAATTGTAATTTCTTTAATTTTGTATTTTAGACTCTGAGGAAGGAACAAATTGTTCCGAAATATAAGTCAAGCATATAAGATCTTGCTGTTTTATTAGCACAACAATATTGAGACCGATAGCTCTTAACTGGTGAAGAGGAGATCCTTTTTTATTTCCTCCTTCTCACATCCCAACTAATAATTAGTCGGTAGTTATTAAGCTCAAATAAATATATATATATATATATATATATATATATATATAAAAACACAAGAAGTATATATATATATATTGATAGAAGGTACTATGTGACTTCAAAATCAGATACGCATAATTCGTTGTCACTTCATATATGACGTTGTGGCTTCCGATTTCGGAAGTCACAACGTTTCGCCTTATTGAGTGCATATATAGCTTCAAGATGGCGTTAGCAGTCCGTATGCAAAAATTTTTGTGGAAGTGATTTGGACCCCCTGGTACCCTCAAGATAACATTTTAGTTCCACAATAATCCGCTGACGCTAGCATCGCGTTTTACTGCAGTTACGGCCTGAACGTTCTCACTTCCATCATATATGCTATATAAATGACCATTTATGTACAATAGGACACACGATGTGACATCCAATTTTGGCAACGCCGTAAAGCAATAAATTTGACCTCGTTTCGTTGTTAAATTCATTTTCCATTCACTGGTAAAGTCTGCATGAAAACAAGTTCCAAGATTCTTACTTGGACTCGGAAGCCAATTACATATTTTATCCTGGTGAATATATTGATATCCTACACCTACCGACCAGGAGCCTGTTTCACAAAAATATGAGTTATTAATAATAGTCTCTATTTTTATCATATCAATTTTTGTGAAACACTGACCGACTAATATAATTGAAATAAACTGTAAATAATAGTTCATTAATAAGCTATTACTTAATAGACTATTACCATTATTTTGAGAAAAACTATTGAAAATCCCTTATATTATGAGCTCTATTACTATTAATAATAAATAAAGTCCAATAAAGTCTAAAAAGTCATACGTATCGATTAAGAATACACATCCTTTTGATAGTTCGATTTATTTTGTTTCTTGTACGTGTTTTTATAGTAACCATCCAGTTTGTCTAAACACTCCATCCCGCATAAATAAGTCTACGTCAACATTGGTTTTGAATGAGAATTAAATGCACAACACAGAGGATAGAATGTCATTACGTGAATAAATTTTATGTAGTTGTCAGTGGCTCTCAAACTGACGTAAGCGGTTCAATTCATTTTTTGAATGATTCCTTCAATAATTATTACGCTCGTTCACAACTTGACAATTAACTGTTTGACATTTTCTGGTGAAATTAAAAATATTAATTCGGACGGTTAGTAAGACGTCACATCTGACTTTTTAAAGTTAATCCTACTATAGTTAATAGTGTTTTGTGAAACAGGCCACTGAACCTACCTTCGCCATTAGGATTTAATTAGCTAATTTTGTAATTACCACCTACTTTGCATGTAAAAATCACACCCCATGTTAACTTCTGTTATCTTGCAACTAAAGAAGTCGTTTTTAGCTTTCGATAATCGTGCAATCAGCGAGGCGCGTGTTATCTACTTCACAATAAAACCTGTCAGAACAATCGGACTCTGTTTAATTTAATTATACTTCACAGTTTTACATGGGGATCTTGGAAACGGCATGAGATTCAGGGTCGGTTAAATTAGAGAAAAGTTGCACAATTTGATGCTTAATAAGAAACTGATTTTTTTTCTTTTGAATATTTTTAGTCGTTGTTGAAATATCCTGAAAAAACTGAAAAATCTAAATTTCTTATTTTAGCCATATCTTTTTTATTATTGGAAACTAATGAATCATTTTTTGCAGGCTTATATATCGTCAAAAGCTATCCATATGACGTTACAAAAATTTTCAAAGCCGACTAGATCCCAAGAGTTTTCGTAGCCAGCTTTTGTTTTTCTTATGGTCGCCATATTGATCTTTTATGTCATTCTGTATAAAATAAATAAATCGAGGAAACCATTAAAAATTAATAACATTCGATAACAAAAATGTCAAGAATTTTATTCTTTTTTCCAAAAAAAATCTTCATACCGAATATCATATAAAAAGTAAAAAAAAAAAACATAAAGCAAGTAATATGACTTCATATCAATGTAATTGGGTGAAAAAATGTTTTTTTTTTTTTTTGAAAAAAGAATGATAAAGTTTTTTAATTTTATTTCATGTTATTAATTTTTGGTTTCCTTGATTTATTTTACACCGAACGACATACAAAATCAATATGGCGGCCAAAAGAAAAATAAAAGTTGGGTATGAAAACTTTGGGATCTAGTCGGCTTTGAAAATTTTTGTAATGTCAAATGGATAGCTTTTGACGACTTATGTGCGCCTACAAAAAATAATTCATTACTTCTCAATAATAAAAAAGATATGGCTAAAATAAGAAATTTTGATTTTTCAGTTTTTTCAGGATATTTCAGCAACGACTGAAAATATTCGAAAAAATCTTATTAAGCATCAAATTGTGCAACTTTTCTCTAATTTAACAGAGCCTGTATCTCTTGCCGTTTCCAAGATCCCCATGTACTGCTCCTTCCACTGGACACATTGTATACTCATACATTAGGTATTTAATAGAGTCATAGCTATTTCGAAACTAAAATATCGAAATTTCTTATTTATTGCTGTTGAAAATGAACTGAATATTTTTGTAGGTTCACACAAGTCGTTATTAGGCCTATCCATTTGAGATTTAAAAAATTTTCAAAGTCGACTAGATTCAAGAGTTTCCATAGTCTACTTTTGTTTTTCCTATAGCGGATGCGATATCTATTGTTTTTCATGTCGTTCGGTCTAATAAAAATTAGGGAAACGAAAACTCTAATCTAGATTTTTTTTATTCTAGTTTTTTAGAAAAAAAAAATTATATTCGCCGAATTAATATAAGAAACCACAAAGCGAACTATCTGTGAAAAAAATTTCTTGCGGAAAAAGAAGAATAAAATTTTGAATTTTTTTGCACATCTGCAATTATATGAAATTCTGTTTCAGATTCGAAGTTAGTATAAAATTGGGCACAATTTAAACGACCCTGTAGCCGGTTCCGATATCTTTGACCCTGTAGTAAGCCACGAAATAGTTATACAACCCTGTATAATTATATTAAACAAAAGTCGGTTTTTCTAACAGGCTATATTGTGAAGTAGATGACATGGACTATTATTGAAAAATAAAAACGATTTCTAAGCTGCCAGGCAACATAAGTTAACATAGGGTGGAATTGTAACTTTAACATGAAATTCCCTATGGCAACGACTAAAATAAATGCACTGTATACAGGGTGTGTCATTAAGGTAGGTAAGGGACCGTATCTCGGAAACTAATGGGCCTATAACCTCAAAATAAAAAATTTCCAGACATAAGTGATCACGAGAAATTCAATAAAAATATTTTAGATGGCCGCACTTCCGGAAATACCGGAAGTTGACACCTACTCCGTTATTTTAACGGGAACACCCTGTAAAATATTTAATTATTCAAATGTCTGAAGAAATCGAATACAGGTGGTTTTCACCATTGGAATTTAGATTGAGCGGTTTATGAGTTATAAACAAGTGAAAATCGAAAATTTTCAACTTCAAAGCAGTGTAGAACTAGAACGACTCAAGATATCTAAAAATGGTTCATGTCTCTATCCTAGCTTTTCATGTTCTATCCCATTATGCGGAGTAAATTTTAATACAGGGTGATGAAAATTATCCGTTTTTTCATCACCCTGTATTAAATTTTAAACCACATAGAATAGGATACTATGTGAAAAGTTAAGATAGGGACACGTAAACGGTTTTTAGATCTTGAGCCGTTCTAGTTCTACACTGCTTTGAAGTTGAAAATTTTCGATTTTCACTTACAAATACTTACAAATTGAGCTAGGTGGCAAAAATTTAAATGAGAGAACAATCTTGCACCTAACAATTTGTTTTCAAGTTTGAAAAAAATATTTACAAGAATAGTATGTACGTATACAAAGTAAAATTTTTAACAAAATCAATTAAACATACGCCATTTTTTAAATTCTTACAATAAATATCTGAAACTTTCACACTTCAATATTGAAATGACATTAATAGATGTGAACGATATAAAAAAAATCTTCAAGTTTTAGTTTGAAAAATACAGAGCACAAAATTATTTCAAACTTACAAAAGTGACAAATTTGATTTTGTTGGTCATTTACAAAGACCGATAATTTTAGTTAAAAAATGTGATGGTGAAACTTTACAGGCACAGTTTGTTAAGAACTTTTACTTTAAAATGATCTGTTTAGTTTTATTGAAAAAGTTGAATATATATATTTTTCTATTTTTTAAACAAAAATCAAATTTCTTTTAGTCCGAATTACGTGAAATTCATTGTTAAATAAACTTAGATAGCTTTAACAAAAACAACAAAAAAAATTGCTTTGTCTAACTCATATATTTTTATAATAGGACCTCAAAACAGTACATTCAGTGAAAACTATATACGAGTATTTTTTTGATTTTATTTTAAGTGTAATTTGCATAAAAGTAACGTTTTTCAGTAAATCTATGGAAAATGTATTTTTGAAATATATTTTCCAGCTAAAATTTAGCTATTGATGTAGCTTATAATCATGAATTAGAAAAAATTTGTTTGAAAGTTAGAGAGAGATACCTAGAGCATATGAGCATATTGAGCAGGGGCTCGGGATTTATAGCTTTTATATCGAGATACCTATTGATTTTTTTTTGTTCTATTTATTATTATTATAGCCGTTTTTAATAAATCAGTTTTTTGATCCGGCCATATTTGATCAGTCATTCTGAAATTCTATTTTTATAACATTTTATTTTTGATCAGCTATCTCACAAACACTTTAATATAATTTTTATTTAAAATGCTTTTGAATTATTTTTTATACAGGGTGTTGATTTTTAAAGCGGGCCATAGGGGATTAGCATTGCGAAAGTGGTTTTTGAGGATTCCTGCTTGCCGTTTAAACTTACAGAAATCGTTTTGGTATCAAAATGAAGCTAAAATTATTGCGCATAACGCTTGACATCAGAAATTAATTCAATTTCACGTTGTTTTCTAAAATTCTTCAGTAAAAATTCAAGTAATTGTTAATGTTTAATCACAAAATAGCATACCTTGCCTAAACAATAATGACGTTTCTACGTTTTGACAATCCAATAATAAATTTTTATTTTTATAAGTCAGTAGGTAATAATAAAGTCTGGTTCTATTTCAAAATGGGTTATACAAACCAAGAAAGAGTCTTTATGGTGAAAACCTACTACAGTGTAGCCAGTTACAGGAGGGTTAAATAGAACCAGACTTTATTATTACCTACTGACTTAAAAAGTTTTATTATTGGATTGTCAAAACGCAGAAACGTCATTATTGTTTAGGCAAGGCATGCTATTTTGTGATTAAACATTAACAATTACTTGAATTTTTACTGAAGAATTTTAGAAAACAACGTGAAATTAAATTAATTTCTGATGTCAAGCGTTATGCGCAATAATTTTAGTTTCATTTTGATACCAAAACCATTTCTGTCAGTTTAAACGGCGAGCAGGAATCCTCAAAAACCACTTTCGCAATGCTAATCCCCTATGGCCCGCTTTGAAAATCAACACCCTGTATGTATAATGCTTTCTATAAGATATCAAAGTGATTTCAAAAGTTTTTCAAAGGCCCGTTCTTTTGCTAATTATTCTGAAACGATGTATGTTTTTTTACTTAAGCCTTTACTCTACTGGAAAAAAAAATTGATCGGTTCGGCACTACCAAAAACATTCAGTTCATAAAATATTTATCCATTGACAAATCCGTATGAATTTACTCATCTCCATCTCGAATCATTTAAGGTCGTGTATTCGAAACAAGATAGGTAGGTACATAACATACACAGCTATACTTTAAATTATTCATATAAAGTGGTATACATTCGCCTATGTGACTTCCGGATATTTGGCAACACTTCTGGACGCCACTACGTATCTGTCATCAAACTAGGCTATAAAATTGTCTGGAAGCCAGTTCGTATTTTGCGTGAACAGCTTATATATGAATTTTTTTTTTTGAAAAATCGTTACCCCTCTTTTGATATTATTGTTATTCAGCTTCCCCTCATTCCATATATGCAAAAATTTTTGTTTATATATTATCGGTTGCTACGGAAGTCAGGTCGCCCTCTCAACATAACGGAAGTCACAGCTTAACACGTATCAATATATATATATATATATATATAAGACAAATAATAGGATAGTGGGGGTTGCGATGAGTGGGACTAATAAAAGTAAGAACACTCTTTCTTCTATTTAGTTAAGCTTTCTGCCTTTATTTAGGCCATCTTCAGAACCTACAAAATATATAAAATATCTCATTACAAGCAAAATAGTGAACGGATCAAGGCCATGTATAATGACTTACTAATTGAAGGTGAGATTAGACTTCAAAGTTGTTAAATTTACTTAAAAAAAATTTACTTAAAATTTAAACTTAAAAATATTAAGCAGTTCCATGTTGGTACACACATACTCTTGTGAAAATTCTCTTGGGAGTTACTATCATTATATTAAAAACTACATTAAAAATTAAGTTAAAAATCATCAAAAAATTTTTTCCAAAAACAATCACTGAGTCAAGATCACATTTTAAGACTAGTCTATCACAGTTACATAACATCTACTAGATGGCCAGGTATGATTTTACATCTCTGATACATTAATTTAAGGATTATTTCACTAAATTTTGCAATTATACGACAATTTTATGAGAAAACACGAGGGAGAAGCCATTTTCTCTATGAATTAAAATCTGAATAATTTTTGTCTTCCAAAAAGAAGAATTCACTGTCTTCTTGGATTGCTGAACTGCCAGTCACTTGTCCTGTCATATTTCTGGACATTGTGAAAAATATTATTAAAAAGTTGGGGTGTGTCAGCTGTCCGTCAAAGTACTGTTCTCTCAATTTGTACTAAAAGCCACTATTATCTTTGTACGTTGTTGTTAGATTGTCTTGTTTTTCCGAGGTATACAGAGTTTTAGTTAGTCATTGTAAGAATGTGTCCTGTTACCTGTCATCTTCCACTGTGTTCTCTCCACTGTTGTTAGGGTTGTTTCTTCCTATTCTTTCAGAATCCAAGGCAATCAGGTAGGTGTAGATTTGGCTGAGGCCTGAGATGTCACTCCGTTTATTAATGGCATTGGGTTCTTGTGCAATTCTGCACATTTCTTTAAACGTTCTTCTTATCAGGGAACGGTCTTCGTCTATGATAGAGGCTGCTTCGTAGTTGGGACTGTGGTTTTCCTTGATGACATGTTCTGCTAATGCACACGAGTTCTTCAATTTTCTGCAGTCGCTCTTGTGTGAGCAAATTCTGGATTTCAGGCTCCTTGTAGTCTGTCCAATGTAGACCGCCGTGCAGTCTCTGCAAGGGATCTTATAAACTACATCACATTTGTTGTGTGGTTCTGTCTTGTCAATTTTTTGATGATTTTTAACTTAATTTTTAATGTAGTTTTTAATATAATGATAGTAACTCCCAAGAGAATTTTCACAAGAGTATGTGTGTACCAACATGGAACTGCTTAATATTTTTAAATTTAACGACTTTGAAGTCTAATCTCACCTTCAATTAGTAAGTCATTATACATGGCCTTGATCCGTTCACTATTTTTCTTGTAATAGATGGCCTAAATAAAGGCAGAAAGCTTAACTAAATAGAAGAAAGAGTGTTCTTACTTTTATTAGTCCCACTCATCGCAACCCCCACTATCCTATTATTTGTCTTATAAACTAGTCGATGACTACAGAGGAACTTTAACAAATTACAAAAATGGGGTTCTTCAACACCATAGAACGAGCACACGGACCAGAGGTCGTGGTTTCAATGAAGCAGTACATGAAGGTGTCGACACAACTTGCCCAATTAAGAAACAGGAAGATCTTTCTACTAAAATGCAAAGAACAAGGAGTTACACCAAACCACATAAAAGGAGCAACAACCAGAGCAGTGACAGGACTAGACATGACTAACCATCGAGGGATAAGAATGATAGAAAAGTGCACTAATAGGTTTGCAAGGCAAATAATTAACATAGAAATAAGTTGTGTGTATAAGGATGTAATAGATAGGGAAGCTGATTTCGCGAGATTGGCAGGCCTAATCAGCGGGGTATTACCAAGACATACCTGGTACGAATTTAAAAGTAGAGTCAAAATTAAGTATAACCACTCTTACCATTTAGTTAATAGTAGGCAAAGATCAAAATTGTTAAGGAAATGTAAAGAGAAAGTGGACCAAATCAAAACGTCAGATAAATGGTTAAAAAATATCTCTAACATAGAAGTACCAGAGAAATTCCAGAAAATATTAGCACTAGGCCCTAAATTTTGCTTAAATACTCAACCTAATGATTTATCAATTGTCCATCTACTATCAGAGATAGAAATGAATATTAAAGCCGAACCTCCGCGGGTTAGAGACCTGATTGCAGCGAGATCAGCCAATATTGTAACAAACTTTTATCATGAAAAATATCAAAATAGGGAATTTATTCACTCCTTAGTCGGAGAATGTAAAAGATTTTTGGGAAACAATCCAGAATTGCTAGTACTTAACGCAGATAAGGGGGGTGTGACAGTTTTAATGAATAGGACAAATTATGATGAATTAACTTATAACATTCTCAATGACCAGACATATTACAAAGTTTTGAACAGAGACCCAACTACCACGATTGAACAGAAAGCTAACAAAATAATTAGTGAGATGAAAAACAAAGGCCACATTTCACAAGAGATGGCCAAACATTATTCTTTTTACAAAGGCAATGCACCGAAATACTATGGCCTTCCAAAAATACATAAAAACCCAGTATGCTTAAGACCAGTGATAGCTTCTAATAACTCTCCGAATAAAGGAATCGCACAATTGGTGACTGACATCCTTACACAATCTTATGACATAAACAATGACTACTATATTAGAGATTCCTTTGAATTTGCAAAGTTCGCTAATAACAGGACTATACCCCAGGGTTTTGTGATAATAAGTTTAGATGTTGTGTCTTTATTCTCAAATATTCCCAAAGAACTTGTCATAAATAGTATAAACACAAGATGGAACACAATAGAACAACATACAATGATTCCCAAGAAGTTCATCGAGGCTGTTGAATTTGTCTTTGACACTAGTTATGTTATCCCCATATTATTTACTAATATAATAATACCTACTTATTTACCTAATATTAATATGCTTTGATAATAATTAATAGATTTAATGATTATGTTTTATTTAAGATATTTTAATCAATATTCATTACTTCTAGATAATATTACAAAATCCAATGTCAGCAGTCTTCCAAGGCATTTTACTTAATTATTTTATTATTTAATTCTTTGACATCCTGTTGTTGGACATATTATACTATAACGTTCTTTCAACTCTGAAACAATGCAAATATGCATTTCTAGAAATACCTTGGTAGATGGAAATCTTTTATATTCTACTTTCCCACAGGAAAGTGTAACCTTAGCTTCTAGAGGAGTGAACTTTAAAATATAAACATTTATTGTCGTAGAAAATATAATTTTGTAATAGTAAGACAATTCAGTCTTACGCTGGATTCCGTAGTTTTAACATTGCTTGGAACAGTCTGTAATTCTCACAATTAAAGTTTTTCGCCTTTTATTTGTTTTATAATTTTTTAAAAACATAATTCAAAGGGCCCAAAACGTAAATGGCGCAGTCATCCGGATTTCGTTAGTGCATTCTTTTTCCAAAAATCGTTAAAAGTTTGCTCGTGAATTTCAATTCTTTGTTCGAAATCGAACCGTATTTTTGGACTTTGTCGTGAAAACGTGAACTTGTGTACAAGCATCGACACAATCCACTGCCAGGACTACCCATCGCCTGATTCACAACAGATTCCGCAACCATCAGCCAGCCGAAATTTGGAACAAGCATCGTCCAGTTTCGCCCATCTGCAACCAGTCAGCCTAAATTTGGAACAAGCATCGTCCAGTTTGGCTTCATCGTAGATTAAGAAAATGAAACAGAAGATATTAATGTGAGTACCTTTTAACTCTTTCCATGTATCCTATCCATTATTGACTCGTTAATGATTTTTATTGATATTAATAATTAATGTCTGATATAGATGATTTATTGAAAACATTTAACGAATTACGTTTAAGATCAGTTCAAAGATTAGAAAATATTGTTGAAGAAAATACTGAAGAATCTAATTCAACTATTGAAATAAAATCAGATACGGATTTATTAAGTGATCAGAAATTAAATACTGATTTAGTAGATTTAGAAAATTTTTTAGATAGTAGTAAGAGTGATAGCAAATCAACTGAAATGGCAAACAATAATAATAATATGAAACTTTATTTGGATGCTATCCCAAATTATGATGGTAATCAAGCTACCCTAGGAATTTATATTTCAGCTTGCGAAAGCTTTCTTAGTACATTCTTTACAAAAGATAATGACGTTCAAAATTCTTGGTTAGTAAAGCTGATTACAAATAAATTAAGTGGTCGAGCGTTAACATTAATTGCTAGTAGAGACGACCTCGTAGATTGGAATAGTTACAAAAAATTATTGATTTCCTATTTTGGTGACCAAAGAAATTCAAAATGTCTTGTTAGAGATTTAATGAATTTAAGAATGGAGAAAAATGAATCTCCATATCAATTTGGCATGAGATGTCAAGATGTTAGGGTTTTACTTTTAACAAAATTAAAATTAGAAGAAAATGATGCACGAATAAGACTTGCTAAAACTGCAATGTACGATGAAATGTCTTTAGATGTATTTTTAAACGTGATCCCTGAAAGATTGTCAGATAAGGTCAGATTTAAAAATCCAAAGAGTTTAGAAGAAGCAATGAATTTTGTGATTGAAGAGGAAAATGTTGCATATTATAGAAATAGATTATATAATCCTAATGCTAATAAAAATTACAAACCCATCCAAAAATTTCAACCATCTCAAACAAATAATCTACATTATGCATATCCATCTCAACCAGCGAATTTTCCTAGACCTAACTTACCACCATCAAATTTTAATTTTAATTTTCAAAGACCTGCATTGCAACAACCTGCTCAACGTCCAATGTTTCCGAGCAATAATTTCTACCAAAATAATTTCCAACGAAGACCTTTCAATAATAATTTTTACCCAAGATTTCAAAGACCTAATTTCCAAAATAATCCTAATTTTAATAATAGCAATAATAGTGCTAACCCGAATTCATTTTATAAACCCACGCCTATGGATACGTCCTCGGGTAATACTAGACATACTACAAACACTACTGAAACCAGACCCCGGAAAATTCCGAGACGAAGTTTTGAAGAAATGTACCATCAAGATATTATTAATAATAGTCCAGCAAATAAAATAAATATATCAGGTAACCAATATTTGCCTTATAATGATGATTATTATTATAATGAGAATCAATACTATAACGAAAATGACTACTTTGATTATTCTGAGTATTATCAATCAGAATACTATCAACAACCAGAATACGACGAACCTGAAAATAATGAAATACAAAATTCACCTGAAAATTTTAAAGACGATCAAAATCTAAATTTTCAGCAGGACCAGTCAACTCAAGATTTAACCTAATAGATTTAAATAACATCAATCAAAATTTACTACCTTACATTATTATTCCACATGTCAATCTGAAATTTTTAATTGATACAGGATCATCAAGAACTTTGATCAGTCCAGATGTTGTAAATAAGTATTACAGGAAATATGTAGAGGTAGAACCTTTCAAAATTAAAACTGCACATAAAACAACTTCGCATAAGTATGTTGCAAACATACCCTTGCCTAAAACTTTTAATTGCATGATGTATCACAAGTTTTGCATTTTTGATTTTAGCAAAAATTACGATGGACTTATCGGAATCGACTTACTTAAAAGGTTAAAAGCTGACATCAGCATTGAAAACAAAATTTTGAAAACTAAAGATACAAATATTCCAATTCATTACGGAAATAACAATTTTAATAAATGCACGGTTACAATTGATCCTAGAATGGAAAAAATTGTAAAAATACCTGTGAACACCCTCTCTTCCTTAGGAATCATAAATCACTTATCATTCCAAGACGGCGTTGAAACACCCACAGCGCTAGTAAATATTAAGAATAATTTTGCAATTACCACTGTTATAAATTCTAATGACTTTCCGGTCAAATTTGAAATTAATGAACCGTTAGTGGTTGATTCTTTAAATTGTTATGAAGAAATGGAAGTAGATGAATCAAATTCAAACTCATCTAACGATCAAAATATGAATAACAATATTGACCAAATTTTAAAAGAAAATTTGCAAAATCTTAGATTATCTCATTTGAATAATCAAGAACGAAACGAAATTTTTAAACTATGTCATGAATATCGTGATATTTTTTATTGTAATAAATTACCTTTAACATTCACAAACGTAATTAAACATTCAATTAAATTAAAAGATGAGACACCTATTTACAAAAAAGCTTATCGATTACCCCAAGCTAGTCAATTAGAAGCCGAAAGACAAATCAAAGATTTGTTAGAACAAGATATCATCCAACCATCAGACTCACCTTGGAGTAGCCCAATAATAATCGTACCGAAAAAACTTGATGCCTCCGGCGAACGAAAACACAGGCTAGTAATCGATTATCGGAAACTTAACGAACAGACTGTAGATGATAGGTATCCATTGCCGAACATTACAGAAATTCTTGACAAGCTAGGTAAATGTCAATATTTTTCAACCCTTGATCTTGCCTCGGGTTTTCATCAAATAGAAATGAACGAAAACGACATACAAAAAACTGCCTTTAGTACCCCACGAGGACATTATGAATATAAACGAATGCCCTTCGGTTTAAAAAATGCACCGGCAACGTTCCAGCGTGTAATGGATAATGTTCTGAGAGGTATACAAAATTAAAAATGTATAGTTTACTTAGATGATATTATCATTTATTCAACATCCCTTCAAGAGCATGTAGACAAATTGAGAGCAGTCTTTGATCGGCTTAGATCAGCAAAATTTAAAATTCAGTTAGATAAGAGTGAGTTTTTAAAAAGAGAAGTAGCCTTTTTGGGTCACATTGTAACGCCTGAAGGTGTTTTGCCCAATCCAGATAAAATATCAGCAGTAATAAATTACCCTTTACCAAAAACCAACAAAGAGATCAAAAGTTTCTTAGGTCTTAGTGGTTATTACCGCAAATTTATTAAGGACTATGCTCAAATTACCAAGCCACTCACCAAGTGTCTTAAGAAAGGCAATAAAATCGTACACGATTCTGAATTTATTTCCGCATTTGAAAAAGTAAAAAATATTCTTACTAATCATCCTGTTCTTCAATACCCAGACTTTTCTAAACCATTTGTACTAACCACAGATGCATCAAATGTAGCCCTTGGAGCAATTTTGAGTCAAGGCCCTATAGGACAAGACCGACCTATATGTTATGCTTCTAGAACCCTTAACGAAAGCGAACAAGATTATCATGCTATGGAGAAAGAACTACTTGCTATAGTTTGGGCAACCAAATATTTTAGACCATATCTGTATGGAAGAAAGTTCCAAATATACACAGATCACCGCCCTTTAGTGTGGTTATTTAAATCAAAAGACCCTAATTCTAAATTACAAAGATGGAGGATTAGACTAGAAGAATTCGATTATGAAATAATTCATAAAAAGGGAATATTTAATAGAAATGCCGATGCCCTTAGCAGAATAAAAATCGATCAAATAAACGCAATCGATAATGATTCAGTTATAGTCAATATTGATGATTTTGAAAATTTAGATGACATCTCAGATGACGATAGCGAACAGACAAGCAATTCTAATGCTAATTCTGAACCCAGAAACGCGATTAGAATTTTAGACGAAGCAATTGATAACAAACCCAATCAATACTTTATCAATGAAGTTCTTACAAAGCCTAAACCCGTAGAAATAATTAAAAAATCGAATAAAACCATTCATAATGTGTATATTACAAAATCTAATAACGAAGATCAAATAAAAAAGTTTCTTAAAGAATACACAGCTGAGAAGAAGAAATACTATTTTTACTTTAGTACAGAAAATCTATATAAAGATTTTAGCAACATTTATATTCGGTTATTTAATGATTCAGGTCCCAATATTATTAGATGTACTTCAAAACTAATAGTTATATCGGACCCAGATGAAGAATTACAAGTTATAGAATATCAACATGTAGGGAAAACTAACCACCGTGGTATAACAGAGACCCTCAAACAAATACAAAGAAGGTATTATTTTGATGACATGAAAAATAAAATCACTAGCTTTATCAATAAATGTGACATTTGCAATAAAGCGAAATACGACAGAAATCCCCCCAAGATTCCTTTAATGATAACTTCCACTCCGGAAAAACCATTTCAGAAATTGCATGCCGATACTTTTGTCGTAGAATCAAAAAATTACCTCACAATTATTGATGCATTCACTAAATTTGGACAAGCGATCCCTATTACATCTAAAAATAGCATCGACGTTACACAAGGTTTTTTGCAATACTTTGCTTGTTTCGGAACACCCCTTATGATTACCTTAGACAACGGTACTGAGTTTCAAAATGAAACGGTCCAAAATGTTTTAGAAATGCATAAAATAAAAATTCACTTTGTAACAGAGAACCACCCAGATTCAAACGGTTTAATAGAACGATTACATTCAACATTACTAGAGCAAATAAGAGTTCTAAAATTAACCTTTAAAAATGAACCTATAACAACACTTATGAATTATGCCCTAATAGCATATAATAATACAATTCATTCATCCACGAATTTTACACCCTTAGAACTTATGTTAGGACATTCAGATAATCGCAATCCTTTGGACATTCACTATAACCAACAAGTATACCAAGATTACGCGAAAAATCACAAAGAAAAATTAAAAATTGTCTATAAATCAATTTCAGAAACATTAGAAAAGGAAAAACATAGAGTTATTGATAAGAGAAATGAACGATTAAGCGACATTCAATTTAAAGTAGGACAAACTGTATATGAGAAAAATTATAAAGGTAGGAGACGTAAAACCGCGCAGAGAAATTTTGGTCCATATGTTATCGAAAAGATATCAGATAAAAATGTAGCTGTTATAAGTGACAATAACACTAAGCGATATGTACACCTCAAAAACTTACGCCATCCTTGTCTTTCAGATCAATCTTCCTCATCCTCAACTCCACCATAGGTCGAGAATATGATAAAATCAATATACAGAAAATTGACAACAACCCTGGAATTTTACCACTCAAATTAGGACACATGCAAAATATAGTAGATTACTGGACTTTAATACAGAAATTCGATTTAACTGATCTAATAAAAGAATTTAAAATTTTAGAAAACAATTATTTGACAATCAATCAATCGATGAACATGACTAAATTTGGAGATCAATATTCCAGAGAAATGTATAATTATAAATACATAATCGAAAATCTACTTAAAGAAACAAAAAATAAATTTAATCAATTAATTCCTGAACAAATGATTACGAGATCTAAAAGAGGCCTAATAAATGGATTAGGTAATATTTTCAAAGCAATTACTGGTAACTTGGACAATGAAGATGCCGAAAGGTATGATAAAGCAATTGAACAGCTGTCTGATAACCAAGAAAAATTGAAAGTTATTATCAAAGATCAAATTTCTTTAACTCAAACAGCAATAATTAAATTCAATGATACTATCCAAAAATTAACTAGCAATCAGTTAATAATGGAAAGTCGAATTATGCAAGTTAGCAATGTTATGAATGAACTAGAACTAAGAACAGCAAATCTGTATGAATTAGTGATTATGAACACTGTCTTCAACCAAATAATATCAGCA
Source organism: Malachius bipustulatus (assembly GCA_910589415.1). Lineage (NCBI taxonomy): Eukaryota > Metazoa > Arthropoda > Insecta > Coleoptera > Melyridae > Malachius > Malachius bipustulatus. The sequence continues at coordinate 31,250 of CAJUUM010000010.1, read as the reverse complement.
ATCACGGTTATTCAAAGAATACTTGAATCTTTGGAAAATGCAGTAACATTTGCCAAACTTAATACATTACACCCTAGTATCATAGAACCTGTTGATCTGTTATCAGAATTAGAAACAATCGCACCTTTTATTAAGACCGATAAACTACCTTTCGATGTCTCTAAAGAAAATCTAATCTTGTTTGAAAAAACAATTGCAATTAAAGCATACACAAAAAATAATGAAATTGTGTTCATATTAGAAATTCCGATCGTTGAATTAGAATCATATGATTACTTTCATTTATTTGCATTCCCCATCAGAAATAACGACCATTTTCGAGTCATTGTTCCTAGAAAGAAATTCCTTTCCATAAATGAGTTAAGGTATGGACTAAGTGACGACCAATGTGAAGAAATAATTTCTGGCCAATACATGTGCCACTCAATCAGCACCAGCCAAATACATGATGACAGCCCCTGTGAGGTTCAGCTTATAAAATTTAATAATAAGTATGGTCAATGTAAATTGAAACCAATATCAATCAATTCTACCAAAATCCAGAAGGTGTCAGAAAACAAGTGGATAGTAATCATTCCAACAGAAGTGATTGCAGCAACAATTTGTCAAAAGGACGAAAGCAAAGCAGCCCTTCTTGGAAGTTATACAATAACCATTAATGAGGATTGTTACATGAAAATAGACAAAGAAATAATTCGCATGTACCAGAATCCAAACACCGTAAGAAGATTCGTCAACGTCCCAGAGATTCAGCTGTCATTACCTGTAATTAATACTTCAAGTAACATGATATTGACTCCACTCCAGTTAGAGCATCTTGACCTAGATGAACTCAACAATGCAGTGAAATTAATGGACAAAAATCGTGAAAGTGTCAACAACGTTAAGCCACCTGTAGTGCATTATAATAACATTAGTGTGTGGACAATAATTCTAGTAATATTGATAATCTGCATATTTTTATATTTAGCATATACAGTGTATTCTAAAAAACAAGTGAAAAACTCGAAAGTCGAACCAGATCCTTTACAGGAAATATCTTTTAAAAATTAGTGTGCTTTTAGTTTAAAACCCCTAATTTTTTCTCTTAGGGAGGGAGAAGTTATGTTATCCCCATATTATTTACTAATATAATAATACCTACTTATTTACCTAATATTAATATGCTTTGATAATAATTAATAGATTTAATGATTATGTTTTATTTAAGATATTTTAATCAATATTCATTACTTCTAGATAATATTACAAAATCCAATGTCAGCAGTCTTCCAAGGCATTTTACTTAATTATTTTATTATTTAATTCTTTGACATCCTGTTGTTGGACATATTATACTATAACGTTCTTTCAACTCTGAAACAATGCAAATATGCATTTCTAGAAATACCTTGGTAGATGGAAATCTTTTATATTCTACTTTCCCACAGGAAAGTGTAACCTTAGCTTCTAGAGGAGTGAACTTTAAAATATAAACATTTATTGTCGTAGAAAATATAATTTTGTAATAGTAAGACAATTCAGTCTTACGCTGGATTCCGTAGTTTTAACATTGCTTGGAACAGTCTGTAATTCTCACAATTAAAGTTTTTCGCCTTTTATTTGTTTTATAATTTTTTAAAAACATAATTCAAAGGGCCCAAAACGTAAATCACTACATATTTTACATACAAGGGAGTATACTACAAACAGATTCTAGGCACTCCAATGGGTAGCAGTAACTCTCCGATCCTAGCGCAATATATTATGGACGATCTACTTGACACATGTATCCCACAATTGACCTTCCGACCGGACTTTATCAAAAAATACGTAGATGACCTGATATGTGTAGTACCTGAAGATAAAATAGAAGAGATGGTCACAGTTTTCAACTCTTACAACAGCAAAGTACAGTTTACGGTAGAAAGAGAGAACAACAGACAAGGAGTTCCATTCCTGGATACATTCGTAATCAGAACAACAACACAAACAATTAAATTAGACTGGTATGTAAAACCAACCAGCTCGGGTAGATACCTGAACTACTTTTCTGCACATAGGATAGGTATGAAAATTAATGTAATTAAGAACTTGAGAGATCGCATCCACAAAATTTGCCATCCTGACTATTACAACCAAAGCATAGAAAAATTGAGAACAACTCTAATTAGTAATTCATATCCTAGGAAGTTATTGAACAGTATCCTGAACAGCCCAATCGTAGACGAAGTATTGACAAACAGGGACTCACAACAGCCAAATGACAACAACCAAATGACAACAACCAGAAGAAAATTTGGGACACTGCCCTACATAAAAACAGTTTCTGACAACCTCATGAAGCTACTAAGACCATTACAAATTGAGATAGCGATGAAAAATGTTAGTACGATAAATCAACTATTCTCAAAAGTTAAAGACAAGACAGAACCACACAACAAATGTGATGTAGTTTATAAGATCCCTTGCAGAGACTGCACGGCGGTCTACATTGGCCAGACTACAAGGAGCCTGAAATCCAGAATTTGCTCACACAAGAGCGACTGCAGAAAATTGAAGAACTCGTGTGCATTAGCAGAACATGTCATCAAGGAAAACCACAGTCCCAACTACGAAGCAGCCTCTATCATAGACGAAGACCGTTCCCTGATAAGAAGAACGTTTAAAGAAATGTGCAGAATTGCACAAGAACCCAATGCCATTAATAAACGGAGTGACATCTCAGGCCTCAGCCAAATCTACACCTACCTGATTGCCTTGGATTCTGAAAGAATAGGAAGAAACAACCCTAACAACAGTGGAGAGAACACAGTGGAAGATGACAGGTAACAGGACACATTCTTACAATGACTAACTAAAACTCTGTATACCTCGGAAAAACAAGACAATCTGACAACAACGTACAAAGATAATAGTGGCTTTTAGTACAAATTGAGAGAACAGTACTTTGACGGACAGCTGACACACCCCAACTTTTTAATAATATTTTTCACAATGTCCAGAAATATGACAGGACAAGTGACTGGCAGTTCAGCAATCCAAGAAGACAGTGAATTCTTCTTTTTGGAAGACAAAAATTATTCAGATTTTAATTCATAGAGAAAATGGCTTCTCCCTCGTGTTTTCTCATAAAATTGTCGTATAATTGCAAAATTTAGTGAAATAATCCTTAAATTAATGTATCAGAGATGTAAAATCATACCTGGCCATCTAGTAGATGTTATGTAACTGTGATAGACTAGTCTTAAAATGTGATCTTGACTCAGTGATTGTTTTTGGAAAAAATTTTTTGATGATTTTTAACTTAATTTTTAATGTAGTTTTTAATATAATGATAGTAACTCCCAAGAGAATTTTCACAAGAGTATGTGTGTACCAACATGGAACTGCTTAATATTTTTAAATTTAACAACTTTGAAGTCTAATCTCACCTTCAATTAGTAAGTCATTATACATGGCCTTGATCCGTTCACTATTTTGCTTGTAATGAGATATTTTATATATTTTGTAGGTTCTGAAGATGGCCTAAATAAAGGCAGAAAGCTTAACTAAATAGAAGAAAGAGTGTTCTTACTTTTATTAGTCCCACTCATCGCAACCCCCACTATCCTATTATTTGTCTTATAAATTAGTCGATGACTACAGAGGAACTTTAACAATATATATATATATGATAGATATAAAGGTAAATTATACAATATCGTTAAGAACGAAAGAATTTATTTTAGATTCGCTATGCGTAGTTAGATGAAAATAAATTATAATTATTATCCCGCTTCGCAACGACGCCCGGCTCTAGTCGGTGGTCGTCTGCCTCTGCCTCTGGCACTCCAGCTCCGCCAGCTACCAGCTCGCGGTCCTTTCCCGGCCGCTGAATGATCGCCCTGCTGCCATCTCTTTCACCACGGTACCCGTTGCCGGCTCAGCAGAGCTAGACCCACCGGCGTTGTTGTCGTCGTCGTCGTCGTCGGTGCCTGCATTTTTGACTCTAACACGGCCATGCTGACCTGTAGCTTGCTCTCGAGCTACTGTTCCTGTTTGATCCTCACCTATAACAGATCAACACGTTTTATTATTATTATTATTATTATTTTTTGTATCATTATTATTTTTATTTCTCATTATTGTTTTTTTTTTTTTGATCATTTTCTGCTACTTATTCCCCAAGGCTCAGAACTGAGATTAGTTAATTGAAACAGTAGCCTGTGGCCTGAGAGACCAGACTTACAACACATATAGCTTGTTCCTCAGGACTCAGAGGCCAGAACTTAACACATAGCTTGTTCCTCAGGACTCAGAGGCCAGAACTTAACACATGGCTTGTTACTTAGGACTCAGAGGCTAAAACTCAACACATAGCTTGTTCCCCAGGACTCAGAGGCTTACACTTGACACACAGCTTGTTCCTTAGGACTCAGAGGCTTAAACTTGACACACAGCTTGTTCCTTAGGACTCAGAGGCTTAAAACTCAACACATAGCTTGTTCCCCAGGACTCAGAGGCTTACACTTGACACACAGCTTGTTCCTTAGGACTCAGAGGCTTAAACTTGACACACAGCTTGTTCCTTAGGACTCAGAGGCTTAAACTTGACACTCAGCTTGTTCCTTAGGACTCAGAGGCTTAAACTTGACACATAGCTTGTTCCTTAGGACTCAGAGGCTCAAACTTGACATATAGCTTGTTCCTTAGGACTCAGAGGCTAACTCAATACTGCCACAAATCGAACTTTAGTAAGAAATGCTACTTACTATCGGAGTTCTCAGGTGTCCCACCTGACCATTCACCTAACCAACCTCGGATTCTATCTTTTGGTGTTGTTTGGAAACGCCCATTACGCATATTTCTAACCATAAACCGGTCACCTGGTAGGGACTCCATAATTTCAAAAGGACCCTTGAACTTGGGATCCAGCTTGGAAATTCGGGGATTCTGCTGCTGCAAGAAGACATAATCTCCTACTTTAAACGATTGATTATTGCGGCGAGTGATGTCAAACCGTTGTTTTTGTTTAATTGCCATGGCTTTCAAGCGTTCGTATGCGAGGGTTCGGTCTTTATTAACATTAATTTCGTCAACTTTAGAAGGTATAGAATTGATAATGGTCTGTATTTTTGACGCATTGGCATCTAAACCTATCAAGAGTCTTAAGGGTGTAAATCCTGTTGCCTTATGCACCGTAGTATTGAGTGTTAATTGGATTTTGCTAACTGCACTCGTCCATTCTGACACCATTTGAATCTCAATTGTCAATAAATTGGTAACTGTGGCTACGTATCTCTCAGCTTGGCCATTAGCACGAGCTGCGCCGGTCGCAATTTGATGATGGTCAATATTCAATCTTTTGAATAAATCGGAAACCTTCCTGTCAGTAAAGTTTGTTCCGCGGTCAGTAATTACACGATTAGGAGTTCCGAATAGAGTTATTTGTGCTTCCAGAGCGAGAACCATTTCACCACCAGTCAAGGTTTTAAGGGGTGTAAATAATACAAATTTAGTAAACGCGTCTATAATAATAAGAATATGTTTGTAACCATCTTTAGTCGTTTTGAAGGGACCGACACAATCTGCATGTACAGTATGAAAGGGAATCATGACCTTATCAATCGAATGCAAAAATCCCTGCTTAGGCCCGGCAGGTCTTTTGGATGTTACACATACCAAACAATGCGAAACATATTTTCGTACAAAAGCTGTCATGCGTGGAAACCAAAAGTTTTCTCGTAGCTTATTCAGGGTTTTTTCCCAGCCTATGTGACATTGATTATCATGATATACGCGTAGGAGTCCTAATCTACTGCCTTTTGGTACGAAGAGGCGCATGGTCGTGGACCCCGTTTGCGTTCTAATTTTTCGATAAAGTAAATTATTTTTTATCGTGAAATCACTGGACACCGTTTCTCCTGCCTGTACTTTTTCTATTATTGATTGAGTTTCTGGATCCCTATTCTGTTCAATTTCTAACCAGGATCCCTGGTGTATTACATTAACGTTCGCGGCTGCAGGAACAGGATTACGACTGAGATAATCAGCATGAGCAACAAACTTCCCTTTGCGGTAAACAATTTCAAAATTAAAGTCTTGCAGGTAAGACCACCATCTAGCTATTCTAGGAACGAGATCCTTTTTATAAGCCGTAGACTTAATAGCATTACAGTCGGTTATTATTTTAAAGTTTATACCTAATAAGTAAACACGAAAATGTTTTAATGCGTTAACGATTGCCAATGTTTCCAGTTCGTACGAGTGGTACCGGGCCTCTTCCGGCGTCGTTCGTTTACTGAAATAGGCTACCACCTTCAGTTGCGAGCCATGCCTTTGTAATAAAATAGCGCCATACCCAATTGAACTCGCATCTGAATGTAGTTCAGTGGGTAAGCTAGGATTAAATATAGTTAATAACGGTGCGCTAGTAAGATGCTTGATGACATATTCTTTAGCCTCATCATGTTCCTTTGTCCATATGAACTGTTCATTTTTCTTAGTTAGTTTCGTTATGCAAGCTGTACGCGCCGCAAATTCTGGAATGAATTTCCGAAAAAAACTCGCTAGACCCATAAACTGACGCACTTGTTTTACATTAGTCGGATTTTGTGAATTTATCAAGGCTTCTGACTTACGCTTTCCAGGACGGATACCTTCGGCAGAAATACTGCGCCCTAAGTATTCAATTTCTGTTTGAAAAAATTTACATTTATTGATGTTAAGAGAGAATCCCGCGGCTCGAAGTGCTTCCAGAACTTGTTTTAAAAATAAGAGCCCTTCTGCAATTGTTAACGATGGTATCAATATGTCGTCCATGTACACCAACGCTACACGATCCTTAAGGTCACCAAGAGCCTTATGTATAGCGCGCTGAAAGACTGCAGGAGCGTTGGCTAGACCAAATGGTACGCGGAGGAATTCAAAGTGTCCGTCTGGGGTTACAAATGCAGTTTTAGGCACGGAGTCCTTTTCTATCGGGATCTGATGAAATCCGGCAGCCAGATCAAGGACAGTGAAATATTTTGCCTTGCCAAGTCGGTCCAACTGATCATCTATGCGAGGCAACGGGTATCTGTCTTTAATTGTAAGACGGTTTAGAGCTCTATAGTCCACGCATAGACGATCAGTTCCATCTTTCTTTTTTACGAGTAGCACTGGGCTAGCAAAGGGGGACTCACTCTCCTGAATAATATTATTTTTAATTAAATCAGAAACAATATCGCGAATTTTTTGCCGTTCTATAAACGATGCACGATACGGGCGATAATTGACTATTTCCTCACTCTTCAGATTTATTTTTAATTCAGCCGTCGTAATTTTCGGTACTGCGTTTCCACGGGTCATGATGTCACTGTACTTTACCAACATAAATTTAAGAGATTCAAAATCCTGCTTATTTAGGTCAGACGCAATCATATACCGATCATCGAACCCAGCGCTGATCTCATCCAACAAGTTTATGTTTACATTATTCCCTGGGTTGACCTCGCTCCGTGTCAGATGTGCGCCGTTTTTGTCTGTAATAATTCGAATATCGTCGGAATATACCGCATTCCTACCAATGATTAATTCATAACTCAAGTCACAATCGCGTACTAGGAGAAATTCTAGTTCAATTGCTACCTCTTCACTCTCGACTAACAAGGTAGTTTTTCCAAAAGTATAAATAATTTTATTCCCAATACCTTTCAGACTTACCACAAAAGGTTCATAATGACACCCTATTTTAGAAACGGTTCGTTCTGCAATTAAGGAGCACTCGGCACCTGTGTCAATAAGACAATTAACGTACTGTCCCCGAATTATAACTAAACTTAAATTTTTCAAGGACGTATTCCCTAAAACATTAACTTTCGTTTCATTATTTGTTGCGGCGCGCTGCTTGGCCCAGCACGAATCTATTTTATGCCCAATCTTGCCACAAAATTCACATTTCGGGTAATTATCATGTCTTGAGAATTTATTATAATCAACAGCTGGGGTAGTTTTCCTACCAGTACGGGTTTTTTGTGACCTTAATTTACAAAAAGCTTGCAAATGTTCAGTACTGCCGCAAATATGGCATTTACGTGATGTATTAAAATGGTGTCGAATAGGCGGTACGTCTGAGTGTAAATTAAATTGTCTCTTGCGAGAATGTTTTACGTAACTTGACAATAGGATTAACAATTCATTCGTGGTCGTGACACCACTATTCAACGCCCCTAGGCGAACAGACGTTTCGCGTATCTCACCAATTATCAATTCTACCATTTCAAATTCAGAAAATTTTATTTTTGTTCGATTAAGCAACAATAATTTTTCCCTCGCATACTCACAGTAAGTTTCAGCAGCATCACTACAATACATAACGGCAGCCTTCAGCTTCTCAGCTAAATTTCGTTTCGGAGGAAATAGAGAAATCAATGTAGCCTTGAAGGTTTCCCAATCTCTTCGATTCGGTTCCCAAGCCTCAAACCAGGTCTTCGCTGGTCCTCGTAGGGCTGCTCCAGCTCTGGCAACAGTCTCTCGCTCGTTCCAGTGCAACTCTTCCTTCAATTTTCGAATCTCATGGCACCATGAGGAAGCTCCCGAATCCGACTTCTCCGGGTCAAAGATTGGTAAAACAATATCATCATTTGCACGACGCGAAGTGGTCAGGGATTCTTGGAAAGTTTTTAGCACACCGACAAGTGATTCACTTATCATGTCCGATTCACTCTTTCTAGCCGAGATTTCCCGCTCCGATTCAGTTTTTCTATCAGAAATTTGCCGTTCCGATTCCCGTTTTCTATGCGTTTTATTCCGTTTCCTTCCCGACATTTTTACAATGGTTGTAGGCGAATCCCACTTCTGATGATAGATATAAAGGTAAATTATACAATATCGTTAAGAACGAAAGAATTTATTTTAGATTCGCTATGCGTAGTTAGATGAAAATAAATTATAATTATTATCCCGCTTCGCAACGACGCCCGGCTCTAGTCGGTGGTCGTCTGCCTCTGCCTCTGGCACTCCAGCTCCGCCAGCTACCAGCTCGCGGTCCTTTCCCGGCCGCTGAATGATCGCCCTGCTGCCATCTCTTTCACCACGGTACCCGTTGCCGGCTCAGCAGAGCTAGACCCACCGGCGTTGTTGTCGTCGTCGTCGTCGTCGGTGCCTGCATTTTTGACTCTAACATATATATATAAATATAGTACTTAGAAAAATATTAACCGAGCCGCTGTATGAAAATACAAAATAATAATATAATGGGCTTGGCTCTTCGAGCTCTCAGACTGCCGGATTGTAGACTGCCGGAGAGCTCGAAGAGCCAAGCCCATTATATTATTATTTTATATATAAATATATATATATATTTCCTTTGGGAAGTAACGACTTCGTTAGATCAAAAAACAGTGTTTCTTGATTACGGGGATAGTAGTCAAGGAGTCAAAGAATACTCTTGCGTTCAATTGCCGACGTTTCGGAAATTTATTGTTTCCATTCTCAAGGCACTACAATAACATGGAAAATTAATAATCGAGTAAAAAAACCAGCAAAAGCTGACAATGATTCAATAACATCTACTTACGAACTATTGAGATTAAGCTCCACAGATAGAATCTAAATAATCTAGTTGACCTCATGGTGGTCTTTAACAGGAATGCAATTAATTAATAAAATCTACATTAAAACTAAGTCATATTGAACATTAAACAAAAATTTAAAAAAAAATTTAAAAAACCACTACATGATAGTATAAAATTCAAGTCTTACAGAAGGCAGGTGCCCCCATGGCAGAGCAATGTGGTTGTCTCAAGTTAAAAATCAGAAAATTATCAAAATTTTTTTTTAGATAAGAAGATTTGTAAAAATTGTGAATTTGTGAGGTTATGTGCAACTGTTCAATGATTATTCTTTTTTCCCCGGTTGTTTGGTCTAAATGAATTGTTCACTTAGTCAGTGTTACTTTACTTTCGAGTCAGAACCCCATTTCTTTTTTCCAATTATGGACGAAAGGGGGTTCCTCCCATAAAGAAGAAAAGTTGGACTTATTATTGTGGGAAACTATCACTCGCTGAAGTTGCTGAACTAATTTTTAGTTTACCATCCCTCTCCATTCTAAGCATATTGCTGTAAATTGCACTTAAATTCTCAATAACAGATCTTTTATTAATAGAGTAATATTAATGCCCGTGGCGTGCCCAGTTTTTTTCTAAAAAAATCGCTAATATGAATTTTTGAGTTTTTACAAGTAAACACTGATCTAGTAGGCCTTGGATTTTGTAGGAATAAGACGCTTTTTGCTCCCAAAATATAGTTTATCAAGCTCTATGATTTAAAAGAAATTTCTTTAAAATCGCACCATAAATTAAGATTCTACAGGGTGTTTCAAGAACAAATGGGTCACACTGTATATATATATATATATATGGAGGAAGTTATTGCAACATTAAAAATAGAACTATACACGAAAAAAAAAATTGGTTTTTGCTATCACATTGACATCCTCTGTATATTCGATATACATTTTTATGAAATCAACGTTATGACATCCATAAAAATTTCATCGACGTTATGACATCACCACAGGGTTGCCAGTTATTTTTAAGAGTATAAAGGCGGCGCGCGAAGTTTTACAGTAATAGCCTACTGAGTCTTAGGCATTCTTCTGTTTACGGAATCTCCAGCAGCGATTGACCTACAACACTAGTGGCAGTCCTACTCAAGTATCTCTAAATGCCACCTGTTTTAAGACGCCGGGCGCCTCTCGACTGCTACCCTTTGATCTCCGCTGGTGGCGTATGATTATAAAGAGAACGTTTGAATTGTCGCATTTTCTTCTATTATATTGTCAAGTCAGAATTAGATTAAATTAACTAAATTAATCTCAGGCCGAAAGTGATCGTTGAGTTTAGCAATTTTGATATTAATTTTGATTTTGATACTATTTTATTTTAGTTGGTTTACGTTATGTAATTGCAGTTATTTGCCTCAGTTATTTGGCATATTGTCATTGCGTATTATTGTGGGTTCACATAATATTATGAATATAATTTTATTGAAATATTAACTATAATAATTTTCACATTTTAACAGATTATACATAATGACGTCAATCTACATAATATTATATCAGTATAAAAGTATAACAACTATATAATAAAAATAATAATTAATACGAAAATATTGGTATTCCAGTGGGATCAGAAAAATCCCTAATTGAGCGCCATCGTTTACTTCTTCTAATGCACATACTGCTCGCTCTAATAATTGTAGCACATCCAATTTTTACTCTGAGCCAATTCATAATAATGCTATAAAGGAATATGCCATTTTTCAACTAGTTGTTCTGCAATTCATAATAATATGTGGGTTCACATATTATCACATCGCATATTATGTATTCCGAAAATTTCGCTCCTGGTACGAGTATTAGTTTCTATTTTGCCTAATAATTTTACTAAAAATTTCAAAATTTAATTTTTTGCTAGTCGACGTCACCAAATGAAGCTCCGGCAGTGTTTTGATGAGTGGGTAAGGATTTCTCTTTTCATACAATGCATGGTAATTTATGAAGAATGAACGATCCAAAATTTTTGAATCTTTAGGTAAGTATAATGGACATCAAGATAATGATGATAAAGTACAACATGCCTTATACCAATTTCGCTTGTTTAAGAGCTATAATAAGGTTTAAAAGTCGAAACTTCAGTAATTAAAAAAAATTTTGAACAATTTCTAGAAATTTCATGGCATCAACTCCAAAATTGACACACAATATACGTTTTCTGCCATAAGAACAACATAGGTAGAGTACAAATTTTATAAGAGGGCGAGAGTTTGACAAGAATTTGTTAGTGCGCAGATACGTTAGTCGTCACTACTGCCGAATCCAAAAATATTTGTTGTCCAATATCAACAAAGTTAGACGGTGTCCGCGTTAAAAAAACAACCAATCAAATAAGGATGATAAGAGTATCGTCGCCGTATGTAAAAGCTTAGTGATGCGTGCTGGTTAACTCGTATCGTACTTAGTTTAAATACTTACTCACTTATCATTTAAAATATTTAGAATTACGTGCGCCGCGCCACTGATGCAATTTCTATTCTGATAAGGTAGAACAGTTAAAAAGCCCACAAGATGCGCAGTTCACGCCTATAGCCTTCTTATAAAAATTGGACAGCAGGTACTTGAAACCAATTTGACGTAACTCATACGTGAGGCTAGTTATGCAGGGTGTCCCTGAAATGACTCTACAGCTCTCTAGCAAAAGATTATTAATTATAAAAGCCAAATCGCTGAAGTGATTTTGATGAAATTTGGTATCACGTTATGGTTTTATGGAACAAAAAGTGCAATACTAAAATTATTCATGACGTTGTAATTCATTGGCGTAGATAATGGTTTTTTAGGTTTCACCACTTTGAACTTCTACGCCAATGGAATTAAAAATATTTAAATACCGAGCGTAGACTACTCGACTCATTTTATACAAAAAAGGTACCTCCTCTTTATAAAAGTCGCCAAACTTTATCGTATAGAAGATAAACGCATTTGAATGTTGATTTTTATAGGAAAATTCGAATTTATTTTTCATGGGATTTTTTTGATTTACAACAAATAATAAAATTAATTTACATTTCATTATTTGGACATTCAAAATCGCATTTGGACATTCAAAATCGGTTTTGGCATTTAAAATATCGCATTTGCGATTTATCTTCTAAACGATAAGATTCGGCGACTTTTTATCAAGATTTCCTTTTTGGTAGAAAATGAGTCCACTAATCTACTCTCAGTATTAAAAAAAATTTTAATTCCATTGGTGTAGAAGTTCAAAGACTGTAGAGCTTAAAAACCCATGATCTATGGCAATGAATTAAGGTCATGAGTAACTTTCCTTTTGCACTTTTTGTCCCATAAAACCATAACGTCATAGCAAATTTCATCAAAATCACTTCAGCGGTTTAGCTTTTATAATAAAAAAAAAACATTTCAGATTTGACATTTGCGACCAGACACTTGATATCCTAGCGGCCAAACCAAGCAACTCAGGACTAAGATATGTTGACTTAAATCGAATTAGTTTCATCCGAGGAATATTCTGAGAGCTGTAAAGTCATTTCAGTGACACGCTGTATAGCTTACACTCATACACTTTTAGTTAATTAAGGCCATATAATTCTGTTCGACAATGGTCAAAATGAACCGAAAGTCTTAAAAATCATCCTTTTTACGTAGGTACAACTGCATGGTATTCTTGTTTAAATTTTATACCTACCTCTATCAGTTTTCTAGTTTTTATTAATTAAAAAGCAAAATGCATCAAACTTTTCAAAGCAAATATCTCCAAAAGCGATAAACTAATGAATTGACCAGGGGTAGGATTTCTATTTAATAAAGAGCATACTTCAAGATTTTCGATGAATTTTGACCATGCACTGTCGAAGCAAAAAGCAATATGTCCTAATATACAGGGTCATCAGTTATAAGCGTACGAAGCGGCCATATCTCGGGAACTATTTGTCCTAAAGCATAAATTAAAAAATTTCCAGACATATAAGTTACCATGAGAAATTTAGTAAAAATATTTTCAAGATGGCGGCATTTCGGGAATACCGGAAGCTGACACATCAATAAAAGTTAATAAATAATAAATAAATAGACAGTCATCTTTGTTTGACAGCATGGAAACTGTTGATGCTAATATTGATAAATTTTTTAATTCGAATTTGTTTCTTATGTTATTGTTTCTATGACAAAATGTAACCATAGCAACATAATTAATGACATTACGTTGTTAATCGCGAGCAGCATTAAAAGTATTTTTTCATAACAATCATATAATTTTATTTCTAATATAAATCAATCAATTATCATTTAAATAACCAATATCTAGAAATCCTACCATCATCAAACATATTTGGTCCTTCGAGTGCAGATTAAGAACAATCAGTGAAACATAATAATATCAAGTGAATCAGAAATCAGAAATCTACCCGGCATTTTGTCCTGCCTATCTACGCTACGAGACTGATCGGAACACGGAACGGCCAGAGCACGGAGACGGCAAGGGCGACCGGCAGAGTCCTTCACAGAAAAACAAACCTGTGACTGCAGCCTGCAGTCAGAACTCAGAACCAGAAGTCAGACATCGGACTACGACTACAAAAGTACTACGCAGTCAAATCAATCAAATTCAGATTTAAATAACCCAGATAAGTCCTTCCCTTTTCTATCATAACCTAGCTATTTTTATATCCTTGTTCAACAGCTACAATTTGAATTATTTCGCAAGATTATTTAATGAATAGTAATTTAATATCAAAATACAGTACTTAGGTACCTATTTCAGGTTCTGTAGGTAAATATTTGAATCAACATTTAAATTCAAACAATCCTAATTAATTCAATCATGTCAAAACAAATTGAAGCAAGAATAAAAAACTTAAAAAATGAAAGATCAATCATCGAAGCGTCACTTGCCAGATTCCAAACATTTTTATCAAATTTAGCTGATGATCCATCGAAAAAAGACCAATTAAATGCAAGAATCACTAATGTTCAAGTTTTATTAGGGAAATATAATTCAAATTCCTTGCGAATTATAGAACTAGACGAGGAACATACAGCTGAATATCTATCAGAACTGGAGTTATTTGAAAATACATATTATCAGACATTGGCAACGTCATCTCAATATATTCCATCAGTTGCAAATGTATCGCCTGAAACAGTGAATCAATCACAAGTAGCACAAGAAGCGCAAAATAATGTACAGATATTCTCAGATGTAACTCAACATGCTCAATCCCAAGCAGTAAAATTACCCGTAATCAACTTACCTGTATTTTCTGGTTCACCAGAAAAGTGGCTATCGTTTTATGAAACTTTCGAATCATTAATTAACAGCAATAATAACCTTAGCAAAGTTCAGAAATTTTATTACCTGAAATCTTGTTTAAAGGACGATGCTGAAGCGGTAATAGGTTCTTTAGAAATAACATGTGAAAATTATGACATCGCGTGGGAACTTCTAAAGGAACGGTTTCAAAATGATAGGCTTATCATTCAAACTCATGTACGAGCATTATTTGAGTTACCAATCATAACAAAGGAAGCACCTCAACTATTGAGAAGGCTTTTGGACGACATTAACAGGAACATACGCGTTTTAAAATCATTCAAGCAGCCAACTGATTCATGGTCTACGTTATTAATATATTTAATATCAACAAAATTAGACAATTCCACCAAGCGGGAATGGGAAACAGAGAACATTTCAAATCAAGTACCAGACTTCACTAAATTTCTGGATTTTTTAAAGAAAAGATGTCAGTTATTAGAGGCTCTTCAAACCAATAGGGAAAGTTACAAAAACACCTCGGAATCTCAAATCAGACCGCGTTTCAACAAAATTCAATATAATACACGATCTTTAGTCACATCAAACATATCAAGCACACAATTCAAATGTTTCTATTGTAATGAAAATCATTTGATATTTTATTGTCAGAAATTCTTAGCTTTACCAATCAAATCTAGATATCAGGAAATCAAAAAACTCAAATTATGTGTTAATTGCTTTAGAAACAACCATTCAACCGGTAATTGCTTTTCAACAAGAGGCTGTAGAACGTGTGGAAAAAGACACAATTCTTTATTACATGATGCCCGCAATACAAATACAGAACAAACAAACATTCAACCAAACAATCAATTCCTATTTAATCAATCAAATACTAATCAATCAAATACCAATCAAACAAATACCAATCAAACAAATACTAATCAATCAAATACTAATCAATCAAATACTAATCAATCAAATACTAATCTATCAAGCACCAATCAACCAAACATGCAATATTACCAAGTTCAATCAACTGAAAATCAAAATCCGAGATCTTTTTCTCTCACATCATCAAAAATCAATCAAACAGAAATTTTACTATCAACAGCAATAGTTGATATTTATGACCAATTTGGTAACCCGCATGAGGCCAGGGTTTTACTAGATTCAGGCTCTCAATCTAATTTTATAACAACCGAACTTTGTAACAAACTCCAATTAAACAAGGAAAAAATCAATATACCTTTGTCAGGCATAAATCAGAAGGAAATAATGATTAACTACTTGACTAATGCTACAATTAAATCAAAGGTAAATTCTTTCCAATTCACATCTTCTTTCTTGTTGCTAGACAGCATTACAGAAAAATTGCCCGTAACAAAACTAAATTCAGAGGACATTATTATCCCGGAAAATATCATTCTGGCAGACTCAAAATTTAACATACCAGCCAAAATTGACATACTTCTCGGCGCATCGGTGTTCTATGATTTATTGTGCATCGGTCAAATTAAATTAAAACACAATCAGCCAATATTCCAGAAAACCAAGTTTGGTTGGGTGATATCAGGAAAAATACCAGTAAAGTATAATGAAAAAAGAACAATCTGCAACTTTGTAGAAATTCAGGAACAGCTTCAGCAGTTCTGGGAAATTGAAAATTGTAACCAGGGCAAAGCGTATAGCAGAGAAGAAGAAGACTGTGAAACAATATTTACAAAAGAAACTAGAAAAACTCATGATGGACGTTTCATCGTACCATTACTCATCAAGCAAAATGAAAGGAATATCGGAGAATCATATAGTTCAGCACTAAAGAGATTTCTAATCTTAGAGAAAAAATTAAACAATAACAATACATTTTCTAAACAATACAAGTCATTCATGGAAGAATATGTGTCCTTAGGACACATGTCAATAATCGAAGCAGATCAGCTTGATAATCACCAATCATTCTATTTACCACATCATGGCGTTCTCAAGGAAGACAGTTCCACAACAAAATTGAGAGTCGTTTATGATGCGTCTGCAAAATCAGATACGGGAGTATCACTAAACGACAAATTAATGGTCGGACCTAAAATTCAGGAAGACTTATTTTGTATTCTAATTAGGTTTCGAAAACACAATATAGTCTTAATCGGGGACATAGAGAAAATGTACAGGCAAGTCCTCATTCAAGAAAATGATAGAGATTTACAGCGCATACTATGGCGCAAGGATCCAGATTCACCATTGCAGCATTATCGCCTAAACACGGTGACTTATGGAACAGCAAGTGCATCCTATCTGGCCACCAGATGTCTATATCAGGTTGGAATCGAGAATGAGAAAGACTACCCCATAGCAAGCAATGTCATCAAAAGGGATTTTTATGTAGACGACTTGTTATCAGGAGCAAACACACCAGAGGAAGCTAAGCAATTGAAGAAAGACCTTCACACGATTTTAAGCAAATCAGGATTCATTCTTAGGAAATGGTGTTCTAACAATCAAGAAGTACTTTATGACAATTTTGCAAACAATGATCAACCAATTCAACATTTTATTTCGGATAATCAAGTTAACAAAACTCTTGGTGTTCGATGGAACTCACAAGAAGACATTTTGCAATATACTGTCAATTTGAACACACATGATAGCCGAATCACAAAAAGGACAATACTATCAACCATATCACAAATCTTTGATCCCCTTGGTTTAGTCGGACCATGCATTATCAAGGCAAAAATTATTTTGCAACAGTTATGGAAACTGAACCTTAATTGGGACGAATCTGTACCGAGTCAACTTCACACAATGTGGAGTCATTTTCGTAGCCAAATCGAGCATTTAAATAACATGAGCATACCAAGGCAAGCAACCATAATTAATTGTAAATCGATTCAGCTACATGGTTTTTGCGACAGTTCGGAGCTAGCGTACGGTTGTTGTATTTATGTTAGATCTTCAGATTATTTCGGAAATCATACGGTAAGACTCCTCTGTGCCAAATCCAGGGTAGCTCCCCTAAAAACAATATCACTACCAAGATTGGAACTTTGCGGAGCCGTCATTTTGGCGCGACTCATGCGAAAGGTCATTCAGTGTATTGACATTTCATTCAATCAAGTTTTCTATTGGACAGATTCTACAATCGTTCTCTCATGGATATCAGGGGAAGCGAATCAGTGGAAAACATTTGTATCAAACAGAGTTTCTGAGATTCAACGATTAACAGAAATTAAGAATTGGAAACATGTTAGAAGCAACGACAACCCCGCAGATATTATATCTCGAGGTGTCAACCCAAAACAATTATCAGAATCAGATTTATGGTGGCGAGCATCACCATGGCTTTCGTTGGAACAAACAAATTGGCCTGAAAGCAAACAAACAATACAAGAAAATGTGCCAGAAGCAAAGAATTTAATTGTTTTATCAGAATTTTCAACACAATCAAACATTTTTCATATTACCTCATCAATCAAAAGGCTACAACGCATAGTAGCATATATACTTCGATTTAAACATAACTCTTTAAAAAATACTCCAAAGTTAACAAACAATTTAACTGTTCAAGAATTAGATAAGGCTCTAATTTGCCTGATCAAAATTGCTCAAAATAATGTTTTCTCTGCGGAAATTGCTATACTAATGAAAAACAAAACTTTGAAGCATAACAGTAATATCATATCGTTGAACCCATTCTTAGACAAAAACGAAGTTTTGAGGGTTGGGGGTAGAGTGAAACATGCAGCTAACATAACATTTTCACAAAAACACCCTATTATATTACCAAAAAGGCATATACTAACCGAACTTATCATACGGGATGAACATTATAGACAATTACATGCAGGCACACAAGCATTATTATCAACTTTGCGTACCAGATACTGGATTATTTCTGGAAAAAATATGATCAAGGGCGTGTTAAGAAAGTGTATTGTATGTTTTCGGACAAAACCAAACGAACTAAAACCTTTTATGGGAGACTTACCTGAAGAACGTCCATTTCTTCATACAGGAATTGATTACGCTGGCCCATTTAACATGAAAACTAGTAAACTAAGAAATGCAAAAATTGTGAAAGTATATCTGTGCATATTTGTGTGTTTCAGCACTAAGGCAAGTCATTTAGAGTTAGTTGTCGACCTGTCGACGGAAGCATTTCTGAACTGTCTCAAGCGGTTCATAGGCAGACGTGGTAAGCCAATCAAGCTATATTCAGACAATGCAACCAATTTTAGAGGAGCTGATAATTCACTCCAAGAGTTTGTATCTTATATAAATCAACCAAATGTTCAGTCCAAAATCATTGATTTCACGACTTCAGAGTCAATATCCTGGAAATTTATCCCAGCGAAATCTCCTCATATGGGTGGAATCTGGGAAGCTGCAGTAAAATCTGCAAAATTTCATTTACGACGTGTAGTCGGTAATCAAAGTTTAACTTATGAAAATCTTAACACTATAATAATTCAAATTGAGGCTTGTATGAATTCCAGACCGCTCACTCCTATTTCAACAGATCCCAATGATATATCAGCTCTCACACCTGGTCATTTTTTGATCCTTTCTCCTCTTACTTCTATTCCTGAACCAAACTATTATAACCTGAATACCCCAATCAATCATCTTAACGAGTATCAACGGCTAACTAGGACGCTACAATCATTCTGGTCACGTTGGTCAACCGAATACTTAACAGAACTTCAGCAACGCACCAAATGGAAGATCAAGAATCAAGAGATGCTGAAACCTGCTGTTGGTACTTATCAAAGACCCTCTCAGTCCTCCAATGAACTGGAAAATGGGACGCATTTTGGAAGTCTTTCCAGGGAGTGATGGTGTAGTGCGAGTGGTATCTTTAAAAACTCCCACTGGCGAAACAAGGCGATCAACTTCAAAAATATGTCTTTTACCGATCTATAATGATGTAGATTCGGTTGTAAATTGATTTTTATGTATATAAATGTTTAAATTTATCTTTTTCTTGAAACTGATAGTTTCAAGGGGGGCGGCATATGTTGATGCTAATATTGATAAATTTTTTAATTCGAATTTGTTTCTTATGTTATTGTTTCTATGACAAAATGTAACCATAGCAACATAATTAATGACATTACGTTGTTAATCGCGAGCAGCATTAAAAGTATTTTTTCATAACAATCATATAATTTTATTTCTAATATAAATCAATCAATTATCATTTAAATAACCAATATATAGAAATCCTACCATCATCAAACATAAACCATGAAAACATTCTCCAAATTATTAACTTACATTTACATTAGAAAATTACAATTGTGCCAGAGTTATTTAAACAGGATTATATTTACATAGCGAGGTACCTAGCTAAGTACTTACATACTTTTCTTTTTGCTAAAAAAATATTTTTCCCCCAGAATGTGTTATAAAAAAACACAAGGCAATCAATGAATTCAATATAAAAATTTATACTGACGTCATTCGATGAAAATTTTTATTTTTTTTTCCAAAAAATTTTAATAAACAAAAATTATGAGATATTGTTTTTTAACTGAATAACATGAAAAAACAATACAGGGGTCCCAGCTCATTCGCAGCGGTCTCTGTGAGCCAAACACGATTGATTTTTTCAAATTTTTTTTTGCAAGTTCAACTACAGGATCACAATGGGCCATTATTTAAATTTATTTTAGACTATACAGAATGCCCCATAATATGAGAGTGGCATATCAAAGTTATGTTTTTTCAAATGAAATGCTCCTATGTTATCACATTTTTAGATTGTCTGAGAAGAAAAAATATAAGATTGGCTTTTACACTTGATGTTTAAATTGAGAAGTTTGTGAGTTATAAACAAGTGCAATACGCCATTTTTGAAATTCGAGGCCCTGTACAACGAAAACGGTTCAAGATATAGCAAAACGGCTTTCATATCCCTATTTTAACTTTTTATGTACTATCTTATGGTATTTATAGAAACATTTGTACTTTCTTTGTTTTTTTTTTATTTGGCGACGCGTGGAAAGATCTCAGATTTTTTCAAATTTTTTATCACCCTGTATAAACATTTTATCTACATGTTAGGATAGTACATGACAAGTTAAAATAGGGACATGTAAGCCGTTTTTCTCTATCTAGAGCCGTTTTCGTTGTACAGGGACTTGAACTTCAAAAATGATGATTTTCACTTGTTTATAACTCACGAACTTTTGAATTTAACCACCAACTGTAAACAATCTTATTTTCTCTTCTCAGACAATCTAAAAATGCAATAACGTAGGAGCATTCCATTTAAAAAAGCCATAACTTTGATATGCCACTTCGGGTTGCATGTTAACATAACGTATAAACAATGCCTGGTAGTTGCGCAGTAAGTTATTGTACCAATAGGGAAAAAATTCAAATTAACGTTTAAAATTCAGTATGAAGTGAAATAAATTCGCTTTCTATTTCCGGATGCAAATTTAGAAAGAATGGTAAACATTTTACTGAATCATTTTTAAATAATGAAATGGGAAATTAAATGAATGTTAGGTAAAACAGTATTATAATATTAGGGACTAAACAAAATAATATTATATCATAGAAAGAAATTAATAAAACCCTCACAGTAGACCAGTGGCAGTAACTGGTAGTATATGGTATAGGATACACTATAAACCGTTATAATAATAATGTTAACCCTTGTGAAATTCCTTAAGCGGCGCGGTATTTATTGACCTGACTTAATTATTCTTCTATTTCTATTCATCTGAATACTGAATGCATGGACCTAAACAGTAAACACCCATTACGTTCTCTGAAGTAGAAAGACCACTTCAACATTCTTTTAAAAATACTTTATGATAGTGTTCGTATTGAATAATATTTTATTGTGCATTTTGCTTTGTAAATAAATGAAAAACATTAGTTCTTGAACTTGACTACATTCAATATTGTTTAAAAATGCGCTTAAAATCAAGGTAAATCAAGTAAAACGTGAAAACGATTTTATTAGATAGGTACTTAACCATTCTCATGCCACTATCAAAAAAATCAGTGTATGGATAATATGCAAAATAATGCATATTTTTTAATTGTTTTACTAAGCGCCTATCTCATCAATGCAATTTTTCGTATGGCCAGATTCTGGTATATCGAGGGACTCTAGGTTAAATTAGAGAAAAGTTGTGCTATTTAAAGATGTCGTGTATTTTGCAAAAAAAAATCATTACATATTTACATCCGCGTATCTCTACAGCCGTAAACGTTAAAATACAGGGTCGTTAAATTAGAGAAAAAGATGCGCAATTTGATGATTAATAAGAATCTGGAAAAAATGTTATCGGATATTTTCAGTCGGTGTTGAAAAACTAAAAAAAAAATCGAGAATTCTTATTTTTGCCGTATCTTTCTTATTATTTGAAATTAATAAATAATTTTTTGTAGGCTTACGTAAGTCGCCAAGAGCTACCCATCTGACGTTTCAAAAATTTTCAAAGCCGACTAGATCCCAGAGTCAACTTTCGTTTTTCTTATGGCCGTCATATTATTTTTTATGTCGTTCGATGTAAAAAAAATGGAAACCAAAAATTAATAAACTTTGGTAAAAAATTCCAAAATTTTTATTCTTCTTTTTTCGAAGAAAAACAAAAAAATTCTCGCTGAAATACGTCAATATGAAGTCATACTGCTTGCCTCATGGTTTTTTAAATTTCTCTATGGTATTCGGTCCAAAAAGTTGTATTTTTTTAGAGAAAAAAGAACAAAAATTTTTTTAATCTATTTTTTGAAAATTATTAATTTTTGGTTTCCATTATTTTTTTCATACCGAACGACATAAAAAATAATGTGGCGGCCATAAGAAAAGCAAAACTTGACTATGAAATCTCTGGGATCTTGTCGGCTTTAAAATTTTTTGTAGTGCCGAATTGATGGCTATTGACGACTTATGTTAACCTACAAAAAATAATTATTTAATTTTCAATAATAAAAAAGATTTGATGAAAAAAAATTCTGTTTTTTTTCAGATTTTTCAGGAATTAATCAAAATATTAGGGATATTTAAATTAAAATTTCTGTTTTCAACCCTTACTTTGTAGAATCTCTGCATACTGATGGATGATTAATAAAACACTATAATGTTTAAAAAAATTCTACTACATATACATAGTTTCGCTGAAATAGGTCAATATAAAGTCATACTGCCTTGTCTTATAGTTTTTTAATTTCTCTATAATATTCGGTCTAAAAAATTGTATTTTTTTTAGAACAAAAAAGAACAAAAAATTTTTTCTATTATTTTCCAAAGTTTATTAATTTTTGGTTTCCATTATTTTTTTCTTATCGAACGACATAAAAAAATAATATGGCGGCCATAAGAAAACCGAAAGTTGACTATGAAAACTCTGGGATCTAGTCGGCTTAAAATTTTTTTGAAACGACAGATTAATAGCTTATAATGGCTTATGTAAGCCTACAAAAAATTATTTATTAATTTCCAATAACAAAAAAGATATGATGAAAATAAGATTTCTCGATTTTTCAGTTTTTTCAGGATATTTCGGGAACGGTCACAAATATCTTGCATGTTTTGAAGTATTCGAGATGGCCACAAAATAGCGCAACTTTTCTCTAATTTAACCGACCTCGTATCTTCAATGGTTTAGGATATCCCTGTAGTAACCCTTTAAATAGTTCTAACCCTGTATAGTAGAATTTTTTAAAACATTGGTGTTTTATTAATCATCCATCGATATTTAAATTGTTTTTCGCAAAACACCCATCTCAAAATAGCACACCTTTTCTCTTATTTAACCGACCTCGTATCTTCAGTTGCTTAAGATATCCCTGTGTAGTCGCTAATTAAATAGATCTGAATAAACGAGCACAATAAATAATAATAATTATTGTTATTATGATTCTGGCACCGAATAAAAGCTTATCTGTGAAAAAATTGCTGGTGAAGATTTAGATTTTTTACCAGGATTATCTTTAGATATTATTGAATCAGAAATAGTATTTCAAAACTCCATTGCGGATTTGTGTCCGCAAAAAGAAAAATATTTGAGATTTAAATCGTCGCGAAAAGCTAAAGAAATGTTAGCAAGTTTCTCGTAAATTATTTTTTTTACGTCAAATTTGTTTAGGTGTTATCAAATTTATTTATTAACGAATACTGCTCAAAAATGATCTTATACAAAATTTATGCAGAACCAATATTAGTGTAGGTAGAGAAGACAGAAAATAATTTTTCTGCGAAAAAATCCTGGGAAAATTTTGCAGCGGGATTATCTTTATTTTGAGATACTATTTCTCTTGTCAAATATTCCGTTGAAAAATTTTCACCCGGATTCATTTTCCAGATATAAAAAGTCAGAACATTTTTCTAAAAGTTTGTACTTTCATTAAGTCGCAAAAATAAAAAAATTTCCAAGCCAGTGATACATTTTAAGCATTTTTTTTCAATTGATAACGATTAAGGTACCCTTTTTATATCTGTAAAATCATCTAGTTTTTGCAAATAACGAAAAACAAAGATAGTAAAATGTTAACTTTGGCATTTTTTATCCCACCAAATTGAAGACCAGAATTTTTTTAATTATTTCTACCGTGCCCTACTGAGTGTCCCCTAAAATGTACTAAAGAGTTTATCCCTCATTTTCTTAACACCCTGTCCCTGTATTTAATGTAATGACTAACGACTTAGATAAAAATAGTGACTTAATTATTACCTAATAACAACAACAGAGAAAATATGAATGAATTTCTATTCATATTATTAAAACATAAAAAATAAAGGAATACCCAGTACCTATATTGTGTATCAACAACAGAAAAAGGCTATTTCAACACGTGTGATTGGCAATAATATTTCTGTGGTTGCCTCCAAGAAAAAAGATTACCTATGGGAATTTTTTCATTATTTTACCATGTGAGGTAAGAGGTAAGGATACCCATTACCTCTTATGGGATAGAGTCTAAAAATACAACGATTAGGTATTATAAGTACTAGAAAAATATCTTTTAAAAAAGCATTAGGTACCTATTATCGACTTATGGCATAGTTTGATGATAAACATTACAAACACCAATCTATTTTATAAAATAGAGAAATACATACAGCCATTTATTTAAAAAAAATGTATAAACAATTTAGTTAGATCGACATATAGAATAAAAATTTAAAATATCCAAAAATAACAATTAAATTTTTTTATTAGTATTTCAACTAATTCATTACTTATTTAAATTTCAAAAGCACCCGCTTCTTAAGTTTATTTATTTATCTTTTTAATGTAATGACTAAGAGTTTGATAAAAACAGTGACCTAATTATTACTTAATAAAAAATTGACTTAATTATTACCGAATAACAAAAAAGTGATGTCGTCCTCAATAGTGTATTTTTTTGTTAAAAAATACACTAAAAGAAGAAAACATGAATTAATTTCTATTCACATATAAAACATAAAAGAATAAAGGAACCTAGTGCCACAGATACAGTGTGTATCAAGGACGGAAGAAGGCTATTTCAGAGAAGCGATGGTCGCTTTATACCTAACACCTAATAATTCAAATGTTAATGGGTGATTTAGTTCCTTTCTTTGTATGTTACAAGAATGCTGTAGGAATTATTCATCCAACACTGTTGTCAATTTTAAGATGTCACAAGATCTATAGCGCAAGAAGTTAATATACATCATAAAAACTGCAGATGTCACAAGATCGATTGGTTATGATTTCTAGCAGTATATTAATATACTGCACCGAACGTCGGGCGCGCCACCTCCACACTATACGCTGGAACTACATTATACGTCTCTAGCCATAAAAAACTGTTTTTTGACCTCCAGCTCAAATTCAGCCTATCTTCCTTTATTAACTATCTCTGTCTAACTAACACATGAAACGCTGTGGCATCCGATTTTGGATGTCACAACGTCGGCGGATGTCGAAGAGATAGCAAAAATTATACGTCAGGATGTCACAACGATGATTGGATGAATCTATATATATATATATATATATATATATACACACTGTTGTTAGTAATGGGTTATAGGTCAATGAGAAGTAAGACTCTTTTCTCTGGCCAAGCTTTCGGAATTACTTTATTCCTTCTTCAGGGCAACTACAAGATCAAAAACTACAGTTATAACAATATGTTTCATCAATTTTTCTACATGTAAGTACTTACGAAATTTGAGGTTAACTCTTACAGTTCTTAGGTAAATTGAATAAACAAGACTACACATTGTTAGACTACTACAAAACACTTTAAAAATTAAACACCCATTTTTTGGGTCAGTTAAAAAACTACATATTTCAAAAAATTAAAAAATAGAAACGAGTCCCCGAGATCGAGAGCCTTCCATCACGTGTCCGACATCTTGGTTAGTTATTGATAAAATTCAAGATAATATTCAATTTTTTAAATCCTTAAAAATTTTTTTAAAAAATTTTTATGTTAAACTTCAGAAATCACATGTCTCTCTTAGTCTGTCAGTTGTCGTTGTTGTATTAGTGTCTGTTCTTCTTTTTATTATTCCCGGACTTGTCATCTTGTATTTTAGTTCTTCTTTTTTTTAATTTTACTATTTTTGGTCTTATGATTTTTGTAGTCTGTGATGAGTCTATTAGTCGTTGTTTTCTATGTTGGAGTCTGTATTGAGTCTGTAATAGGAATTGTCTTTTTCTAATTGTATTAGGTAACTGTATGCTGCACTTAAGTTGTTTGTGTCTGACTTTTTGTTAATTATTTTGTCTTCTTTAGTAATTTCAATCATTTCTAAAGTCAGCCTTTTTTTATAATTTTTTTCCGTTCTTAAGATAGAGACTTCTTCAAATTTTGGTATATGGTCTTGTTCATTGGCATGTTGCGCCAATGCACATCTTTGTGGGTGCAGTCTACAGTCACTCTTGTGTGATGTTAGTCTGGTCTGTAAGTTTCCTGATGTTTGCCCTATATACACCCCATCACACCCCCCGCACGGGATTTTGTAAATTACGTTAGATTTTTTTAACAAAGGTGTTGGATCTTTAATTTTTGAAAAAACTACGTCACCTATCGTCCTGACTGTCCTCTTTGCTATCTTAATATGTAAGTCATCTGTTTTTAGGTTGTTGATTAATTTGTTGGTCAAGTTTTTTACTTGTGGTAAAGTTGCATAAATTATGTTTTGTTCGTTGTTTCCTGAGTCAGGCCCCCCTCGTGCCTCAACTTGGTTATCATTATTTTGACTTGTAACTATTTCTGGATGCACCGCTGGATTACTGTAGAGCAATTTTTTTATAATGTTCTTAGGATAGGAGTTGTCTATCAGGATTTCCTCAAGTTTTTTAAAATTTTTTTCTTTTAAAGTTTGGTGACTTATTTTGTTGATTCTGTTTTTTAATGCTAATACCAAATTTATTTTAATTTTTTTCTTCGTGGTAGGAATTGTAATTCAGGTATCTGCCTGAGGCGGTTGGTTTTGTGTACCAATCCAGAATTATTTTGTTGTCATTAGTTCTAATCAATTTCGTGTCTAGGAAAGGTACACTTTTGTTATTTTCCTTTTCCACTGTGAATGATAAAAAAGTGTTGTGGTTATTTATTTTTTCTAATAATTGATTGATTTGGTTTTTTGGTATAGCACAAATAATATCGTCTACATATTTTTTGATCAGAGGTATTTCATATGGGAGGTCGCTCAAACAGTCGTCAAGTAGATCATCCATTACATAGTTTGCTATTATGGGAGAAGCTGTTGCTCCCATAGGAGTTCCTAATATTTGTTTATAAATAGTGTTATTATATGTAAAAATTGTGTTATCAAACACGAACTGGACCAACTCAAGAAACTTTTTTTCCGGTATGTTAGTATTTTGGCTGATTGTCTGCCAGTGCCTTTTTATAGATTTTTTAACTAAGTCTATATGAATATTTGTAAATAACGATACCACGTCAAAACTGACCAACTCATAGTTATCTGGTAGTTGCATTTCATTGACTATAGTTGCAAATTCAAAGGAGTCTTTTATATAGTAGCGTTCATGTTTTATGTATGATTCA
Source organism: Malachius bipustulatus (assembly GCA_910589415.1). Taxonomy (NCBI): domain Eukaryota; kingdom Metazoa; phylum Arthropoda; class Insecta; order Coleoptera; family Melyridae; genus Malachius; species Malachius bipustulatus. The sequence goes on along the minus strand of CAJUUM010000010.1, from coordinate 3,453 downwards.
GTCAGAACGTCAGTAACTAGTTGTGCTACTCCAGTGCTTGGGGCGTTAATTGAGGAGATGATAGGACGAACACTGAGTTCTGCCTTGTGTATTTTAGGTAGTGCGTAATATTTTGCTGGTATGGAGTTGTGTATTTTGTATTTCTTGTTTTGTTCCTCTGTTATGAATTTTCGTTTGTGTAAGTCAGTGATGAGTTTGTTGGCCGACGTCTGTACAGTAGTAGTAGGGTTTCTAGATAGTACTTTATAATATTGTTGGTTTTCAAGAAGATCATTGCTTAATTGATTATATTGTTCTTTACCTATTACCACTGTTACGTTGCCCTTATCTGCTTTTGTTATTAAGATGTTAGGGTTGTCTCTTAAGAATCGTTTTGTTAATTTGACTTCTCGATTTAAGTCAAAATTAGTCTGTTGTTCATTTTTATAAAAGTTGGTTATTACATTAGTGACTTTAGCTCTTATTATGTCTTTTTTATTAACTGTATTTATTATAACTGTAGTTTTTGATCTTGTAGTTGCCCTGAAGAAGGAATAAAGTAATTCCGAAAGCTTGGCCAGAGAAAAGAGTCTTACTTCTCATTGACCTATAACCCATTACTAACAACAGTGTGTGTTCTAACGAAGGTCATTACTTCCCAAAGGGTGTGTATATATATATATATATATATATACAGGGTGATCCCGAAATGGCGGACACGGAATACAGGGTGTTGTACAGGATGTTCAGAAAGACTGTAAATTTAAGACAAAAATGAGTTCCTCGGCTTCGTTACCGAGATATAGGGTGTCCTTTTTTTTAAATTTAAATGGAAATGGCGGTCAAATTTAAACAACCTCCACTGGCAAAGCACATGATTTCACATAACTATAACGATAGTGTTTGCTTTTAATTTTCTTTATTACCGGGAACGGAATTACAGACATTTAAAGTTTACCTATTCCCTGTGTTCAACAAAGTTTTTCAATGTGGCATCGTTGTTCGAATTCGAGATTTTGAATAATATTATCGCGAATTTGTATCCGCGCAACGATTATTGTTTTAAGCTTTGTTGTGTTTCCATTTCATATGTTTCCATGGTAACATCTATCTGGGTATTGTAGACCTACACATTATTTTTCTGCCTGAAGAATGGTATCCAGTGCAGTGTTGTGACTTTATTTTCTACAAAAGTGGTCATATCTTCTTAAGGGAGCCATACTGGAGAAAACAGTAAGTAAAACGTAGAATCTTTAATCCACAAGAGACGCTGTAGTGCTGTCCGTGTCCGCCATTTCGGGATCACCCTGTATATATTCATAAATAATTTTAACAGTCATTTTCGCTCTAACCTAGGGCTTCCTGAGGCAGACCTGACACGCAGAGCCATCCAGTCATCTCGAAGCTGCAGACAACGTTGTTTCGGTCTCTTAGACCTCATCAGTACAGCACATCGAGAAATAACTAGAGGATGCATGCCAGGCCAGTCCAGGAAGACAACTTTTAAAAGTTGTCTTCTAAGAAATTCTAAACAGTCTAAGGTAAGACTGTAGCCAATCGAGAACGCATCCTCGTATACCAACTGCAGAGAGCTTCCTGCTGAGTATATTCCAGCATACACTGTCAAATGCTTTAGTGAAATCAAAGCAAATCATCACCGTATACCTCGGAGAATCCAGATTCTTGTGAACATAATTTAAAAGCTGAAAAAATGCTGTCTCGGAGGATTTTCCCTCCAAGAACCCGTGTTGCACAGAAGACAATATACTGTTGTCCCTGAAAAATGATATAATTCTGTTATACATGGCTTTTTCAAATATCTTAGAAAAGGAACTAAAAATGGAAATTGGTCTATAATTATCAGGCTCTCGGTAATCACCCTTTTTAAAGATAGGTGTTATAATTGCAGTCTTAAGTTCAACAGGGAAATAACCTGACTCTACTGATCTATTGAATAAAATAGAAAGGGGTGATTTTATGTAATTAATGATATCCTTTATCTTACTAATGGTATAGCCATCCTGGTCACATGAATGTTTATTTTTAATCGTATTTATCACATCCACTACCTCCCCAACAGTTATTGGCACAAAAAAAATCGAATTCACAATGCTCGGTCGGGGTCACGGTGCATGGTAAGCTCATGTTAAAACCGAAATAATCCCTGATGATGTCAGCTGTACTGTTAGCGAACTGATTTGTAAAAATATCTGCCATTCTGTTTTTTTCCACGACAGTGTTGCCATCGTAAAGTATCTCAGAGACAGCATTATCCCCATTGCCCCTCTTTAATGTTTCATTGACCATTCGCCATAATGCCCGTGTTCTATTAGTTGCGTTGTTTATCCTGGAATTATTATAATTCATTTTTTCAACTCGAATTTTCTTACGGAATGTTTTTTTTCTTTTCTTGTAAATGTCCCAATTTCCGGAAAGATCGACAATCGAACATAGTCTACCTAATTCTCTAATCTCCTTACTTTCAGCTACTAACTCTCGAGTTAATCAAGGTTTCCCTATAGTTTGACTCTTAACACTGGAACGCCTTAAAGGACATTGAGTATCGAGGATCCATATAAGGTTACCAAAAAATAACTGAAAAGATACATCAACACTCTTCCCATCAATGAATGACCAATCTGTTCTCGAAATCTCATATTTTAGTTGGAGCATGGTATTTTCGTTTATTGAGCGTACTGCCCTGAGATTACCCCTAGATACACATTCTTTGCTGGTCCCGTCGTTCAACGGAACCCTCAAGATAAGGGCATAGTGGTCAGCAATAAACGGATCAACAACCTGGGAAGTTAGGGCTGCCTCAATGTTCGTCAATATATAATCTATACATGAGACACTTGTATGTCCATTTTTATTAGTGAAAACCCTTGTAGGCAGGGTGTTAGTTGTGTAAAGTCCAGAAGCACTCATGATATCGCAAAGCTCCACTGTACGGTGGTCCATAGTTTTCAAATAATCAACATTTAAATCACCACACAGCAATAATCTACAGTTTTTGATTCTACTAGTTGATTCAATAATCTTACTAAAATTACGCGAAAACACACCAAAGTCACCCTTATCAGATCGATATACACACAGAATTATTAGCTTAGTACCATCATAGTTAATTGTGCAGCTGCATACCTCAAAATCAAGTTCACTACAAAACCTGCGGCACTCAAACGAACCCACAAGGAGAGAGCTCTTTGCCAGGATCAAAGTACCCTCATGTCTATGCAATCCCCTAGAAAAATGAGAGATGACCTCATAGTTCCCAAGACGTATATTCTCTACATCGTCATTCATGAACCAGTGCTCAGTCACACACAACACATCCGGATCAAAACTAGCACAAAAGCCCTCCAAGTCAACCATCCCACTGGATAGAGACTGAACATTAACAGTACATATTGTAATAAAATTCTTCTCTGTAACAATACAATCATTATACAAATCAAAATGTCCCTAATTATT
>CAJUUM010000009.1:0-56965 GCA_910589415.1 Malachius bipustulatus | reverse complement strand
TCTGAGACTCTCTACATGGGCGAATTTCAATTTATAGTAGGGATGCAACGAATATTCGGCAACTATTCGGCGAGCGTAATATTCGGCCATTTTGCCGAATATTCTATTCGGCCGAATATTTATATTTGTCGCCGAATATCTCCGCCGAATATGTTTAATTTTTTATGAATGGAAGTACCTACATATTTTTCAAGACATTTTAGGAAACTCGTAAATAATAATGGCTTGGATCTATTGTTCATCACAGTTAATCCCTTAACAATAGACTACCTATCTACCTGAATATTTTTATATCTGAATTTTTTTCTCTTTTACAAGCATTGACAGAATATTTTACACTTTAATTACAGCATCTCCTACCTGGAATTTAGCGGGTTTCGTAACTTGAAAAATACTAATTTATACCTACACAATAATATTCCCATATTATCATCAATTGGGTATTAATTTTAGGGACTCTTCAGAGAAATTATTATGAAATAAAAATCAGAGATAACACAGAACGCAGACTTCATGATTGTATAAAAATTTAAAAGAATTCCTGTTTTCAAGTGGGTCCTTTCAATTTGTAAACAAACCACTTATACAATGGTTAGGAGAAAGGCTAGTATATCGTAAAAGAAAAGGACAAAGTTCATATCTACCCATTTCACCAAAAGAGACAAACAACAATAATGGAAATATGGGATGACTTCATGAATCAGATTCCAGTGTTGACGTTAATGGGCTATAAATCAACAATAAATCACACTTCACCTTTTGAATTTTAGAAATTTCTTATTCATTCGTGAAATCTAACAAATTTAATAACATTGTTCCTCTTGTGTTTTATTATAGGGGAGAAATTGATGAACTTATAGAAATTGCTTACACTTTACCTACTCGCTTGAAATTTCAATGACTGGAACAGTAACAAAAAGATAAAGTACCCAGGTACCTACTTCTAAGAATAATTGATTATTTACTGAAAACTGATTGAATATTCCTCTGATACCCTGTTATTGTTTTGCCTAAACTCGAGCTTCAATATGAAAATGAAACAGTCAATAAAGTGAATAAAAATCACCCAACAATAGCGCTGAAACGGTTCCTTTCCGAGAATTTATTGTTTTATTAGGTACCTAAAATCCAACCTATAAAAGCACATGAATGACTGAAAGGTGCATGTAAAAAACTGGTTATGGACAAGTTGGACAACCCTCAAATAAAATAAAGATAAAGAAAAGAAGCCTGTTCGAGCTGACACTGATTAGTTTATTCTGTGATGTGGACTCACCGGGAATTAAAAATTTCTCAAAACCATAATATTGAATATTCGGCGGGCCGAATATTCGGATTCGGCCGAATACTAATGGCCGAATATTCGTATTCGGTATTCGGCAAAAATCGGTATTCGTTGCATCCCTAATTTATAGTTTCTGTGGTAAACTGTTTCAATGGGATTGTTTGTAACAATACCAACAATCAAGTTGGTATATACGGTAACTCATTGAAATAGAGCCTAACAATTTCAGTATTCAATGTAATCGCACAGGTCAATTATTTGTGTATGTTTAGAGACTCAGTCCTCGCACGATACTTGAGCTTGTTCTTATTTCATTAAGGTTAACCTCCAAAACTTTAAAATCACTTCGCACAGCCAAAAGCTTTACCTCCTTCATACATCAAGTTCCTGAAATCTTCAATTGCAGCAGCACACAGAATAGGATTCACCACACAACTCCATATTCCGGATATCAGGTGAGCCATGTTATAGTGGAACCAGAGATGTAACGAAACGATTTTTAGTTTATTATGATGATTTTATTGAGGATTTTACAGACTTGCTGTCAACCTAAGCAAATAAATGCAAGCGGAAAGGTAGAGTACCAGATTAGTTCCACTCTTGGGGGATCACTTTTATGACTATTGCCCTATTGTTAAAGTCATAAAATGCTGTTGTTCGATAAGTATTCCGTTTCGTTATATCTCTGGTTCCACTACACACTAATACTTACACCCACATATCGTTATCATATTGCATACCATTAAATGTTCAAAAGAGATGATAGTTTTGATTTCAATATTGTCATAATAGTCAAGAGTCCAATAAAAAAGTCCAAGAGTTTTGGAAAGGCTGATACTTTCAGATCAGACTTTATTTTAGCCATAGAAAGTCACTGTTTCAGTCAACACGCCAGGTGTTGGGACATGCAGCAGGGGAACGTTTTCAAAGTTTTCAAAAAAAATATCTGAAAATTCCCTTCAAATTTTACTGTTTGATGACAAACTGTCAACGCAATATCACAATAATACTATAACGAGAAATAGCCCACCTTATTCGCGAACAAGAACAATTCCAGATACATTTATTTGTTTGTTTATTTCCTCAATTTTTATGATGGAAATCCATGGAAAGACACTTAATTCCAGTGACATGCCAGGAATGACATATTGACGGCTAGTGCGTGTTCTACTAAATACCAGAATAGTTCCGCGTTCTACTGTTCGTGAGCTATCTAGACTCCGTGGCCAGGGATATAAAGGTGAAGCTGTCGGCGCTCTAGCGGTCAATCGTGTCTTGGATGTGAAAGCTGAAGTATACAGAATAAGGAAGACAACTAGGACATGAAGGCGCGCATACGCGCGCCCTTATCTGAAGTAATCCCCGAGTTGAAGCAACTGACATATTATGCTCCCTAACATTAATATTGTACAGGCATTTTATGATAATTCTGGTAGGTGTGTATAATATTATTATAGTCCAATAAAGTCTAAAAAGTCATACGTATCGATTAAGAATACACATCCTTTTTTTAGTTCGATTTATTTTGTTTCATATACTGGTTCTCGTAGAAACCGTCCAGTTTGTCTAAACACTCCATCCCGCATAAATAAGTATACGTCAACATTGGTTTTGAATGAGAATTAAATGCACAACACAGAGGATAGAATGTCATTACGTGAATAAATTTTATGTAGTTGTCAGTGGCTCTCAAACTGACGTAAGCGATTCAATTCATTGTTTGAATGATTTCTTCAATAATTTACGCTCCTTTACAACTTGACAATTAACTGTTTGACATTTTCTGGTGAAATTAAAAATATTAATTCGGACGGTTAGTGTGACGTCACATCTGACTTTTTAAAGTTAATCCTACTATATTCATATTTTATATTATTGAACATTATTATTGTAAAAGGGAACCACAATCACTGTTTCCTGTTTACTCAGGCCTCGGGCCTCGGCTCTATCGAACAGGCACCTACCGTACACTCACTGTGGAATTCCCGCGAGTCTAACTAACGAATGTTAAAGAACTCGTTTATTTCACAGAGTATTAAATTGATAGTCAAACTTCAACTTTGTCCATTAAGCACATTTTGAACTCTAATACATCCAAGTGGTCTGCGATATTGTCTACTCGTCTCCTATTACATCTGCAATTCTTCATATGCCCAACTACAATTGTACGGTGTTGTCTCTTATCTGAATCTTATTTCATATTCTTTATCTGACTCTTAAACTGATCTGGGCATTTCAACGACGAATCTTATTAATTATCTTTACTTGAATCTTAGACTGATCTTCAACCACACAACATAATCTACTTCTTGTTTATGTAAATACTAATCTTGATGGACCATGTTGCATTGAAATTTTCGACACTACATCTAATAACATTGGCAGCGGTGCGCGGCACTCGTATTTCGAGGCCTCAACCTTTACTTCTCTGGGATCTACACAGTTTACGCGCCATCTACCGAAAGATATCCCGCGTAGATTATTGTATCACCATTGTATTGTTTAGAGGCCTCAACCTTCACATCTCTGGGATTTACACACTTTACACGCCATCTTACCGAAATATTTCTCGCGCAGGTGTCACCATTGTATTGTTGCGTCCTCAACCTTCACTTCTCTGGGATCTACACAGTTTACGCGCCATCTACCGAAAGATATCCCGCGTAGATGTCACAACAATTCGATGCTCACCATTGGGATCTCGGGAACGGTAAAAGATACAGGGTGGGTTAAATTAGAGAAAAGTTGCATAATTTGATGCTTAATAAGAATTTGATTTTTCTTTTTGAATATTTTCAGTCATTGCTGAAATATCCTGAAAAATCAAAATTTCTTATTTTACCCATATCTTTTTTATTATTGGAAATTAATTAATTATTTTTTGTAGGCTTTAATAAGCCGTCAATAGCTATCTATTTGACGTTACAAAAATTTTCAAAGCCGACTAGATCCCAGAGTTTTCATAGCCAACTTTTGTTTTTCTTATGGCCGCCATATTGTTTTTCTATGTCATTCGGTATGAAAAAAATAATGGAAACCAAAAACTATCGAGCATCGAATTGTTAACCACCCTGTATAGTGAACTGTGACTCAGTGAAGTACAGACAAGTGGTGTAATATCTGTGAGTGGAGACAGGAGGACAGCTGATTATTTAGATTGAGATTACAAGTTTAAAAGTTGTATTTGTGTTTGAAAATTGCATTTGCAGACTTTAGTAATGATTTTATAAGTGTGAAACCCGTAACTATTGGTATCAGAAGCCGGATACGGATTCCAGCAAAAAAAATTAATTATAAATCGTTAAATTACGAAGTAAAAAAGAAACTGAAAGTAATAAAATGTCCGAGTCTGAGAAAATGTTGGCGAATATTCACCACATAGGTGTGCGGTGATCTTTAGCGCTAAGGTATACTTCGAAAATCGCTCCTATAAACTGTCTATTATCTAGAGTAGGAGTTGCATTAAATTATTCTCAGTGAGTGCATTAGACACAGAAAAAGGTCTTTGACATTGAACTCATGGGTAAGGCTCTTGCTGTATTGATACTTAATAGTTGAAGAGAAGATAAAATGCGAATCTGCAACAAGTGCAGAAAAAAAGAGGCGGACATTAACGTGATCATACCATGTGGCCAATGTGGAATTAAATACTGTCAAGAATGCTCTATGCTATCAACAACAGAAATGCGAGCTATGGTCAAAAAGACTTGCCTAATAATGTACTACTGCCAAGAATGCATCGGGTGATCGTGATCCACAAAATTTTTCATCAATAATTGGTTCTTTGGAAAAAATGAAGCATGTCTGCCAATCTGTCAGATAAAATTCAAACTATTATTGGTAGGTGTGCTCAGGTGCAATGAGCTCAGACATGACTGCAATAGATATTATCTCTCTCTTCCAAGGCACTAGTTGATGAAAAATTTTGTGGATCACACGACAGTTTAAAGTCAAGTAGTGCGTGTATCAAACTGGAAAAACTAGTAAAGGCCGAATATCCGGAAATATGCCCAACCTGGAATTGATCGTCCAAGAGCCCTCTGCTTGCATGACAAAATTTCAGCTTTAGAAGAACAAATAAAAATCCTTAAAGATACAAACTTAATTGGACTTCATCAGCCCTTCTCACAAATAAAAACAACTGTATAAAACAGAATAAATCTGAAATAAAGAATGATAATAATGGTAATCTTAAAACTTCTACTGATAAATATTCTGACAAATTAAAGGTGCCCATACACTATCCAATACCTTCCAAAACGAATAATATTATTATAACGAACACCGCTCTGGAAAAATTCTAGTAATTCTTTAACCTTTAACATTCTAGTCCACAATTTGCTTGTTTGGGTGAATATCTAGATGAGCGGCATGGGTGTAGGGCGAAATGGCTTATACTATCGGATAGCTCGTGTCTCTAGGAGTATCAAGGACCATTGAATTTTTGCGCCGGCAAGTAATAGTCGAGATATAAGGCCTTAAAGTGTCATCCTTGCCCTAATACGTGTATTCGTCATATGATTGCGCTCGAACAGGAAACGCTCGATCGTCGTGTGTTCGACGGATAAGCGAGCTGCCTGTTCGCGCGTATACTGTTCGAATACACGTATTAGGGCAAGGATGAAACTCTAAGGCCTTATTTCTCGACTATTACGTGCCGGCGCAAAAATTCAATGGTACTTTGATATTCCTAGAGACACGAGCTATCCGATAGTATAAGCCATTTCGCCCTATACCCATGCCGCTCATCTAGATATTCACCCTTGTTTGTTTACATTCTTTTTTTTTATACTGAGTTAGTCAATGACATGTTCGCGACAGTTCCAGTCACATGTCATGTGACACATCGACAGACAGACGTTAGTTCTATGGATTTCTGGAGTGGGATCGCCGAACAATCTGACATTTCCAGAATCCATGAATCGACGGCTGGTGCGCCGGTGCGACGTTCGAGAATGTACCTGCTAGAACGGAGTAGAACGTGACTACTGCTGCGTCGGGGGACTATATAAGGACAGCCTGCGGTTGCGTGGAAAGTAGTAGTATCCTGAACGTGAAACAGTGAAGACTGAAGTATAGACAGAGCAGAAGTGAAGTGTGAAGTAAGGGAGCCAGTAGTGACAGATAGCGGATATAAAGAATAGACAAGTGCAAGTAGTAGTGTAGTCAGCTGTTTGTGTTTTGATTATTTAGAATAATTATTAGAGGTTATAAGTACTTGTGGTGTTAAACAATAAAGGAATTTACAGACTTTGGTGGTGATTTATTTATTGTGAGACCCGTAACATTATATTTAATCCAAGATGCTCATACAAAAGCAACTATAAAAGAGGTAACGTTTATCGTCGTCGCAAAAACTGTATTAATTAAAATAAATTGTCTCGAAGTACCTACCTCTAATCGTGATCTTAAATGAAATCCTTGGAATTCGTTACAAATTACTAATGACAAATTAATAATTATTATATGATTGACTGAAGCTGTCAAAAACCGTGAAAAGTTACCTAACTTTGAATTTAAAACCAGCTTAGTGACCCCAAGCCCTGCATGAGGGTGCTGTAAAAATTATTGCAGGTTTTGAGAGGAAAGTGTGTGCAGAATATTTTAGCGTATTTGTCCGTACTACATGCCGAGTCATCCACAAATGGGCGACAGTCATGTTTCGCTTACACACAAACATCCCATTCCTCACTACTCAATGTTTCACCCACACAATAGTTGGATTGGAAACAATCGCTTCTCGCATGAACCTCATCGTGTATTCAGTGTTTGGTTGGACACTTAAAATTTCTCGTGCGAGCTTGCGGTGCGTGCGTTCCCCGCATCGCACGCACTCCCCGGATGCAGCTACGCCTAGGACACGGTGTTAGCCTTTCCCCTCCCCCCCCCCCCCCCTTGACATCACACTCACTGACGGCGTCTCGATACATGTACACATGATATAAATAGACGCCGTCAGTGGTCGGGGAAACCGGTTAGGGTTCCAAATAAACGAGCGCATTTGACAGTTGCATGGTTGCCAATTTCACTGTTAACTTTTTGATTACAGTACAGTAAATGCGGAATTTTTAGTGACAAAAATTAAACTACCGATCGACGGCTCGAGCTCCACGGAAACCTAAAATTAGTTCAATTCAATTGATAACGATTGCAACAACCTCAAGAAGTCAAACTTCAGGACAACGTGAACTTAAAACTTCAACTAAATCACGACAATTAACTGACAACAATGGTCAGGTGAACGGTTTCTTTATTTGGAACCGTTTACGCTTAGCCCAGCCTGGTGACATCACACTGACGGCGTCTATATACAAGTACAAGCACAGTATAGAGCCAGGTACAAGTATGTCGGCGCTCAGCCTGTGACGTCAGTCAGGTGATATCTATACATGCGACTCGGCAGGGGTGCGTTCATTTATGTAGTCTCCTGTTGGAGTGATTTACGTCAGAGCGATGCGATTGTGTCAGCGAGTGTGCTCAGAGTGAGTTTAAATTTTGGAACGACTACTGGGTAGTCTCTGGGCGAATGAACAGAACATAACCAATAAAAATAATACTTAATAAATAGATAATCAAAGAAGTAAAAATAAAGCTTGAAGGTAAACAAACGTGTTCCCCATAACGCGCGTCGTTGCTATATTTGCCATCGATACGTAATAGGTATACTATATTAACAAATAACCTGAATAATTGTAAAACATCACCATTTTCCAGTGTGAAAACTCGGTAGTTCTCCGGGGTAAAGGTACCTATAATATCACGCATTACTACTGTATGCTTCACCAATTTTATCAATGCGTTTAACTTATTACTACACGTTGATTAATTTCTAGATAGTCTACCAAGGTCACATGAAAATTCAGCAGTGATGTCAGATCTCGAATTTTGTAGGTGCAATGAGGATGAGGAATCACAGAATAAATAGACATAATTTATTACATCATCAACAATTTTTGTTTATTTGAAAATACAAAGAATTTAAGGTTTCTTTTTGAATATAACGATGATGTTAATTCATAAAAGGTATTTATAATGAAAAAATAACAAGCACCTATTTGTAAAGAACATTTTATTGGAAAGTTATACACAAATTACAAATAATATAAATTAATGCAAAACTTGACAATTGATAATTTAATATTCAGAGTCATATAATCAGTTTCTTAAATTAATACCTAATTAAAACATTCCACATTTCTGCCATAACACCAGTATGATGTGTATTTCGCCAAAGAGAAATAACGTCGGTACTCTCATCGCTTAAAGGACGATTGAAGTTCGACTTTGCTATACCCCACACATGTTCGATTGGATTAAAAATGCAATGGTATAGTGGAAGTCGAAGAATTTTGTGTCCATACTGTTCAGCTAGCTAAGGAATCCACTATATACTGCTTTGGTTTCTTTTGTTCCTGTTGTGAAACCAATAAGCATTTTAGTTATATAAAAATCATAAAGTCAATACAAAATATACTTATTCACAATGTCTAGGAGCTGAGCTTTCAGCGAAAAAGGCTCGAAACTAATGTTCTTCCTGCGCAGCGCATTCGTCAATTTGTTGTTTATTTGAAGAAGAAATTGGTGGTTTATTTTCAACTGCACTGTGGTAAGGCGCATTGTCCATAATATTCACAGAAGGTAACTTGGTTTTAACTGGTTTTCGAACCACTTGGTAAAATTTTCATGATTCATCTCTCCATGATAATCTGGATCTTTTGTTGATGAAGAGAAAATCAATTCTGTCCCATCAACAAAACCATTTATCTTACCTGCATGCAAAACTATGTACCTAAATAATGAAAATAAATGATATTATATTTAATGCCTATAATTATACATCATTATAACATATATAAGTATTTAAAACAACTTTTGCCTTCCGTCTTCTGTTCAGTTTCTTGGCACTGCGTGGGTTTTGATCCTGCCAAGACCTTATTCCCTGTTGCGGTTAGTAATTATTTTCGTAATACTTGAAGAAAAATTATACAAGCTGGCAACGTAGCAACCATGCCACCCAACGAGCCCTTGCTGGGCAGGAAGAAGAGAGGAGAGACGTATCGAGACGCTCGTAAGAATCGGACACATAACACGACCGGCAGGTCCGCACAAATCGATACTCGCGAACCGGCCACCGGTACAATAATTATTGTTATTTGAATTAAGTTTAATTTCTCAATATATAATCAAAAATCAAAGTCTCGTTTATCTAAATCGTAATAACATATCGCATTCAATCGAATATATCGAAAATCAATTGGTCCTTCGAGAAGAAAATCGAACCAAGCATAAATAATCAAAATCAACAAATCACAAACATATTTGGTCCAATCGAGCCGGAGATATCAAACCTATGTGGAAGTTCCAATCGGTGGAGGATAGAACGAAACAAGACCTGTGGAGGAAAATCACGTTCCTTTCAGTAAGTCCTATCAAATACATAATTAAAGCATGATTCGAAATGTTGCTTCATTAACAAAAAAAATAATAGCAAAAGTTTGATATTCATAGCACGTACATACAATTACTTTGCCTAAATATTCGTGGGTGACTCATATTTGACAGACTTTAAAATGGCAGGTGATAAAAAAAATAAGGGTGAGAAAGTAGAAAAAACAGAAGAAAACGAAATCGAAACATTAGAAACGCAAAGAAGTAGTATTCAATCAAAACTTGCAAGGTTTGAAACGTTTGTAAGCAATCCCGAAAATAAAAACAAAATTACAGAAATAGCAACCCGACTAAGTCAAATTCATGATGAATTTAAAAATTTCGACACGGTACAGTTTCGTCTGGAGAAAATTGTTTCAGGTAATGCGGAAAGCGAGCTCAAAGAAAACAAAGAACGCGAATCAACGGAAAACAGATTTTTCAAAGTAATTTCTGTAGCGAAAGATATGATCGAAAAAACGGATAGTAACCAATCAAAAATCGAAAATAAAAAAGATATTAGCGAAGTAACAGAAAATCAATTCACGAAATTACCAGAAATCGAACTTCCTAAATTTTACGGTACCTACGACGCTTGGTCAAGTTTCTATGACATATTTGTCTCAGTCGTTCATTCAGAGAAGTGATCTATCTCAAATTCAAAAGTTCTTGTACTTAAAGGCATGTTGTAAAGGCGAAGCTTATAAAATAATCGATTCAATAGAAATTACAGGCGAAAATTATGAAATTGCTCTAGAATTATTACGCGAAAGATACGAAAACAAAAAAGCTATAATCAGTCACCACGTAAACGGAATATTGTTCAATCTACCGGAAGTAATGAAAGAATCGCACGTTACTTTAAGAAAATTAGTAGATACGTTTAATCAACATTATAAATCGCTAACGAAACTCAAATTGCCCACAAATTGCTGGGATGCGTTGTTAGTTCCAATCATTCTCAAAAAATTAGATAACGCAACCAGAAGAGAATGGGAGATAAGACAATCAGATAAAAAATTAGCAGACCTAACAGAACTCTTAAACTTTTTAACCAAAAAATGCCTTACGTTAGAATCGCTGTATGGCGAAGGCATAAACAAAAAGCAAAATAACTCCCCCTCGAATTTAGTGGAGAGAAATCGACCCGCTTATAATCATAATAATAATTATCGATCGGCAACTAATAAACCGATGATTTCTCAATCGTATCATGCAATAACCTCGTCTCATAACGACACATTTTCATGTCCAGTTTGTCAAGACAAACATTACATTTATTTCTGTTCGAAATTCATATCCTTGTCCATTCATGACAAAAGGAATCTAGTTGGAAAATTAAATCTATGTTCTAACTGTCTCAGATCGAATCACAAAGCTGCAGACTGTAGGTCGCAGGGTTGCAAAATTTGTTCATTCAGACACAACACGTTGCTGCATGAAAATAAAAATCAGGATTCAGAGAATAATTCCCAGGCAAAGCGCGTATTTTACAATAACAGAGAAATGCGTTACGACAATCTCGATCGCCCGAGAAACTCAGACGTAGACCCCGAATTCACGCAAGGTCATCGGGAATCTAAGCAGGTGTCAGCTGCAAGGGAAACGAGCATAGTCGCAGGAACACCAACACGGAACGTTAATATTGCTTCTACATCGAGAGATGCAAATTCCAGCGACACGGAAATCAGGCAATTGAAACCTGAAAATAATTATTCACAGAATCAGATATTCACGAGTATGATTCACACTAGTTTTCAACTGAATGAAATATTATTATCGACAGCAAAAGTATTAATTTCAGATCACGACGGCAATTTTCACGAATGTACAGCCTTGTTAGACGGAGGCAGTCAATCGAATATCATTTCAGAAAAATGTAGGGTGTCGGATGGAAAATAAATAAATAAGTGTTAGGATTCACTCAGATCGGAATGCAGACAGAAGGAATGTATAATGGGAATGGTGCGCAAGCTGGTGAAATACGGGTGTGTAGAGGAACTTGGGATAGTAACAGAGAGACGAGTAGTGGTTGTATAACCGTCGTAGAGTCAATATATGAATGTTAATAATATACTTCTTCGTCATTATTGTTATTGTATAATTATTATTGAACTGAATAAATAATGTTTCCTAATATTTGACAGCGGTGGGATATCCACAAAAATGCCTTTTCTTGGTGAAAGTGAAGTGAAACAAAAATTTAAGTTTTTAGCGAATTTCCCATGAAATAAATTTTAACATCGGGTAGTGTTGGTGCTGTTGTCCGGTACTCAAGTGTCTGAGTCGCAGCGCGAGTTTCCCCGGCGCGGGCCTCGCGTGGGTATTATGTGCTACCTACCTAGGTACTTAAGAGAAGTTCCGCTCCTCCGTTAACAACAATTAAATTTATTAGAAGCTGAATTTAGTAAATTAAAGGAAAACGGAAGCTCAAGAAATCTTGCAAGAAAACACTGACATATTACAGGTTTTCTAAGGAAAAATTATAAGGTGGTGAAGCAGTGGTATGTTATGAGAAACAGCATACAAGAATTGACCAAAATTAAAGTTTGCGACGTTCGAAGTTGATGGCACTGCAATAAAGTTTATTAATAAGTAGAGTTTGGAGGAGATAAGTTATAAAGATTATTCCAAGGTTATTCCCAAAGGTAAGCAGCTATTGCCATTGTAGTGTAAACACCCTAAAATAAATCCTGGTCACATGGAACCAATTCTGTAATGTAACATGCCTAAAATCCTGAATCCTTGTTGACGGTAACAAATCTGTGTTTGTAGTTTTGGCTCGTGATCTGTCTAGTTTTCACTTTGTTTGGACCATCCGTTGTGTTGGTGTAGTAACCTTATTTTGGTTCGTTCGTAGCAAACGCTACGAAAATACTTTGAGAGAGTCTTTTGTTGAGAGATAGGAGATTTAATTTAAAAGACAGAGTTTCCCCTTGAATGAATTGATTTATTGACTTTTGAAATGATTTGAATATTTAGTCTGTTTACCCAGTGATCCCAAAAAGGGTTTTCCTCCTAAGAAAGTTTATAGTCACGAGGAAAAAAAGAAAACCCAGTAAAAACAACCGACCTCGGACTTGCAAAGTGCCAAGAAATAAAATACAAAAACATACAAGAAAAACACACAACGAAACACATACAATGAAACGACGACATGTTAGAATCAAGCATTTGCTTGGGCGTTGAGGGGTGAGAACTAAATCTCTTGTATTATGGTAACCTGTCATTTTAACGTTAGTCTTTGCGAACCGTTTAGTACCTGTAAAGAAAAGACATAACAAAACACACATAAATTTAGACCCTTTGATGCACGAAGCCCAATCGACTTTCAATACACCTCCGCAGACTAATAGAAAAGACGTAATAAAACACACATAAATTAGACCTTGTTGATGCGAGAAGCCTCATCGACTTTCAACACACCCCGGACTAATAGCAAATAAATAAAATCGATTCCAAAGGACATCCAACGTTAAAATGAGACATAACCTATACAACAGATTGAAGCGTCGTTGTCTGACGTTGCGATTCGTGAATTAAACATACAAAATCATATCGCCGTTTCATTTAGGATTTTACATAAAAATACACCATGACAAAAACGTAAAATACAAGAGACACAACATAATATCGTCACCGTTTTGGTGCTAAAATGACATTGATAAACAAATCTGTTATATTCAGGAAGACCACATTTTATCTTTCTATTTCAAGGACTCATACCTCCTGAAAAGGAAACAAGACACACAAAAATGCATAAAAACAAATAAATAGATCAGGCGAGTAAATCAATGGCAGCAAGTAAATAATAGATCGAGCATGTAAATCAGTAGCAATAAAATAAATAGGTCAGAGCAAGTAAAATCAGTAGCATCAGAATAAATAGATAGTTTAGAGTCCAGGAAATATGAAATACAAAATGAGGCCAAACATATTATATAGCAGAGGCGTTATCGATCCGTAAAAAGACAGTCCTCGATAACAATTTAGAAAAGAAATCAAATTCGTCTGTACTTGTGTCCGTTCGCATTCCAAAACAATAAAATTTCAATTTAAATAAAATGATTAATGATCAAACAAGTCACAAGTGAAATTAATTTAGCATAAACAAAATTAAAATAAAAAAAGCAAATGTTCATTAAATTGACGATAATGACAAAGAAGTTAAAATTCACCAATAAAATGCAATCAAAGATATAATAAAATTATACAGTGTGATCGTTTAAATAGTTTCATGAATAAAATGTAAATAAAATTGTTGAGAGCTGAAAAAGTTGAAACTACAAAGAAAATGTGAACATGGTAAAATAAATTGTTAGCGAAATGTGCTTGATCAAAATAATAATAATAATAATAATCAAAAAGGCATGTGCTGGCTCAAGATTTCAATAAATAATTTAAATAATTCAAATAACACAAAGATTTCGGTAAAACGTGGAGTCAAAATGAATCATGTTTTCTGTAAAACGTGGTGTTATACAATTGGTGTAGGTAGCCTACCATCAAGGAGGGCCCCATTTGATTTTAATGAGATAAAATTAAAAGTCGAGCAGCACGTGTTAATTTACCAATTAAAATAGATAGCAATTGTAAACCTCTTTACACACAGAAATAATTATTAAAACGCTATGGGCATGGGCCCCATAACAATTAAACAAAAGCCACGTGCGCCTCCTTACCATTGGCTTTTAAACAAATCATGTTTCAAACAATAAATAAACAGTAAAAGGTAAGAGCTAGTCTCTTGTAATATTGCAATAACAAATAAATAAGAAAAAGAATAAACTCACGTGTGTAGTAGGCACAAATAAACAAATAACAAATGCTGGGAGTGTATAACCAAAAACAGCTGAGCTCGACGGCCCGTGCTCACTCTCTCGATGTCAGTAATAAAGTGAAGTCTGACCGCTGAGGGTTCACTAATGGCAAATGCGTACCACGTTTTTGGATACGTTGAGTGACTGACAAAAATGACGTTTCTGCTTTGAAAGCTTGAAAAGTGACAAGTGACATTTGAATTCACAGAATATAACTGAATAGGATCGACTCTTAAGTTTACAATTTTTAACATGCGCAGTTGTCATATGGTTTGGGTCCTTTCAGACGCCCCTTGGAATTTGGATCGTGAAAAGAATTTGAAAGAGACAAATTTCACTCTAAAATTTGACAAACGACAACTGTGCATGCGGTGACATTTCCTACTCCTTTAAAATCTAGTACGACACATGTCGTTTACAATGTTTTGCAAAAATTCTTAACCCTGAACTGATACACTTCAGAAAGCACTACACTTCACTGATCTGGAGACGAATTTGGTGCGTGGTCTGCATAACTGATGGAAAACAGTGACGGCTCGTTAACATGTTGTTACCTCTGTGTTTGTTTCTTCATTAACAAATCGTATATGCATGATGGGTTGTAGAACAATTATAAGATCCAGAATGTAGAAGACAAAATTTATGAATTACTTCAAGAACTGCGTTAGAAACAGAATTGTCGCACAAAGATACTAAAATGTTTTTTTTTTTCTGAAATTGGACTTTAATGACAAGAAAGATAGAAGAGAGAAAAGAAAAATTGAAACAATGGCTTCGGCAGAAAGGAAAAAAAAACGAACTAGGGCGAGTGAGAAATTAATCTGATGCATAAGGGTGTCCCTGGCGAATAGTTTGGTTAGACGACACTGGTCTTTTCGTAATGGTAACCTGCCGTTCTAAAAATTCTACGGCACTGGATATGGAACGATCTGAAACGGTGGTCCATAATGATTGGATGTCGATGGGGAACTGCGTCATTATTTCTGCTACAATCTGATTTTCGGGAATGGGGGGTGAAAAATTTTTATAGCAGCTGACCTGCCTGAGGAAATATTCCGTCATGGAGAAGGACTTTTCGGATGTGAATCTCATATTGCCCAACCTGACACGTTCGGCGAATTGTCGTTCACTGGACCAATAAAACTTCAAAAATACTCGCCTGAAATCGTCAAATCCATCACACGTAGCAACATATAAATTTCCCCAATCAGCTGCTGGGCCTAATAAGCAATTTTGTGCGATTTCCAGCGTCTCCATCGGTGAAGCCCCAATCGACTTGGCATACTTCTCCACTTGTTTTATGAAAAACACCGGGTGATGTTTTTCGAGCGACCGGAACACAGGCCTATTCACCAACGTGGTCATCGGTGTGGTTTTTGCGGCCAGCGCCAAGGCCACGCGCTTCCAGTCGGAATCACCTGTCTCCGATCCGATGTTCATAGCCCCAGGTTGACTATTCACATGCGATGACAAACGCCTGGGTGGTGGTGTTGGCGGTGAGACATGGCTTGTCTCAGGGATCAACAAGGATGCTGTCAAGGTACTGGTTTCTCGTCGAGGTACTGGTACTTCTGGAACCTCCTGGAAAGTGCTCTGCTGTCGCTGAAGCAAGATTGCAATTTTGGCGGCTCGTTCCTGCAAAGCTTTCCCGGCTTCAACTGGTTACGCTGCTACCTGGGTCGAGTTCACGCCCCTACGTCTGACTCCGTGGCCTCCGTCACCTCCGTCATTTCCAAATTCATTGAAATCTGTGGACCAAAATATACACAGCAGTATCGTATTCAAACAAGAAATAATAATATTAATAATGTGTGTGTGCATGTGGTTGTTTTGTTACCGCTGATTTGATTCGAACAAGTGCGAACGACCTCGCTCCTGCTCTGAACGTCGCCCTGATTGATTTGGACAAGTGCGAATGACTTCGCTCCTGCTTGAATGCCTTCGCTCCTGTTTGAATGAGCGTTGATGATTTTTGAGCGTGTGCGGAGTGTTTCGCCCCTACTTTGGATGTCTCTTGTGTGTTTCGAACGGGTGCGTTCCTACTCGGAATGGCCCCCTGGTGTTTTGTGTGTGCGCGCCCCTACTTGAATGACCCCCTAAGTGGCTCGTGTGTGCGTGCGAATGTCTGCATCCCTGTCGTGAACCTTCCTGTGTGTTTTGAGTGTGTGTGCGAATGTCTGCATCCCTGTCGTGAACAACCCTGTGTGTTTTGAGTGTGTGTGCGAATGTCTGCATCCCTGTCGTGAACAACCCTGTGTGTTTTGAGTGTGTGCGAGTGTTGGTGTTCATGATTTGAACGAGTGTTTGAGTGTGTGGGTGTTTGCGTTTCCGTTGTGAATTGCCCCGTGAGTGTTTTCGTGTGGTCGTGTTTCGACTGTGTCTCATCTGCGCTCCTGACCTGAATCGTCGTGACTCTGTGACTTGTGAGTGGAGCACTGCGCCCCTGAACTGAATTTACCTGTGACTACCTGATCGTGTGTGAAGCACTGCGCTCCTGCGGTTTCACGTTTTTGCTTACGTGACTGTTTTGAACTTGTCGGAAGGACTGCGCCCTTCATTTTCTCTTTGTCTGACTTAACGATCGTTTTGAATGTGTCTGAAGGACTGCGCCTACTTGAATTGAAACTTTTGGATTGAACGCTTGTCTCGAACATGTGTTTTTCTTGATTGACTTTTTGACTGAGGGAAACCTGTCATTTTTGCCCCTGAATTTGATTTTTTTTTTTTTTTTTAAATCTCCAATCTCTACTTGACTAACTCAAAGTATATCCTGGTCACACGCAGCAATTCTGTAGTGTAACATGGGTCGCCTTTTACGTCCTGGTCGAGGCACCAATTCTGTAGTGTAAACACCCTAAAATAAATCCTGGTCACATGGAACCAATTCTGTAATGTAACATGCCTAAAATCCTGAATCCTTGTTGACGGTAACAAATCTGTGTTTGTAGTTTTGGCTCGTGATCTGTCTAGTTTTCACTTTGTTTGGACCATCCGTTGTGTTGGTGTAGTAACCTTATTTTGGTTCGTTCGTAGCAAACGCTACGAAAATACTTTGAGAGAGTCTTTTGTTGAGAGATAGGAGATTTAATTTAAAAGACAGAGTTTCCCCTTGAATGAATTGATTTATTGACTTTTGAAATGATTTGAATATTTAGTCTGTTTACCCAGTGATCCCAAAAAGGGTTTTCCTCCTAAGAAAGTTTATAGTCACGAGGAAAAAAAGAAAACCCAGTAAAAACAACCGACCTCGGACTTGCAAAGTGCCAAGAAATAAAATACAAAAACATACAAGAAAAACACACAACGAAACACATACAATGAAACGACGACATGTTAGAATCAAGCATTTGCTTGGGCGTTGAGGGGTGAGAACTAAATCTCTTGTATTATGGTAACCTGTCATTTTAACGTTAGTCTTTGCGAACCGTTTAGTACCTGTAAAGAAAAGACATAACAAAACACACATAAATTTAGACCCTTTGATGCACGAAGCCCAATCGACTTTCAATACACCTCCGCAGACTAATAGAAAAGACGTAATAAAACACACATAAATTAGACCTTGTTGATGCGAGAAGCCTCATCGACTTTCAACACACCCCGGACTAATAGCAAATAAATAAAATCGATTCCAAAGGACATCCAACGTTAAAATGAGACATAACCTATACAACAGATTGAAGCGTCGTTGTCTGACGTTGCGATTCGTGAATTAAACATACAAAATCATATCGCCGTTTCATTTAGGATTTTACATAAAAATACACCATGACAAAAACGTAAAATACAAGAGACACAACATAATATCGTCACCGTTTTGGTGCTAAAATGACATTGATAAACAAATCTGTTATATTCAGGAAGACCACATTTTATCTTTCTATTTCAAGGACTCATACCTCCTGAAAAGGAAACAAGACACACAAAAATGCATAAAAACAAATAAATAGATCAGGCGAGTAAATCAATGGCAGCAAGTAAATAATAGATCGAGCATGTAAATCAGTAGCAATAAAATAAATAGGTCAGAGCAAGTAAAATCAGTAGCATCAGAATAAATAGATAGTTTAGAGTCCAGGAAATATGAAATACAAAATGAGGCCAAACATATTATATAGCAGAGGCGTTATCGATCCGTAAAAAGACAGTCCTCGATAACAATTTAGAAAAGAAATCAAATTCGTCTGTACTTGTGTCCGTTCGCATTCCAAAACAATAAAATTTCAATTTAAATAAAATGATTAATGATCAAACAAGTCACAAGTGAAATTAATTTAGCATAAACAAAATTAAAATAAAAAAAGCAAATGTTCATTAAATTGACGATAATGACAAAGAAGTTAAAATTCACCAATAAAATGCAATCAAAGATATAATAAAATTATACAGTGTGATCGTTTAAATAGTTTCATGAATAAAATGTAAATAAAATTGTTGAGAGCTGAAAAAGTTGAAACTACAAAGAAAATGTGAACATGGTAAAATAAATTGTTAGCGAAATGTGCTTGATCAAAATAATAATAATAATAATAATCAAAAAGGCATGTGCTGGCTCAAGATTTCAATAAATAATTTAAATAATTCAAATAACACAAAGATTTCGGTAAAACGTGGAGTCAAAATGAATCATGTTTTCTGTAAAACGTGGTGTTATACAATTGGTGTAGGTAGCCTACCATCAAGGAGGGCCCCATTTGATTTTAATGAGATAAAATTAAAAGTCGAGCAGCACGTGTTAATTTACCAATTAAAATAGATAGCAATTGTAAACCTCTTTACACACAGAAATAATTATTAAAACGCTATGGGCATGGGCCCCATAACAATTAAACAAAAGCCACGTGCGCCTCCTTACCATTGGCTTTTAAACAAATCATGTTTCAAACAATAAATAAACAGTAAAAGGTAAGAGCTAGTCTCTTGTAATATTGCAATAACAAATAAATAAGAAAAAGAATAAACTCACGTGTGTAGTAGGCACAAATAAACAAATAACAAATGCTGGGAGTGTATAACCAAAAACAGCTGAGCTCGACGGCCCGTGCTCACTCTCTCGATGTCAGTAATAAAGTGAAGTCTGACCGCTGAGGGTTCACTAATGGCAAATGCGTACCACGTTTTTGGATACGTTGAGTGACTGACAAAAATGACGTTTCTGCTTTGAAAGCTTGAAAAGTGACAAGTGACATTTGAATTCACAGAATATAACTGAATAGGATCGACTCTTAAGTTTACAATTTTTAACATGCGCAGTTGTCATATGGTTTGGGTCCTTTCACCATGTTGAGTAGAGTTGTGATAAGTAAGGATAAGTAATGAAGATTATTCTGAGATTATTCCTAAAGGTAAGCAGCTATTTTTAGCTAGTGAGTTGAGAGATGCATGATAGATAGTAATGAGTAGATGAAAAGCATGACTAAAGTTGGGGAGCTCTCCAAAGTCCAAATGGACTTACATATTTTGACTTCGACAGGTAGAAGTAAAGCATGAAGCATGAATTAAGCTGGTATAAAGCATGAAGTAAGCTGAAGTAGAATTGAACTGAAGTAGCATTTTGGGGTTAATTTGCGTCGATTCGACTTGATTTAGGTATACTACCTATAGTTTTTTAGTTGTAAAAAAAAAAAAATAAAATCAGATTTGAAAAGGGGGTTTTATGCAATTACATATTTTAATTTTGTGATTAACTATTGATTAATTATAATGTAAACGATGGAGGCCTCCTAATGATTTTGCCAAGTGATGAAGACGAATGTAATTAAAATACCTACTTATAGGTACTGTGAAGTAGTGAAGGTAATATTTCTTTATGATAAGATTAATAAGGGATGCAATGGTTTGACTACTATGTTAGAATTGTAAAAGAACGTAAGCAGATGCAATCTCTTTCATTATTACATATTTGGTATCGAGGTACAAAATATCAGTAAAATAAATATCATACGCAATCAAGGTCGACTTAATTAGCATAAAGCATCCGACGCACTGAAGAGCCAACGTCCGCTGCGTAATAAAGGAAACGAAATATCCAGACAGGGGTTTACTTTTAAGTTCTTTTAGTACTTTTAGTTTGGTGTATTCTGGTGCTCTTATAATACAGATAACAGGTGAGTTGATGTACTCACTAAATGTCCTATTCCTAAGATGAGTAGAGTTAAGGATAAGCAAAAAGAGTTAAGGAAGAAAGATTATTAAGTAGGTACTTGATAAAGATTATAGTTATTTTATGAGCCTTACTGAATAATTAAAGGAACTCGCAAGAGATTTATTTAGAGTAAGAGAAAGAAATTGAATGATGAAGCATGCATAAATCATGAATCCGCATAGAGTTAACGTATAGTCACGCATAGAGTTCACGTAGTAAAAGACAGAATCATAATAGGCACTTAAGAGACAAAGGTTAATGAGTACTGAAGATGTCTAAATTGCTGAAACGTTGAAGTAGAGCTGAGCGTTGATCGTAGAGTTCTGGGAGGCCTGTGTGGTCTGGTCTGTGTGACGAGTGGGCCTGTGTGGCCTGTGCATAGGTTCGAGTCCCTAAGAGAAGGTCTGTGGCCTGTGAAGCCTGAGAGCGGCTAGGATACAATAATAATTGATGCCTGTGTAGTCTGTATGTGTAGGTCAGAGAGGAGGCAAGTGTGGCCTGACTTTGTGTTCCGGGCGTGAAGGATCGAGGGGATTCTGCCGACCGCCCGCGAGCGAACTTCAGATAGGGAGGACCATGGTGGGTACTGTTGACCATAGCGTGTCTGGGCGCGGAAACCTTGGCAAGGCTAGAATCAACGGCTAATGATCAAGATGTCTTGAGTAGAGTAGGGATTTACGTGTCTTCAGCAGGGTGCTGTCAAAGCACCAGAGGCTAGCAAGAAGGCCAAGAATGCTTAGCGTTAGGTAATGACAAGCTTAGGCAAGCTTTAGGAGGAATAAGACAGTTAAAGACACTTAAGTGTTCTCTTTAGGAAAGTGAACAGAGGCGACGCAAGGTAAGAGAAACGAATTACTTTCTTTTCTTGAAAGTAAAACCTTATTAAGGAAAAACGATCATATATTCAAAAAAAAAAAGGAAAATACCTAGACAATATGAAAGTGGAAGGCCTAGTTCAGCTGATGAGATATCTGTTAGTGTATTTTATTTATTTATTTATATAATGAGTTGATTAAAAGCTTTAGAACGACAATATTTTATTTGACAATGATAATTGGTAGTGGTAATTTTGTTGATCGAAAAATTACAGAGGTCAGGTGTTGCGTGTCTGGACCTGGACTGCCTGGTTATATGATTGATTACCTTGGACATTTTCCGCTGTTGTCATGTGTAACAATTGTGCCCTATTTGCGCTATTAATGAAAATAAATTGAACTAACTTAAATTTGGAGGAGTACCTACTGGTATTACTTTTAATGTAGGTACCTATCAGTTTTTGTAATGCAGGAAAAGTATAAGTAGATAAATTATCAAACAATGAAATGTAATAATGTGATATAAAAGAGGAAGGGTGTTCTCAGTGAGGAGATGTAATGCCTGAGAGGAAAGTGGAAGGGTGTTCTCGGTAAGGAGATGTAATGCCTGAGAGGAAAGTGGAAGGGTGTTCTCAGTGAGGAGATGTAATGCCTGAGAGGAAAGTGGAAGGGTGTTCTCAGTGAGGAGATGTAATACCTGAGAGGAAAGAGGAAGGGTGTTCTCGGTGAGGAGATGTAATACCTGAGAGGAAAGAGGAAGGGTGTTCTCAGTGAGGAGATGTAATGCTTGAGAGGAAAGTGGAAGGGTGTTCTCAGTGAGGAGATGTAATGCTTGAGAGGAAAGTGGAAGGGTGTTCTCAGTGAGGAGATGTAATGCCTGAGAGGAAAGTGGAAGGGTGTTCTCGGTAAGGAGATGTAATGCCTGAGAGGAAAGTGGAAGGGTGTTCTCGGTAAGGTATGTAATGCCTGAGAGGAAAGTGGAAGGGTGTTCTCAGTGAGGAGATGTAATGCCTGAGAGGAAAGTGGAAGGGTGTTCTCAGTGAGGAGATGTAATACCTGAGAGGAAAGAGGAAGGGTGTTCTCGGTGAGGAGATGTAATACCTGAGAGGAAAGAGGAAGGGTGTTCTCAGTGAGGAGATGTAATGCCTGAGAGGAAAGTGGAAGGGTGTTCTCAGTGAGGAGATGTAATACCTGAGAGGAAAGAGGAAGGGTGTTCTCGGTGAGGAGATGTAATACCTGAGAGGAAAGAGGAAGGGTGTTCTCAGTGAGGAGATGTAATGCTTGAGAGGAAAGTGGAAGGGTGTTCTCAGTGAGGAGATGTAATGCCTGAGAGGAAAGTGGAAGGGTGTTCTCGGTAAGGAGATGTAATGCCTGAGAGGAAAGTGGAAGGGTGTTCTCGGTAAGGAGATGTAATGCCTGAGAGGAAAGTGGAAGGGTGTTCTCGGTGAGGAGATGTAATGCCTGAGAGGAAAGAGGAAGGGTATTCTCGTGAGGAGATGTAATGCCTGAGAGGAATGAGAAGTTGACAACGTCGAGCTGAGATGGACCGAGTTGCTGCTAGGTTGGCTGATAAGCCGACGACTTCAAGCTGAGATGGACCGAGTTGCTGCTTGGTTGGCTGATAAGCCGACGACTCCGAGCTGAGCTGGACCGAGTTGCTGCTAGGTTGGCTGATAAGCCGACGACTTCGAGCTGAGCTGGACCGAGTTTGCTACCAGAGCTGGAATGATTGGGCTTTCTTTTATGATAACTAGGAGGCTGTGATTTCGAGCGGGTGTCGTTCGATTTTGCTGCAAGTGTAGCTGGGAAACGTCGAGTTTGAGCTGTGATGGAAGTACGATGAATGGAAAGGGAAGTAGATGACTGAGTGAAACAGATGAGGTTGGTATAATTAATTGAGTATTTGCTTCAGCCATTCTGCAAACCAGTCTGCGGGTTCACCTGCCAGACTCTAGAGGACCCTGGGTCTTTCCAATGTAGGATTCGAGGACGAATCCTGGTCAGGATGGACGAGTTGTTAGGATTCACTCAGATCGGAATGCAGACAGAAGGAATGTATAATGGGAATGGTGCGCAAGCTGGTGAAATACGGGTGTGTAGAGGAACTTGGGATAGTAACAGAGAGACGAGTAGTGGTTGTATAACCGTCGTAGAGTCAATATATGAATGTTAATAATATACTTCTTCGTCATTATTGTTATTGTATAATTATTATTGAACTGAATAAATAATGTTTCCTAATATAAGTAAATAAGTAAGCCATAAAATTATTTCGTAAGCAGAGACTGTGACAAAATCATATAAATAAAAATATCAGTGGTGGAGACATTATTATTTTCCAGCATAATAATTATTGCTAATTTTTCGTCTCATTACTCAGTCAGTCAACAGTCCCGCATTGTCAGGTAATTAAGGCTTTCCAGATCAATTGATCGATCTGCCGATGTGGCTAATTTGTCAGGATAAATCGTAGATACCACTTTGCTATAGATCTACTACAATATGTGAGTTTATGTGAGTTTATCATACCTTTTGCTGGTTTAATTTATGAAGTACGTGAAGCTCGTCTTTACGACTTGTGAAGCAACTGACCTGGAGGTGTCGTGTGGACTTTTTGTAATTATTCTGTCTTCTAGAATAAAAATACACTTATGAGTACACTACCCAGTTATGATGCATTTACTTCGACATGATGCAATCTAAATATTCATTCAGTTAGCTACTACTTAAGGAAAAGAATAGGCTGCTGTGCAGAAAGACTGGACAACAGGTTCGGCGCGGCCTGTACGTAAAATCAATGTCAAATTTCCAATAATATAATATATAAAAATCGTACAGGGAAGGGCGCCTAAAGAGCTCGACGTGGTGTAACGCTTTGGGGTGAGGCTCAAAATGAAATAAAATAATAAAATAAAAATATATAAATAGGTAGGCATGGAGGGGCTACGTGCTGCACCCGAAAACATACCGACCGGCAGTATGCCTCCATGCCCGACCCGCCTCTTGTGGTGCTTATGTCGTGTAATTATTTTATGCACTTCTTCATATGGACTGTGGTTGACAGCGGCCAGTGAATAGGTAGCTGGAAGTGTCGTCCTTGTCGAGCAGCGGCACAATGCCGCTCGGTGGTAGCAAGCAGTTCCTGCCTGCAGCAGCAATCGCTCCTGATGTTGGCAGCCAGGTCCTGATGATGGCGGCAGCCTAGTCCTGATGATGGCGGCAGCCTAGTCCTGATGATGGCGGCAGCTGCATGGAGATTGGCAGCCGCTTGTCGAATTGCCAATTTCTACTTCTTGCCATAGTGCTCGATAATTAATTATTAGACGTACACTTATAAGTTGACCACTATCAAACCAGAGCCCAAAGCACAGGGTATCACGGGGGGATCGCCTGTGTCCCCAGTAAGCTCCTGACCGGCAGGTAGTCTTCCGCGACCCCACGGCACTTCAATAAAATATAATAATAAACCACCACGCCTGACGTCTGAGCTCAATATCTCTGGTTCTTCAATTAATAATTCAATAATAAAATGAGACCGCTATAGTTGGGTGAATAAAATAATAATTCGAAGATACAGGGGGCCGCCATAGGCGGGAAAGCCCTGGAAAAGATACAGGGGGCCGCCATAGGCGGGAAAGCCCTGGAAAAGATGCAGGGGGCTGCCATAGGCAGGAAAGCCCTGAAAATAATAAAGGCACACAATTTATTGCGGCCTACCCAAACTATCCGGCTCCGAGGCTAGACTGACTGGAAGAAAACCACCACAGTTTTCCAGTGAGGACGTCTGACCGGCAGAACGCTCCTTTCCAGTAATCTCTCCCCT
Source organism: Malachius bipustulatus (assembly GCA_910589415.1). Classification (NCBI taxonomy): domain Eukaryota; kingdom Metazoa; phylum Arthropoda; class Insecta; order Coleoptera; family Melyridae; genus Malachius; species Malachius bipustulatus. The sequence continues at coordinate 31,650 of CAJUUM010000009.1, read as the reverse complement.
TGGATGTAGAAAAATGCGGCCGAGACATTATACCATCCATTTCAAGGGAGAGGTCTATGGGAGATAAACCTACCCCATAGTTCCCAGGAAAATTAATAGAAGGAAACTTTGATAATAATTTTAACTTAATAATAATTTTATGCTCTACATTATTGCATCAAATAGCTTCGATCTAATATCAAAGAAAGTTGGGTCATGCGAAATAGCCATTCTGGTTTTATTATTAATTAGTGTTAAATTCTAGCAAGGCCACTATCATAATTTCTTCATAATAATAATAATTGATAATGTACTCAGTGAGAGAACTCACCTTTAATTATTAATGGTACGGTAATTAATCCTTTGGTCAATCACACACACAAATCAACACAGAGTGTCACAATATTAAAAACAAATTCGATATTAACAACGGCACATACGGTATGTCCGATCTCACGCTCGCTGTCGGGACAACTAACTGATAAAATAAAATTCAACCCCGGTGTTCTCACGTCCCTTCTGAGGACAGTCTGGAGTATATCACTCGACAGGTTGTTGTGTGTAAGATTGTAGGTCTTTCGAGAGCTTGAAAGCATCTCCTAACATGCTAATTTCAATATTTTGTGACAGATTTATTTTACCTTATCGTGGTCAGAGCTTATCTTGGCGCCGTAGAGACGGCTTCAGAAATCGTCCCTTACATTCGGCCATCCTGGTCACTACCTCGTCCCGAGGTAGGTACCTCATTGGAATCTTCTTCCGATGTTGGATTGTCTGGATCTGATAGTACCACACCGTCTTCATCGCTGTCTCCAAAACTCGTATCAGAAACTCCTCCTGGCGAAACCCAAGGTTTCATCCTGTCAACAGCCACAACTCTCTCATATTCTCCTTTTAAATTTCTCTTACTACCGCCCATATCTCTTACTAGGTATCTGTCGTTTGGTAGGACAGACTTGATAACCATTGGCCCAGCATAGGGCACATTCAATTTCTTACTCCTGCCTGTCGCACCTTGCTGCTTCATAATCATTACTAAGTCACCAGCAGCATAAGTCTTTGGAGATTTTCTTCGCTTGTCAAAGTATTTCTTTTGATTTTTCTGCTCTCTTTTTGTCTTCTCAAACGCTTCGTTTCTAGCTTGAATCAAGTCGTCTAGTATTTGAGGTATTTGTCTAACTTCATCAAGTAAAAGTGTGTCTTGTGATAATGTACTTGGTTGATAACCATACAAAAGTTGGCAAGGTGTTTTTCCCGTTGTCTTATTGGGTGTTGAATTAATTGCTAGCTGAATCTGATGTATGGATGTATCCCATAGGTCTTCGTCACCCGTTGAGGCTAGTAATGAATTCATTACGGTCCTGTTCAGTCGTTCCACCTGCCCATTGGCTCTTGGTGTAGCTACGGCATTAAGAACATGTTTAATGCCATGTTTTGAGCAAAAGTCTCTAAAATGTTTCGATGTGAAACTAGTTCCTTGATCTGATATGATAACAGACGGTCTTCCATAAAGTGAAATTATGTCAGCTAACTCTTTCAAAACAAGTTTCGTTTTCGTCGATTTCACAGGTCTTATAAAAGAAAACTTTGTAAACGCATCTATGATTGCTAAAATGTACTGATTTCCTTTCTTGCTTTTTGGAAAAGGTCCAAGATGATCGATGTGTAGCATGTGAAAGGGTACTGGCGGTTTTTCAATAGGATGTAAGTATCCTTCTTGTTTACCCGCAGGCCTCTTGCTATACAAACACGGTATGCAACAGGATATGTATTTCTGTACATACTCTCTCATTCGGGGAAACCAATATGATTCGCATAATCTGAAGAGTGTTTTCTCTAATGCGAAATGACCATTATCGTCGTGAGCTGATTTAACCACCTGTTGTCGCATTCCTTTCGGTACAACCCACTGTAAACCACGTGCTGTAATTCGATACACTCGGCCATCCCTTAAAGCGTAGTCCTTGTAAATTTTGCGTTCATAATCAGTCTGGGGTGGTCTGCTTAAAGTCTCGTGAATGTCTTTAATCTTTTCATCTGTCAGCTGGCCAGATAAAACCCAATCAGCTTGTTGTATGTGGAGCACAGTTTCATCTGGCGGAGTTTCCGAAAATGAGGGGTTTCTACTAAGAGCATCAACATGTTTCATACGTTGACCTGGTCTATATTGAACTGTGAACGTATAGTCCTGAAGTTGCAACCACCATCTGGCAATCCTGGGTAGAAGTTGTTTCTTCGAACATGTGGCTTTAAGTGCATTGCAATCAGTATAAACTGTAAACTGAATCCCTATCAGGTATACTCTGAACTTCTTTAAGCTCTCCACAACTGCTAACGTTTCAAGTTCATATGAGTGATAATTCTTCTCACTTCCCTGAGTTTTCCTGCTGTAGTAGCTCACCGGATGCATTCTTCCATCGTCCTGCTTTTGCATTAAAATTCCTGCAACACCAAGCGAACTTGCGTCCGTATGTACTTCAGTCTCCGCCTTCGAATTATAGAGTGTTAGTACAGGTTTACTTATAAGCACGGATTTCAATTGTTGACATGCCTGCTCCTCAAGTTCACTCCAGTTCCAATTTTTATCCCTTTTCAGCAGATCTGTCAGAGGACTGACAATGATGGCATAATTCTTAACAAAATGTCTGAAGTATCCCGTCAGCCCTAGGTATTGTCTAATGTTATTAATTGTGCGCGGCGTCGGGAACTCAGCGATAGCTCTTGTCTTCTCTGTACCTGGAGATACTTCTCCTCGGTTGATCTCAAATCCTAGGTAAGAGACGGTGGTCGTGAGAAAAGTGCATTTTTCTAGATTCAGAGTCAAAACTTCCTTGAAAACTTCTTCTAGGTTCTGAAGATTTTCGTCAACTGTTTTTGAGTGTATAAGTACATCGTTGAGATAAATAGCTGTCATATAGAATGACAATAGTCCTTCGTAGGTAAAAAGTTGATTTTATTCACTGTCACTGGGTTCATATAACTTACACTTATTTTATAAACTTTCACTAGGTATTAGTTATAAACTGAAAACTATCATTATTTTTAAATATCACTAAATTTGGCAACTCTGTAAGCGTATCCTGCTTCCACTATGTCTCAAAATTACAGGTGTCGTTCCTTCATCAATAGTCAGACTAATTCATCCACTACACTTAACTTATCTTATTCAAATTCCACAAAATACCTAAGTCAACATCTGCGCTTTGCGCTTTTGTTCCCAATGTGTCATCACGAGAACATAATTTCTGTGACCGGGTGACCCACTTGTTTGCTTACGGATATCTTGCCATCCCTAATGAAGGTTGATCGTTGAAGGGTGATGGTGATACTCGATACGGAGAAACCAGATGTTCTGGTCTTCTCCAGATGACTTAGATTCGGTTTGTTATAAATTGCAAATTTGTTGTGGAAGTTATTTTTACATTTATTATGTCATGATTGATGTGTAGTCGGTAATGTCGGACATCTTTATCAGATTAGATTTATTTCTAGTAATTTTTTTCAAAAATATATATAGTAAAATAATAAATAAACATGAGCAACTCCAAGGTCTTAAGCTTCAAGAAAAGCGATATGATAAACTCACAAAATTATTACTAGTGTGTGAAAACGAGTTTTCGATCCCACTTCTGAGAAAATATGTAGGGTGTCGGATGGAAAATAAATAAATAAGTAAATAAGTAAGCCATAAAATTATTTCGTAAGCAGAGACTGTGACAAAATCATATAAATAAAAATATCAGTGGTGGAGACATTATTATTTTCCAGCATAATAATTATTGCTAATTTTTCGTCTCATTACTCAGTCAGTCAACAGTCCCGCATTGTCAGGTAATTAAGGCTTTCCAGATCAATTGATCGATCTGCCGATGTGGCTAATTTGTCAGGATAAATCGTAGATACCACTTTGCTATAGATCTACTACAATATGTGAGTTTATGTGAGTTTATCATACCTTTTGCTGGTTTAATTTATGAAGTACGTGAAGCTCGTCTTTACGACTTGTGAAGCAACTGACCTGGAGGTGTCGTGTGGACTTTTTGTAATTATTCTGTCTTCTAGAATAAAAATACACTTATGAGTACACTACCCAGTTATGATGCATTTACTTCGACATGATGCAATCTAAATATTCATTCAGTTAGCTACTACTTAAGGAAAAGAATAGGCTGCTGTGCAGAAAGACTGGACAACAGGTTCGGCGCGGCCTGTACGTAAAATCAATGTCAAATTTCCAATAATATAATATATAAAAATCGTACAAGGAAGGGCGCCTAAAGAGCTCGACGTGGTGTAACGCTTTGGGGTGAGGCTCAAAATGAAATAAAATAATAAAATAAAAATATATAAATAGGTAGGCATGGAGGGGCTACGTGCTGCACCCGAAAACATACCGACCGGCAGTATGCCTCCATGCCCGACCCGCCTCTTGTGGTGCTTATGTCGTGTAATTATTTTATGCACTTCTTCATATGGACTGTGGTTGACAGCGGCCAGTGAATAGGTAGCTGGAAGTGTCGTCCTTGTCGAGCAGCGGCACAATGCCGCTCGGTGGTAGCAAGCAGTTCCTGCCTGCAGCAGCAATCGCTCCTGATGTTGGCAGCCAGGTCCTGATGATGGCGGCAGCCTAGTCCTGATGATGGCGGCAGCCTAGTCCTGATGATGGCGGCAGCTGCATGGAGGTTGGCAGCCGCTTGTCGAATTGCCAATTTCTACTTCTTGCCATAGTGCTCGATAATTAATTATTAGACGTACACTTATAAGTTGACCACTATCAAACCAGAGCCCAAAGCACAGGGTATCACGGGGGGATCGCCTGTGTCCCCAGTAAGCTCCTGACCGGCAGGTAGTCTTCCGCGACCCCACGGCACTTCAATAAAATATAATAATAAACCACCACGCCTGACGTCTGAGCTCAATATCTCTGGTTCTTCAATTAATAATTCAATAATAAAATGAGACCGCTATAGTTGGGTGAATAAAATAATAATTCGAAGATACAGGGGGCCGCCATAGGCGGGAAAGCCCTGGAAAAGATACAGGGGGCCGCCATAGGCGGGAAAGCCCTGGAAAAGATGCAGGGGGCTGCCATAGGCAGGAAAGCCCTGAAAATAATAAAGGCACACAATTTATTGCGGCCTACCCAAACTATCCGGCTCCGAGGCTAGACTGACTGGAAGAAAACCACCACAGTTTTCCAGTGAGGACGTCTGACCGGCAGAACGCTCCTTTCCAGTAATCTCTCCCCTTGGATGTAGAAAAATGCGGCCGAGACATTATACCATCCATTTCAAGGGAGAGGTCTATGGGAGATAAACCTACCCCATAGTTCCCAGGAAAATTAATAGAAGGAAACTTTGATAATAATTTTAACTTAATAATAATTTTATGCTCTACATTATTGCATCAAATAGCTTCGATCTAATATCAAAGAAAGTTGGGTCATGCGAAATAGCCATTCTGGTTTTATTATTAATTAGTGTTAAATTCTAGCAAGGCCACTATCATAATTTCTTCATAATAATAATAATTGATAATGTACTCAGTGAGAGAACTCACCTTTAATTATTAATGGTACGGTAATTAATCCTTTGGTCAATCACACACACAAATCAACACAGAGTGTCACAATATTAAAAACAAATTCGATATTAACAACGGCACATACGGTATGTCCGATCTCACGCTCGCTGTCGGGACAACTAACTGATAAAATAAAATTCAACCCCGGTGTTCTCACGTCCCTTCTGAGGACAGTCTGGAGTATATCACTCGACAGGTTGTTGTGTGTAAGATTGTAGGTCTTTCGAGAGCTTGAAAGCATCTCCTAACATGCTAATTTCAATATTTTGTGACAGATTTATTTTACCTTATCGTGGTCAGAGCTTATCTTGGCGCCGTAGAGACGGCTTCAGAAATCGTCCCTTACAAAAATTATCACGTAAATTAAAATTAAATTTAGAACAATGCGCGATTCCTGTAATTGGAATAAACAAATGTATGACTAATATTAGCTACAAAACTTCAACGGTAATTAGATCACATTGCTCATCATATCAAAATCGAACAACATTTTTAGTTTTACCCAAGATAACGGAAAATTTACCATTGGTGAGTTTTGATAAAGAGAAGATTTCTATTCCTAAAAATTTGAAACTTGCGGACGATAATTTTAACAAATCAAAATCAATCGATTTATTACTCGGCGCGGAATTATTTTACGAATTATTGGACGTAGGTAAAATAACACTTGGACGAAATGCTCCCATAATCTATAATACAAAATTAGGATGGGTGATTTCGGGAAAGATAGCAATTAACGGAAACAGGTGCGACAAAAAATCGGTATGCAATTTTTCGACAACAGGAAAAATATCAAACGACGACTTACACGAAACAATGCAACAATTTTGGAAAATTGAAGAAATTCCACAAAGGGAAATTTTATCGAAAGACGAGCAATACTGCGAGGATTATTTATTAGGAACATTATTTATTCAGTTCAATAATAATTATACAATAACAATAATGACGAAGAAGTATATTATTAACATTCATATATTGACTCTACGACGGTTATACAACCACTACTCGTCTCTCTGTTACTATCCCAAGTTCCTCTACACACCCGTATTTCACCAGCTTGCGCAACATTCCCATTATACATTCCTTCTGTCTGCATTCCGATCTGAGTGAATCCTAACAACTCGTCCATCCTGACCAGGATTCGTCCTCGAATCCTACAATGGAAAGACCCAGGGTCCTCTAGAGTCTGGCAGGTGAACCCGCAGACTGGTTTGCAGAATGGCTGAAGCAAATACTCAATTAATTATACCAACCTCATCACTGTTTCACTCAATCATCTACTTCCCTTTCCATTCATCGTACTTCCATCAGAGCTGAAACTCGACGTTTCCCAGCTACCCTTGCAGCAAAATCGAACGACACCCGCTCGAAATCATAGCCTCCTAGTTATCATAAAAGAAAACCCAATCATTCCAGCTCTGGTAGCAAACTCTGTCCAGCTCAGCTCGAAGTCGTCGGCCTATCAGCCAACCAAGCAGCAAACTCGGTCCAGCTCAGCTCGAAGTCGTCGGCTCATCAGCCAACCTAGCAGCAACTCGGTCCATCTCAGCTCGAAGTCGTCGGCCTATCAGCCAACCTAGCAGCAACTCGGTCCATCTCAGCTCGAAGTCGTCGGCTTATCAGCCAACCAAGCAGCAACTCGGTCCATCTCAGCTCGAAGTCGTCGGCTTATCAGCCAACCAAGCAGCAAACTCGGTCCAGCTCAGCTCGAAGTCGTCGGCTTATTAGCCAACCAAGCAGCAACTCGGTCCATCTCAGCTCGAAGTCGCCGGCTTATTAGCCAACCAAGCAGCAAACTCGGTCCAGCTCAGCTCGAAGTCGTCGGCTTATTAGCCAACCAAGCAGCAACTCGGTCCAGCTCAGCTCGGAGTCGTCGGCTTATCAGCCAACCAAGCAGCAAACTCGGTCCAGCTCAGCTCGGAGTCGTCGGCTTATCAGCCAACCAAGCAGCAAACTCGGTCCAGCTCAGCTCGAAGTCGTCGGCTTATCAGCCAACCTAGCAGCAACTCGGTCCAGCTCAGCTCGGAGTCGTCGGCTTCTCAGCCAACCAAGCAGCAAACTCGGTCCAGCTCAGCTCGAAGTCGTCGGCTTATCAGCCAACCTAGCAGCAACTCGGTCCAGCTCAGCTCGGAGTCGTCGGCTTCTCATTCCTCTCAGGCATTACATCTCCACCGAGAAAACCCTTCCTCTTTCCTCTCAGGCATTACATCTCCTCACTGAGAACACCCTTCCACTTTCCTCTCAGGCATTACATCTCCTTACCGAGAACACCCTTCCACTTTCCTCTCAGGCATTACATCTCCTCACTGAGAACACCCTTCCACTTTCCTCTCAGGCATTACATCTCCTTACCGAGAACACCCTTCCACTTTCCTCACTGAGAACACCCTTCCACTTTCCTCTCAGGCATTACATCTCCTTACCGAGAACACCCTTCCACTTTCCTCTCAGGCATTACATCTCCTTACCGAGAACACCCTTCCACTTTCCTCTCAGGCATTACATCTCCTCACTGAGAACACCCTTCCACTTTCCTCTCAGGCATTACATCTCCTCACTGAGAACACCCTTCCACTTTCCTCTCAGGCATTACATCTCCTTACCGAGAACACCCTTCCACTTTCCTCTCAGGCATTACATCTCCTCACTGAGAACACCCTTCCACTTTCCTCTCAGGCATTACATCTCCTTACCGAGAACACCCTTCCACTTTCCTCACTGAGAACACCCTTCCACTTTCCTCTCAGGCATTACATCTCCTTACCGAGAACACCCTTCCACTTTCCTCTCAGGCATTACATCTCCTCACTGAGAACACCCTTCCACTTTCCTCTCAGGCATTACATCTCCACCGAGAAAACCCTTCCTCTTTTATATCACATTATTACATTTCATTGTTTGATAATTTATCTACTTATACTTTTCCTGCATTACAAAAACTGATAGGTACCTACATTCAAAGTGATACCACTAGGTACTTCCCCAAATTTAAGTCGGTTCAATTTATTTTCAATAATGGCGCAAATAGGGCACAATTGTTACACATGACAACAGCGGAAAATGTCCAAGGTAATCAATCACATAACCAGGCAGTCCAGGTCCAGACACGCAACACCTGACCTTTGTAATTTTCGATCAACAAAAGGGGAGGATTACCACTAACAATTATCATTGTCAAATAAAATATTGTCGCTCTAAAGCTTTTAATCAACTCATTATATAAATAAATAAATAAAATACACTAACATATATCTCATCAGTTGAACTAGGCCTTCCACTTTCGTATTGTCTAGGTATTTTTCCTTTTTTTTTTGAATATATGATAGTTTTTCCTTAATAAGGTTTTACTTTCAAGAAAAGAAAGTAATTCGTTTCTCTTACCTTGCGTCGTCTCTGTTCACTTTCCTAAAGAGAACACTTAAGTGTCTTTAACTGTCTTATTCCTCCTAAAGCTTGCCTAAGCTTGTCATTACCTAACGCTAAGCATTCTTGGCCTTCTTGCTAGCCTCTGGTGCTTTGACAGCACCCTGCTGAATACACATAAATCACTACTCTACTCAAGATATCTTGATCATTAGCCGTTGATTCTAGCCTTGCCAAGGTTTCCGCGCCAAGACACGCTATGGTCAACAGTACCCACCATGGTCCTCCCTATCTGAAGTTCGCTCGCGGGCGGTCGGCAGAATCCCCTCGATCCTTCACGCCCGGAACACAAAGTCAGGCCACACTTGCCTCCACTCTGACCTACACATGCAAACTACACAGGCATCAATTATTGTCTTCTAGCCGCTCTCAGGCCACAGACCTTCTCTCAGGGACTCGAACTTATGCACAGGCCAAACAGGCCTACTCGTCACACAGACCAGGCCACACAGGCCTCCCAGAACTCTACGATCAACGCTCAGCTCTACTTCAACGTTTCAGCAATTTAGACATCTTCAGTACTCATTAACCTTGTCTCTTAAGTGCCTATTATGATTCTGTCTTTTACTACGTGAACTCTATGCGTGACTATACGTTAACTCTATGCGGATTCATGATTTATGCATGCTTCATCATTCAATTTCTTTCTCTAACTCTAAATAAATCTCTTGCGAGTTCCTTTAATTATTCAGGAAGGCTAATAAAATAACTATAATCTTTATCAAGTACCTACTTAATAATCTTTCTTCCTTAACTCTTTTTGCTTATCCTTAACTCTACTCATCTTAGGAATAGGACATTTAGTGAGTACATCAGCTCACCTGTTATCTGTATTATAAGAGCACCAGAATACACCAAACTAAAAGTACTAAAAGAACTTAAAAGTAAACCTTTGTCTGGATATTTCGTTTCCTTCACGCAGCGGACGTTGGCTCTTCAGTGCGTCGGATGCTTTATGCTAATTAATAAGTCGACCTTGATTGCGTATTATATTTATTTTACTGATATTTTGTACATCGATACCAATATGTAATAATGAAAGAGATTGAATCTGCTTACGTTCTTTTACAATTCTAACATAGTAGTCAAACCATTACGTCCATTATTAATCTTATCATAAAGAAATATTACCTTCACTACTTCTCAGTACCTATAAGTATTTTAATTACGTTCGTCTTCATCACTTGGCAAAATCATTAGGAGGCCTCCATTGTTTACATTATAATTAATCAATAGTTAATCACAAAATTAAAATATATGTAATTGCATAAAACCCCCTTTTCAAATCTGATTTTATTTTTTTTTTTTTTTACAACGAAAAAGCTATAGGTACTTATAATATAATTTTTCAATATTTTTTTTATATATATATAGGTACGTACTTTATTAAACTGTCAATTCACGGGGCGCGTTGTTATTTACCACCTTTAATCATAAGTTTCCTGGCAAAATTTCATTGACATGTAAATTGACACTCGGGCATTCGCATCCCTACACATTATTTCTAAACCAACTATTAAATATTAATCATTTATGATATCAAATATTCCGTGAACATTCGTTCTTCATTTTATGCTATGTGGGTAGAAAACTAACTGACTAAAGAAGAGAAATCTTAATCTTGCGCCTTGCGCGCCAACAGCGTGTCCAGAACTTCAGAGTACCTACCTACATCAGACAGAATTTGATAGAAAATGAGAGACTTTTAAAAGAGATAAACTATTTAAAATTCACGGCCTCTTGTTAGTGACTACTTTCCTCTCTCTCACTTACATGTGCACTAGGTTTACATTAGTAGGTACTTACCTATTTAAACAAAGTATCAAGTCGACTCCATACACCTAAGACGAACGTCGAATGTACATATTTCAGTAATATAGCCTAAACTTCATAGCAATAATTGAATTATGAATTCACTCAACTTCACAGCGACAATTCCCAAATACGTCGATGAATGTACTCAACATCTACTCCCAGTTTGATCCTCGTCACGTAAACTCGAGGTAAACTTCACGCAATTTATGCTAGGTGAACCAGACTACATAGGTAGTACACCCAAATCAAGTCGAATCGACGCAAATCAACCCCAAAATGCCACTTGGGTTCAATTCCATTTCAGCTTACTTCATGCTTTATACCAGCTTACTTCATGCTTCATGCTTTACTTCTACCTGTCGAATTCAAAATATGTAAGTCCATTTGGACTTTGGAGAGCTCCCCAACTTTAGTCATGCTTTTCATCTACTCATAATTATCTATCATGCATCTCTCAACTCACTAGCTAAAAATAGCTGCTTACCTTTAGGAATAATCTCAGAATAATCTTTATTACTTATCCTTACGTATCACAACTCTACTTAACATGGCAATAGCTGCTTACCTTTGGGAATAATCTTGGAATAATCTTTATAACTTATCTCCTCCAAACTCTACTTATTAATAAACTTTATTGCAGTTACATCAACTTCGAAAGTCGCAAACTTTAATTTTGGTCAATTCTTGTATGCTGTTTCTCATAACATACCACTGCTTCACCCCCTTATAATTTTTCCTTAGAAAACCTGTAATATGCTTCCTCATTTACATACTTGATCTACTTTACTTACCGACACCAGTCGGATATCAATCCAATAATACGTTAATACTTCATACTCAGTGTTTTCTTGCAAGATTTCTTGAGCTTCCGTTTTCCTTTAATTTACTAAATTCAGCTTCTAATAAATTTAATTGTTGTTAACGGAAGAGCGGAACTTCTCTCAAGTAGGTAGGTACCTAGGTAACACATAATACCCCTGCGAGGCCCGCGTTGGGAAAACTCGCGCTGCGGCTCAGACGCTTGAGTACCGACAACAGCACCACCGTTGTTAAAATTTATTTCATCGGAAATTCGCTAAAAACTTAAATTTTCACCTCACTTTCACCAAGAAAAGGCATTTTTGTGGATATCCCACCGCTGTCAAATATTAGGAACATTATTTATTCAGTTCAATAATAATTATACAATAACAATAATGACGAAGAAGTATATTATTAACATTCATATATTGACTCTACGACGGTTATACAACCACTACTCGTCTCTCTGTTACTATCCCAAGTTCCTCTACACACCCGTATTTCACCAGCTTGCGCAACATTCCCATTATACATTCCTTCTGTCTGCATTCCGATCTGAGTGAATCCTAACATATTTTACAAAAACAACCGAAAGAGATCAAACGGGTAGATTTATTGTTAGATTACCTTTAATCGAAAATTCATCGGAATTGTTGGGAGAATCGAAAACAACATGTTTAAAAAGATTTCACGGATTAGAATCACGACTTCAAAAAGATCAAAATTTAAAAATCAAGTACTTGTTAGGATTCACTCAGATCGGAATACAGACAGGAATGCAAGGAATGCAGACGCATTAACACCAACAGGAAAGTCTGTTGGTATTAGGAATGTTGCGCATGCTGCGTAACATGGGACAAGGCAGGAAAAGGAGCTAGAAGTCAGTAGTGGTTGTATAACCGTCGTAGAGTCTATATATGAATGTTAATAATATACTTCTTCGTCATTATTGTTATTGTATAATTATTATTGAACTGAATAAATAATGTTCCTAATATTTGGCAGCGGTGGGATATCCACAAAAATGCCTTTTCTTGGTGAAAGTGAAGTGAAACAAAAATTTAAGTTTTTAGCGAATTTCCGATGAAATAAATTTTAACAACGGTGGTGATGGTGCCGGTGTTGGTGGTCTGAGCCGCAGCGCGAGTTTCCCCGGCGCGGGCCTCGCGTGGGTATTATGTGTTACCTAGGTACCTACTTGAGAGAAGTTCCGCTCCTCCGTTAACAACAATTAAATTTATTAGAAGCTGAATTTAGTAAATTAAAGGAAAACGGAAGCTCAAGAAATCTTGCAAGAAAACACTGAGTATGAAGTATTAACGTATTATTGGATTGATATCCGACTGGTGTCGGTAAGTAAAGTAGATCAGGTATGTAAATGAGGAAGCATATTACAGGTTTTCTAAGGAAAGATTATAAGGGGGTGAAGCAGTGGTATGTTATGAGAAACAGCATACAAAAATTGACCAAAATTAAAGTTTGCGACGTTCGAAGTTGATGGCACTGCAATAAAGTTTATTAATAAGTAGAGTTTGGAGGAGATAAGTTATAAAGATTATTCCAAGGTTATTCCCAAAGGTAAGCAGCTATTGCCATGTTAAGTAGAGTTGTGATAAGTAAGGATAAGTAATGAAGATTATTCTGAGATTATTCCTAAAGGTAAGCAGCTATTTTAGCTAGTGAGTTGAGAGATGCATGATAGATAGTTATGAGTAGATGAAAAGCATGACTAAAGTTGGGGAGCTCTCCAAAGTCCAAATGACATATTTTGAATTCGATAGGTAGAAGTAAAGCAAAATAAGCATGAAGCATGAATATAAAGCATGAATTAAGCTGGTATAAAGCATGAAGTAAGCTGAAGTAGAATTGAACCCAAGTAGCATTTTGGGGTTAATTTGCGTCGATTCGACTTGATTTAGGTATACTACCTATGTAATCTAATTCACCTAACATAAATTGTGTGAAGTTTACCTCGAATTTACGTGACGAAGATCAAACTAAGAGTAGATATTAAGTACATTCATCGACGTATTTGGGAATTATCGCTATGAAGTTAAGTGAATTCATAATTCAATTATTGCTATGAAGTTTAGGCTATATTACTGAAATATGTACATTCGACGTTCGTCTTAGGTATATAGAATCGACTTGATACTTTGTTTAAATAGGTAAGTACCTACTAATGTAAACCTAGTGCACATGTAAGTGAGAGAGAGGAAAATAGTCACTAACAAGAGGCCGTGAATTTTAAATAGTTTATCTCTTTTAAAAGTCTCTCATTTTCTATCAAATTCTGTCTGATGTAGGTAGGTACTCTGAAGTTCTGGACACGCTGTTGGCGCGCAAGGCGCAAGATTAAGATTTCTCTTCTTTAGTCAGTTAGTTTTCTACCCGCACAGCATAAAATGAACGAATGTTCACGGAAATAAATGATTAATATTTAATAGTTGGTTTAGAAATAATGTGTAGGGATGCGAATGCCCGAGTGTCAATTTACATGTCAATGAAATTTTGCCAGGAAACTTATGATTAAAGGTGGTAAATAACAACGCGCCCCGTGAATTGACAGTTTAATAAAGTACGTACCTATATATATATATATATATATAAAAAAAAAATATATTGAAAAATTATATTATAAGTACCTATAGCTTTTTCGTTGTAAAAAAAAAATAAAATCAGATTTGAAAAGGGGGTTTTATGCAATTACATATTTTAATTTTGTGATTAACTATTGATTAATTATAATGTAAACGATGGAGGCCTCCTAATGATTTTGCCAAGTGATGAAGACGAATGTAATTAAAATACTTAGGTACTGAGAAGTAGTGAAGGTAATATTTCTTCATGATAAGACTAATAATGGACGTAATCGTTTGACTACTATGTTAGAATTGTAAAAGAATGTAAGCAGATTCAATCTCTTTCATTATTACATATTTGGTATCGATGTACAAAATATCAGTAAAATAAATATCATACGCAATCAAGGTCGACTTAATTAGCATAAAGCATCCGACGCACTGAAGAGCCAACGTCCGCTGCGTGAAGGAAATGAAATATCCAGACAAAGGTTTACTTTTAAGTTCTTTTAGTATTTTTAGTTTGGTGTATTCTGGTGCTCTTATAATACAGATAACAGGTGAGCTGATGTACTCACTAAATGTCCTATTCCTAAGATGAGTAGAGTTAAGGATAAGCAAAAAGAGTTAAGGAAGAAAGATTGTTAAGTAGGTACATGATAAAGATTATAATTATTTTATGAGCCTTACTGAATAATTAAAGGAACTCGCAAGAGATTTATTTAGAGTTAGAGAAAGAAATTGAATGATGAAGCATCATGCATAAATCATTAATCCGCATAGAGTTAACGTATAGTCACGCATAGAGTTCACGTAGTAAAAGAGAGAATCATAATAGGTACTTAAGAGACAAAGGTTAATGGGTACTGAAGATGTCTAAATTGCTGAAACGTGGAAGTAGAGCTGAGCGTTGATCGTAGAGTTCTGGGAGGCCTGTGTGGCCTGGTCTGTGTGACGAGTAGGCCTGTGTAGCCTGTGCATAAGTTCGAGTCCCTGAGAGAAGGTCTGTGGCCTGAGAGTGGCCAAGAGACAATAATTGATGCCTGTGTAGTCTGCATGTGTAGGTCAGAGTGAAGGCAAGTGTGGCCTGACTTTGTGTTCCGGGCGTGAAGGATCGAGGGGATTCTGCGGACCGCCCGCGAGCAAACTTCAGATAGGGAGGATCATGGTGGGTACTGTTGACCATAGCGTGTCTTGGCGCGGAAACCTTGGCAAGGTTAGAATCAACGGCTAATGATCAAGATGTCTTGAGTAGAGTAGGGATTTACGTGTATTCAGCAGGGTGCTGTCAAAGCACCAGAGGCTAGCAAGAAGGCCAAGAATGCTTAGCGTTAGGTAATGACAAGCTTAGGCAAGCTTTAGGAGGAATAAGACAGTTAAATACACTTAAGTGTTCTCTTTAGGAAAGTGAACAGAGACGACGCAAGGTAAGAGAAACGAATTACTTTCTTTTCTTGAAAGTAAAACCTTATTAAGGAAAAACTATCATATATTCAAAAAAAAAAAAAAAAGGAAAAATACCTAGACAATACGAAAGTGGAAGGCTTAGTTCAACTGATGAGATATCTGTTAGTGTATTTTATTTATTTATTTATATAATGAGTTGATTAAAAGCTTTAGAACGACAATATTTTATTTGACAATGATAATTGGTAGTGGTAATTTTGTTGATCGAAAAATTACAGAGGTCAGGTGTTGCGTGTCTGGACCTGGACTGCCTGGTTATGTGATTGATTATCTTGGACATTTTCCGCTGTTGTCATGTGTAACAATTGTGCCCTATTTGCGCTATTATTGAAAATAAATTGAACCGACTTAAATTTGGGGAAGTACCTAGTGGTATCACTTTGAATGTAGGTACCTATCAGTTTTTGTAATGCAGGAAAAGTATAAGTAGATAAATTATCAAACAATGAAATGTAATAATGTGATATAAAAGAGGAAGGGTGTTCTCGGTGAGGAGATGTAATACCTGAGAGGAAAGAGGAAGGGTGTTCTCGGTGAGGAGATGTAATACCTGAGAGGAAAGAGGAAGTGTGTTGAAAGAGGAAGTGTGTTATCTGTAGAGATATGTAATGTTTGAGAGGTATACTGCCTGAGAGGAGGAAGGGTGTTCTCAGTGAGGAGATATAATGCCTGAGAGGAAAGTGGAAGGGTGTTCTCGGTGAGGAGATGTAATGCCTGAGAGGAAAGAGGAAGTGTGTTGAAAGAGGAAGTGTGTTATCTGTAGAGATATGTAATGTTTGAGAGGTATACTGCCTGAGAGGAGGAAGGGTGTTCTCAGTGAGGAGATATAATGCCTGAGAGGAAAGTGGAAGGGTGTTCTCAGTGAGGAGATGTAATGCCTGAGAGGAAAGTGGAAGGGTGTTCTCGGTAAGGAGATGTAATGCCTGAGAGGAAAGTGGAAGGGTGTTCTCAGTGAGATGTAATGCCTGAGAGGAAAGTGGAAGGGTGTTCTCGGTAAGGAGATGTAATGCCTGAGAGGAAAGTGGAAGGGTGTTCTCGGTAAGGAGATGTAATGCCTGAGAGGAAAGTGGAAGGGTGTTCTCGGTAAGGAGATGTAATGCCTGAGAGGAAAGTGGAAGGGTGTTCTCGGTGAGGAGATGTAATGCCTGAGAGGAAAGAGGAAGGGTGTTCTCGGTGAGGAGATGTAATGCCTGAGAGGAAAGAGGAAGGGTTTTCTCGGTGGAGATGTAATGCCTGAGAGGAATGAGAAGTTGACAACGTCGAGCTGAGCTGGACCGAGTTGCTGCTAGGTTGGCTGATAAGCCGACGACTCCGAGCTGAGCTGGACCGAGTTTGCTGCTAGGTTGGCTGATAAGCCGACGACTTCGAGCTGAGCTGGACCGAGTTTGCTGCTTGGTTGGCTGATAAGCCGACGACTCCGAGCTGAGCTGGACCGAGTTGCTGCTGGGTTGGCTGATAAGCCGACGACTCCGAGCTGAGCTGGACCGAGTTTGCTGCTAGGTTGGCTGATAAGCCGACGACTTCGAGCTGAGCTGGACCGAGTTTGCTGCTTGGTTGGCTGATAAGCCGACGACTCCGAGCTGAGCTGGACCGAGTTGCTGCTGGGTTGGCTGATAAGCCGACGACTTCGAGCTGAGCTGGACCGAGTTTGCTGCTTGGTTGGCTGATAAGCCGACGACTCCGAGCTGAGCTGGACCGAGTTGCTGCTAGGTTGGCTGATAAGCCGACGACTCCGAGCTGAGCTGGACCGAGTTTGCTGCTAGGTTGGCTGATAAGCCGACGACTTCGAGCTGAGCTGGACCGAGTTTGCTACCAGAGCTGGAATGATTGGGTTTGCTTTTATGATAACTAGGAGGCTGTGATTTCGAGCGGGTGTCGTTCGATTTTGCTGCAAGGGTAGCTGGGAAACGTCGAGTTTGATCTCTGATGGAAGTACGATGAATGGAAAGGGAAGTAGATGACTGAGTGAAACAGATGAGGTTGGTATAATTAATTGAGTATTTGCTTCAGCCATTCTGCAAACCAGTCTGCGGGTTCACCTGCCAGACTCTAGAGGACCCTGGGTCTTTCCATTGTAGGATTCGAGGACGAATCCTGGTCAGGATGGACGAGTTGTTAGGATTCACTCAGATCGGAATACAGACAGGAATGCAAGGAATGCAGACGCATTAACACCAACAGGAAAGTCTGTTGGTATTAGGAATGTTGCGCATGCTGCGTAACATGGGACAAGGCAGGAAAAGGAGCTAGAAGTCAGTAGTGGTTGTATAACCGTCGTAGAGTCTATATATGAATGTTAATAATATACTTCTTCGTCATTATTGTTATTGTATAATTATTATTGAACTGAATAAATAATGTTCCTAATATACTCGGATTTTATGAGCGAATACGAATCGATGGGTCACATGACTTTAAAAAATTCATTTGATTCAGATGAGTCGGTTAAAAATAAATCATTCTTTCATCCAATTCATGCGGTTATTCGAGAATCAAGCAAAACAACGAAATGCCGCGTAGTATTCGACGGATCTGCAAAAACATCGTCAGGCTATTCCCTAAATGATTTATTAATTACCGGACCGACTATTCAAGACGACTTATTTTCGATTACGTTACGTTTACGCCTAAGAAAGATCGTAATAAATGCAGACATCAAAATGATGTATCGTCAAATATTAGTACACGCTGACGATCGCGATTATCAACAAATCTTATGGCGCTATAATACGAATGATAGCATTAACGTTTACCAATTAAACACGGTTACATACGGTCATTCCAGTTCCCCCTTCTTAGCTACACGGTGCTTGAAGGAGCTAGCAAAACAATACGAAAATCGTTATCCTCGAACATGCAAAATTATCGAAAATTCGTTTTACATGGATGATTTATTGACCAGTGTAAGTACAGAAGCGGAAGCTTTAGAAATATATTTCGAATTATCGGAAATATTAGGCAGCGCAAACTTTCAATTAAGAAAATGGTCTTCAAACGAGAATTCCATTTTACAATCAATCGCAGAACACAATTCGGGTATCGAAACAGATCAAAATTTAATTATACCTCACGACAATAAAGAAATTAAAACTCTAGGAATATCATGGAATTCCGAAGATGACACGCTTAATTATTCAGTAAACACTGAATTTAATTCGCGAATTATCACGAAACGCACCATTCTGTCCAAAGTATCAAAAATATTCGATCCATTGGGTTTAATCGGCCCAGCAGTAATAAAAGCGAAAATTTTAATGCAACGACTATGGCAACTTAAATTAGATTGGGATGATAGTGTACCGCAAGAATTTGTTGAATATTGGAATTTATTTAACGAGCAACTCCCAATTTTAAATGAGTTAAAAATTACTAGACAAGCTATTTGCGAAAATCATAAGAGCGTTCAGCTAGCAGGATTCAGCGATGCTTCCGAAACAGCATACGGAGCTTGCATTTATTTAATTTCAGAAAATGAACAGAAAAACAAATTCTCACAACTGTTGTGCGCAAAATCAAAAATAGCACCATTAAAGAAAGTATCGTTACCCCGACTAGAACTTTTAGCGGCGACTTTATTATCAAAATTAGTCAAAAAAGTTCTCAATATTCTCGACATCGATATATCGAAAATAATGCTTTATTCAGATTCAACTATCGTTTTATCGTGGATCAGGTGCGATCCTAATAAATTAAAAACGTTCGTGGCAAACAGAGTAACGCTCATTACAGACTCCACTGAGATCGGCAGTTGGAGACACGTTCGAAGTAAAGACAATCCCGCGGATGTAATATCAAGGGGCGTCAATCCACAGGAGATGATCGATTTACCGCTGTGGTGGCACGGGCCAGAATTTCTAATTAACGAAAAAATTAGCGATGTGGACTTAGATGAGAATTCTGAAAATCTCGAATTAAATATAATACCGGAAATGAAAAAACACGCAGTAAGTTTAGCGTCAATAAAACATAATAACGAAGTCATAAATGACTTAATTTCTAAAATTTCAAAATGGAATAAGCTAGTTCGAGTATTCGCGTACGTTCACAGATTTAAAAACAGATTACAAAAGAAAGTATCGCATAAATCAATTTGTTTAACAGTGGAAGAAATTCAAGAATCTACAGTGGCTTTAATAAAACATTGTCAGCAAGAATGTTTTTCACTTGAATTATCTTGTCTACAAAATTCACGAAATTTATCGAATAATAGCAAGTTACTGAACCTAAATGCCTTTCTTAGCGATCAAGGTTTGCTTAGGGTAGGTGGTAGGCTTTCTAAAGCAAATATAAGCTATGAGCAGAAACATCCAATTATTCTGCCCGACAAACATAAAATTACTCGACTAATTATCGAAGATTTACATTTAAAGTATTTGCACGCAGGAGTTCAAAATTTATTATCGATTATACGTTTGCAATATTGGCCCATGAATGGGAAAAATCAAGTAAAATCAGTAACCAGATCATGTATCAAATGTTTTAAAGCAAAACCTCGTGTTGCAAAATTCCTAATGGGTGAATTACCAAATGCGAGAGTCAACATATCAAGGCCGTTCTTAAAATGCGGTGTAGACTACGCAGGACCTATCATGATCAGGAATGGTTCTAACCGAAGGTGTAAGTTAATCAAATCGTATATCTGTATTTTTGTGTGTTTCGCAGTTCGCGCTATCCATATCGAATTAGTTCAAGATTTAACTACGGAAGGTTTCTTAAACGCATTAAAACGATTTATTGCCAGACGAGGACGACCATGCGAAATCTTTTCAGATAACGGGCTCAATTTCGTAGGAGCAAATAATCATTTTATCGAGCTGTATGAATTGCTTTCAAGCGTTACACACCAGGAATCAGTTACTACGTATCTTTCAAAAGATCAAATAAAATGGAACTTCATTCCGCCAAGATCACCACACGTGGGAGGTTTATGGGAAGCCGCAGTAAAGTCTGCTAAATATCATTTACGTCGAATATTGGGTAATGCTTCATTATCATACGAAGAAATGTCGACAGTTCTAACTCAAATCGAATCGTGTTTAAATTCCCGTCCTTTAACTCCCTTATCAAACGATCCAAACGATTACCTACCGTTAACTCCAGCACATTTTTTGATTGGAGATTCATTAGCAAGCACTCCTCAAGGCAACGTCCTTGACCTACCAACGAACAGACTCTCTAGATACCAACTCACACAGCAACTTTCTCAACAATTTTGGCAGCGTTGGTCTCGAGAGTATTTATCGCAACTACAAAAACGCCACAAATGGACCTCATCAAACTGCAACCAAATCGAAGTTGGTGCCTTGGTCATCCTAGCAGAAGACAACTTATCGCCCTTGAAATGGACCATGGCCAGAATAGTAGCAGTTCATCCAGGTGCCGATGGTGTGATTAGGGTTGTGAGTGTTAAAGTGCCTAATGGTAGAGTTTTTAAACGTTCACTCGCAAAAATTTGTCCTTTAGACCTCAGTGACAAGTAGCTCTAAGAATGGACAAATATCAGGACTAATTAATCAGTTTACTTTATTCAATGTATAAGAACGATCGTATTTAATTTCCACATATTGTATCCATTATTATTGATGGCCCCTAGGTACATCACGAATGTAATCTCGAAATACTTTTAGTTAAGCTTCATGTATGTACCATTGTTTTGAAATATTTTAAGTGTATATTTCAAGGTGGCCGGCTTATGTTGCGGTTAGTAATTATTTTCGTAATACTTGAAGAAAAATTATACAAGCTGGCAACGTAGCAACCATGCCACCCAACGAGCCCTTGCTGGGCAGGAAGAAGAGAGGAGAGACGCATCGAGACGCTCGTAAGAATCGGACACATAACACGACCGGCAGGTCCGCACAAATCGATACTCGCGAACCGGCCACCGGTACAATAATTATTGTTATTTGAATTAAGTTTAATTTCTCAATATATAATCAAAAATCAAAGTCTCGTTTATCTAAATCGTAATAACATATCGCATTCAATCGAATATATCGAAAATCAATTGGTCCTTCGAGAAGAAAATCGAACCAATAAGCATAAATAATCAAAATCAACAAATCACAAACATTCCCATTGTGCCGTTTTGAGAGATCCATGTTTCGTCTATATACACAAATTATTGGTAAGATGCCTTCTCTTTTGTAATCTACATATGCGCGTAGGAACTTCACTCTTTTAACAATAATGTGACCTAATTCCAGGAGACCTCGACGTGGATTGTCTTTTTTCCATTTAAATCCAATTTTCTTTAGGACGCACAAAAGAGAAGATTTGCTGTACTCAAATATATACTTGTCTTTGAGAACGGTATGTAGAAATTGTAGAGACGGTACCAAAGCGACAATTTCAGAGCTCAGCTACCCTCTAAAATTTAGATTTAGAGTCTAAATCATAATATTTATTACTTGATGTCAGTAGTATTTGAACCTATAAAATAATTTTTATACCTTGCTCACTGATGTTAGGGTTATATTGGCCCCCATTCATTGATTCGTTTCCAAAGTATTCGAATAAATTTGCCACCATCTGCTGTTGCGCTTCTTTACTTATATGTTTTGGCATTTTGCTAACTTTTAAAGATAATCTATCACTTTTTAGATAATTCTAATAATTTTTAATTTATTTTATAAAATTAAAAATTAACTCTTAAAACTGACAGACGTAAACAGAACAAAATTAGTTTATTATTTTGGATAGAAAAGTTGACAACAAAGCCAGGGCGATGTTGTGATCGATTATTAAATTTATTGTTTTTGCATCTTCCTAATGTCAAACATTTTCATTTGATCCCTTTAATAACCTTCAAATTCTAACTGTCATTTTTAGTGTCATAATGTTCGACGTTACAACGCAGCGTAAACAAATATGACCTTGGCAGACTATCTAGAAATTAATCAACGTGTACTTTTATGCACCTTACCACAAACCTACCTACCCTTATTTGATGAAACAAAACAACCAGCAGGAATTCAACTTTATTTTTCACTTTTGACTTGAGTATTTTACGATTTCTTTACGATTACGACACGATACACATACAGGGTGATTGATTGAAACGCCACATTAGAAAAAATTCGACTTCCAAATGATCTAGGAATCTGAAATTTGGAACTTAGGCAACATACCTAATAACGAGTCAAAATGAAATATTACCAAGATGGCAGCACATTTAAAAATGGCGAAAGCAATGGCCATCTTTGTTTTTTTAAATGGGACACCCTATATTTTATTGCATTTTCAGATTGTCTGAGAAAATGTAATAACAATAATGTTTATAGTTGCATTTTAAATTGAGTAGGCTATGAGTTATAAACAAGTGAAAATCGCAATTTTCCAACTTTAAACCCATTTACCACAAAAACGACCCATAATATCAAAAAACGGCTTACATGTTCCTATCTTAACTTTTTATAAGGCATCCAATTATGCAGTTGAAATGTTTATACAAGGTGGTGAAATTTATCAGATTTTTCATCACCCTGCATAAACATTTAAACTATACAGTAGGATACCAGATAAAAATTTAAGATATAGGGACATGTAAGCCGTTTTCTGATATCTTGAGCCGTTTTCGTGGTAAATGGGTTTAAAGTTGGAAAATTGCGATTTTCACTTGTTTATAACTCATAGCCTACTCAATTTAAAATGCAACTATAAACATTATTGTTATTATATTTTCTCAGACAATCTGAAAATGCAATAAAATATAGGGTGTCCCATTTAAAAAACAAAGATGGCCATTCCTTTCGCCATTTTTAAATGTGCTGCCATCTTGGTAATATTTCATTTTGACTCGTTATTAGGTATGTTGCCTAAGTTCCAAATTTCAGATTCCTAGATCATTTGGAAGTCGAATTTTTTCTAATGTGGCGTTTCAATCAATCACCCTGTATACAGTATACACGGTATGCCGATAAACGATGACGCGCAGGCTGCGTTCCGGTCTTGTGACGTCACGTGGATCAGATATTACATATGAGATTGCTCATATCTATTTTATTGTTAGAAATAAGTAAATAATTTTTTGTACACATTACTTTTATGGCTATTTCTGATATTCGGTTAAAGGTGGAGGTGGAGATTTATGCTATATTTAATCATAATCATAGGTTAATTATTTAAAAGGGAATATTTTAAAGAAATATAGGATATAAATATGGTGTCCCAGCTTATTCGAAGCGGTCTCTGTAGGCGAAATGATAAATTTTTTCCCAAAAAATTTTGCAAATTCAAACACAGAATCACAATGGCCATAATTTAAAATTATTTTGGAGTATAAAGAGTGTCCCATATGACAGTGGCATATCAAAGTTATGTTTTTTTTTTTAAATGGAATGCTCCTATGTTATTGCATTTTTAGATTGTCTGAGAAGAGAAAATAAGATTGGCTTTTACAGTTGGTGTTTAAATTCAGAAGTTTTTGAATTATAAACAAGTGAAAATCCTCATTTTTCAAGTTCAAGGCCCTGTACGACGAAAAAGGTTCAAGATAGAGAAAAACGGCTTACATATGTCCCTATTTTAACTTTTTATGTACTATCCTATGGTATAGAAACATTTGTACTTCCTTTAATTTTTTTATTTGGTGACACGTGGAGAAATCTCAGAATTTTTCAAATTTTTTATCACCCTGAATTAAAATTTCATCTACATCATAGGATAGTTCATGAAAAGTTTAAATAGGGACATGTAAGCCGTTTTTCTCTATCTTCAGCCGTTTTCGTTGTATAGGGTCTTGAACTTGAAAAATGACGATTTTCACTTGTTTATAACTCAAAAACTTCTTAATTTAAATACCAACTGTAAAAGCCAATCTTATTTTCTCTTCTCAGACAATCTAAAAATGCAATAACATAGGAGAGCATTCCATTTTTAAAAAAACATAACTTTGATATGCCACAGTCATATGGGACACTCTTTATACTCCAAAATGATTTTAAATTATGGCCATTGTGATTCTGTACTTGAATTTTCAAAAAGTTTTTTTTTGGCCTACAGAGACCGCTTCGAATAAGCTGGGACATCCTGTATATATAATGAAAAAAATATAAAAACAAATGAATGCACAATAATGAATATGAATATAAAGGTGTATAACAAACCTTTTGATAATTTTATTGTTTTAATTTACAGTTCATAAATTTTGACAATTTTCAGTCCAACTTCCTTTTATTATCAAAACTTATTTTACGATTAATATCTCTTAAGTAATTGAAGTAGGTATACTTACCTACCATTTTTTAAATCAATTTTGTTTCCTCTTTCTACAGCATACATCAACCCACTGTTTCATCATATTTTCCTCTGCTGGAAATCTAAAGTATTTAATTGGACTGCCTTTAGTCACGTAATAATTGTTCTTGCAGTTCGAAATTGCACAACAAGGCATGTTTATCAGATGTAATAACACTTTTAACACATTCATAAAACAGTAATACTCTTAACAATCTATTACATAATATTTTATAGCTCCAGCACAAAGAAAAACACAAGCAACAATCAACCAAGGAAGGAAGCATTAAAATTTGACGTTTAAACCATCTCGTTGAGTTTAAACCACATGACGTCATTGCGCAGTAGTTGACCAAAATAGAAAACGCTATCGGCCGTGTATATGTGTATCGTGGTTCCATATTATTATAGTAGGATTAACTTTAAAAAGTCAGATGTGACGTCTTACTAACCGTCCGAATTAATATTTTTAATTTCACCAGAAAATGTCAAAAGTTAATTGTCAAGTTGTGAACGAGCGTAATTATTATTGAAGGAATCATTCAAAAAATGAATTGAACCGCTTACGTCAGTTTGAGAGCCACTGACAACTACATAAAATTTATTCACGTAATGACATTCTATCCTCTGTGTTGTGCATTTAATTCTCATTCAAACCCAATGTTGACGTATACTTATTTATGCGGGATGGAGTGTTTAGACAAACTGGACGGTTACTATAAAAACACGTACATGAAACAAAATAAATCGAACTATCAAAAGGATGTGTATTCTTAATCGATACGTATGACTTTTTAGACTTTATTGGACTATATAAACAAACTGTAATGTATGGGTGTTATCACGAATGCCTCCTTATCGGTGTGCGCTGGGTCGCGGCAGATACGGACGCAGGCAGAAATGAACGACGGAAAAGCAGGTACCAATTTAATTGTTCGTGGTACAAAACTGACTGTAAAATACTCGTATGTAATATATGTATATACTCAATTAATTCTCGGTGTCCATTATTAATTAACATGATAACATATTAAAGCCCGTATTCACAAAGCATTTCGGCTCTGTAATATCTCGAAAATAATTAAATAAGTGAGATGGAGATATACACTTTATACGCATTAGAATGAGATGGGTATATTTGATTACGTAATTATTTGGGTAATTATCGTTTGTGAATATGGGCGTAAGTCTAATATGTTACATTGGCGACGAGGATAATACGTACCTTAGTGTCACGGGTGTGGAAAAGTGTAATGGCGTTTATATTGCGGCCGTGAGTTGATAACGATTTAATATTTTTGTGCGATTCGAGATGGCTACGGGTAAAAGCATGATGGGACTGCAACAGGAATTCCATCCAGGAATGGATTGGATAATTCACCAGAAAAAGTTGGAGCAATTTTTCCTAATAAACGGGATCAAAGAAGAAGGCATAAAGCGAGGAATTTTATTAAATGGCCTATCCGAGGATGCTTATAAATTAATAGAAAATTTATGTGTGCCCTCGAAACCTGATACGTTGAGTTATGAGAATCTAGTTGCGAAATTTCATGTACATTTTGCACCAGCAAAAGTGGTTCGCGTAGAACGGTACCATTTTTACAACGCAAAGCGGGACGAAGCAGAGACGTTACCAAATTGGGCCGCACGAGTGAAAAATCTAGCGGCTAACTGTGAATTCGGCAATGAAATCGAAATATTCGTAGTCGATAAATTTATTATGGGATTAGAACCGGGTAAAGTGCGCGATCGGTTATTCACGGAGGGGGCAAACCTAAATCTAGTTGAAGCTTTAAAGATAGCGGTAGCAGCCGAATGTGCCAATGTAGGGTATGAAGTATATGGAAATCAGTACCCTCAAGCCGTGAAAATGGAGCCGGGCGATGTACATAGGATGTCCCGGTTTGACCGTACCAGGACAGCACCCAGCACCAGGGGGCCCGCAGGAAGAGCCGAACGTCGTGCAGAAACGTATAGCAGCAGTGCAACGACGAGCCATCCCAGACCCAATTTCAGTGGATATGGGCAAGGAAGTTCACAGAGTAGGGGCGGTGGAGGATGTCCATGCTGCGGATGGAACCACCGACGAGCGGAGTGCCCGTATCGTGAGTACAGTTGTGATTTCTGTGGCGTTAAAGGCCATCTAAAACGTAAGTGTGCGCAGAGAAATAATGACAAACACCATTTTTTATGTGAGATGAATAATATAAATGATCAGCCAGTTGTTGGTCTTAGCAATGATGATGTGGTTCCTAATGATAGTTTTAAGGAATTATCTTTATTTAATTTAAAAGATAACCTTGATGTAAATTATTGCACCTCAGGAGGAGACAAACAAGTTGATAATTATCGTTTTATCACGGTCAAGAATAATTTAGAGCCAATTTTTATTTTAGTTGAGATAAAAGGCAGATTGTTCCGTATGGAAGTTGATTGTGGATCGAGAGAATCAGTCATATCAAAGCAGTTTTATGACGAAAATTTTAATTGTTTTCCATTGAGGGGTTCCAAGTATTTCTTGCGGGACTATGTAGGAATAAAAATTAATATCTTAGGTGAATTGGATCTAACAGTAAAATATAATGGTAAAGTTAGGGACATTAGATTTTTCGTGGTAGAAAAAGGGGGACCAGGTCTATTGGGACGCAATTTTCTTTTAAAGTTCAATTTAGGATTAGCTGAGTGTATTGGTAAATTCAATTACATAAACTCAAGTAATAAAAATGTTATTATAGATAATTTGATTAGAAAATATTCGGATTTATTTTCAGATAAATTGGGAACATTTAATGGGGGAACATTTCAGTTGAGACTGAAGGAGGGCGCCACCCCGAAATTTTTCAGGCCTAGGAAATTACCTTTTGCGCTTAGAGAAAAGGTGGAGAAAGAGTTAGATAGGTTAGTAGCGGAAAAGATTTTGACATCAGTAGAATACAGTAATTTTGGGACACCAATCGTGCCTGTTTTGAAAAACGACGGTTCTATTAGAATATGTGGTGACTATAAAGTGACGTTAAACCCCTGCCTCGAGGTGAATAAATATCCTTTGCCACGAATTGACGATTTATTTGCAAAATTACAGGGGGGTCTTCAATTTAGCAAGATAGATTTAACTCAAGCTTTTCAGCAGGTATTGTTAGATGAGACTTCCGCGGATTTGACCACGATATCTACTCATAAGGGATTATTTAGGTACAATAGGTTGCCTTTTGGGGTATCTTCTAGCCCTGCCTTGTTTCAAGGGTTGATGGATAAATTATTACAAGGTATTCCCGGGGTAGTTTGTTTGTTAGATGATATACTAGTGACGGGAAGAACGTTTGAGGAACATTTGAAATCTTTAGAAATTGTTTTCGATAGGTTACAAAAGCATGGATTAACAATAAAGAAAGAAAAATTACGACTGTTCCAAAATTCAATAAGTTATTTAGGATATGAGATAAATAAGGACGGGTTGCACAAAAGCAGAGAAAAAGTGTTAGCTATAAAAAATGCTCCTGTTCCTCAAGATCGTTCACAGCTGATGTCCTTTCTAGGTTTGGTAAACTACTACCATAAATTTATACCTAACGCTCCTCGCATCTTACAACCCTTATATAATTTAATAAAAAAGGATGTTCCATGGAACTGGAATAGTACGTGTGAAGACGCTCTGGAGAAAATCAAAGAAGTTTTAACCTCAGATAACTTCCTTGTTCATTTTGATCCAGATTTGAAATTAAATTTAACAGTTGATGCCTGTAGTTTAGGGGTGGGTGCGATTCTGAGCCATACTTATCCTGATGGTAGTGACAGAGTTATTGCATATGCATCGCGAACGTTAAATAAGAGCGAGCAAGCATACTCACAAATAGATAGGGAGGCCTTGGGCATAGTTTTTGGGGTGAAAGCTTTTCATCAATATTTATTTGGAAGAAAATTCAATTTAATTTCCGATAATATGCCATTGATTAGTATTTTTGGTCCTAAGAAAGGAATTCCGGTAATGATGGCTAATAGGTTACAACGTTACGCCCTGTTTCTTTCGGGATATAATTTTGATATTAAATTTGTGAGATCTAAAAGTAATAAGGCAGATGCGTTATCTCGTTTACCAATAAAAGGTAATTCAACAGAAGAGGTTGGATTAGATTATGGGTACTTGAATTATTTTTGTGAAAATAAAATTTTTCCTGCAATTAACGTAGATGATGTTAAGGAAGCAATGGATGATGATCGTTTACTGTCTGATGTGATTGATTATACCTTGAAAGGCTGGCCCAGTAACTTAACGGAAGAGTATAAAAATTTTTATAAAAAGAGGTTTGAACTTCACGTTGAGAAGGGAGTTCTGATGTGGGGTCATAGGGTAGTCATCCCTGAAAAATTAAAATCAAAAGTTCTGAGAGAAATTCACACGACACATTTGGGAATTGTAAAGATGAAAGAATTTGCTAGGGCATACGTATGGTGGCCCACATTAAATAAAGAAATTGAGGAAATTTCAAAAAGCTGCGGGATATGCCAGCAATTACGTGCTGATCCTCCCAAAGCAAGATTGACCCCATGGCCTGTTCCCGAAGGACCGTGGGTTAGAGTTCATATAGATTACTTGGGGCCTTTCCGCGGAAAATATATTTTTGTTTTAGTTGATGCATTCAGTAAGTGGCTGGAGGTCAAAGTAGTCAACTCAACTACTTCAAATAAAACCATAATGATTTTGAAGGACATATTTTCTCATTTGGGGTTGCCAAAGAAATTAGTCAGTGATAATGCCCCACAATTTTCTTCGGAGGAATTTGCTAAATTCTTGAAATTTAATGGAATTGATCAAATGTTTTCTCCTCCTTATAATCCAGAATCTAATGGTGCAGCAGAAAACTGTGTGAAAACTGTGAAAAATTTTTTAAAAAAAGAGTTAATGTCTAACCCAAATGTAGATTTTGAGAGTTCATTGTTCAATTTTTTGCTGATTTACAGGAACACGATGCATTGCTCGACCGGAAAAAGTCCCGCGGAAGTAATGTTTGGTAGGAAGTTAAGAACGAGATTAGATTTATTAAAGCCAACAATAAAAAACGAACACGAAACTAATATAAATAAAGAAGTAAAAGATAATATTCTCAAATCTCAAAATACCCAAAAGAAATTTTTCCGGGGGAAAAGAGAAAAGGATTTTCAGGTCGGGCAGTGTGTTTTGGTTCGCGATTATAGAGGTAATAACGTTAAGTGGATAAAAGCTATTGTAATTAAGCGGAATAACATGAACACTTATGATGTAAGGGTGTGTGGAGCTGAAATTTTGTGGAAGAGACATTTGAACCAAATGATTTCATGTTTTGATCAAGCGGATGCACCCCTTGATCGTAGCGTTCAAAATAATGTGAGTGTTGTGCTTGACGATGAAGAAAAGGATTCAAAAACGGAAAGAATGGTGCGCACCACCAATAGTGATTCTGAATGTGAGAACTCTGCTAGGCCGGTTAGAATAAGGAATCCACCGCAGAGGTTCCATTATTGATTTAGTTTATGTATTAATTATTTAGGTATAAGAGTATTTTTCTTTTTTTTTGTACATTATGCAATTGTATATAGTGGGATCATAGAGGGGAAGGATGTAATGTATGGGTGTTATCACGAATGCCTCCTTATCGGTGTGCGCTGGGTCGCGGCAGATACGGACGCAGGCAGAAATGAACGACGGAAAAGCAGGTACCAATTTAATTGTTCGTGGTACAAAACTGACTGTAAAATACTCGTATGTAATATACAGTGCTTCCCAAAAGTAACGGATAAATTCGATAAAACGGAGAGGGCTGTTTTTTTGAAAAAATAAAAAAACAGGTCGATTTTGTTTTTGAGTTGTTCAACTTTTGACATAATATTTGGGTATACAGGGTGATGCGCGAAAAAGTGGTGACGTCATCGGCATTTTTTTAAATGGCAACCCTTATTTTTTATTCCATTTTTTGATACTTAATTTAATTGCCAGTATGGTAATGTAATCAATTTGTAACCTTAAATAAGGAAATTTCTGAGAAACAGCTTGTGAGTCGAAATTGTGCACTTTTTACTGATGTGAAAATCGGAACATTAACGATAAAAATAAAAAAATATCAAATAAAAATTACTGTTTCCATGGTAATTTTATAAGATCTGTCTATTAAATTAAGTCTATCAAATTGAATCTGTTAAATTAAATTAAATTAAATCTATTAAATCTGTCGAAATTAAGTTATTTTCTCCGAAATTTCCTTTATAAACGTTACAAAATGATTACATTACCGTATTGGCAATTGGATGAAGTATCAAAAAATTTAATAAAAAATAAGAGTTGCCATTTAAAAAAATGCCGATGACGTCACCACTTTTTCGTGCATCACCCTGTATACCCAAATATTATGTCAAAAGTTGAACAACTCAAAAACAAAATCGACCTGTTTTTTTATTTTTTCAAAAAAACAGCCCTCTCCGTTTTATCGAATTTATCCGTTACTTTTGGGAAGCACTGTATGTATATACTCAATTAATTCTCGGTGTCCATTATTAATTAACATGATAACATATTAATGCCCGTATTCACAAACGATAATTTCCTAAATAATTACGTAATTATTTAAAAGAGTGAGATGGAGATATGCAGTTTTTTTGCAATAGAATGAGATGGGTATAATTGATTACGTAATTATTTAGGAAATTATCGTTTGTGAATACGGGCATAAGTCTAATATGTTACACAAACCCTTCACGTGGTCTTTGTTGTCAGTTGTCGTGTTTTTCC
>CAJUUM010000008.1:0-67996 GCA_910589415.1 Malachius bipustulatus | reverse complement strand
CTATCTATACCAATGTTACATAAAACTTGACAAGCATGTTCAAGCCATCCTAAGGCGTGACTGTGTCCACTTCGGCCTGATAGGAAGGAAATGTCAAAAGTTCGCGTCTTCGGCTATCTAGGACTTTGACACCCTTCAGCCCTAAGATAACTTGGTCATGTTGTTCCACCAATACATTTTATGAATTAACAAGCGTTCTACTCCCTTAGTTACATTACCATTTTACAGTTTATTCCAGCAAATTTTTTTTTTATTCATTAGTATTCATTATTAACGAACAGGCCAGGTGCCTACTTCATTCAAGTAGCCAACCCGCCTTTATATCCGTCATTAGTGGATTTCTCCTGACTTCTTGACATCTCCAGAATGGACGCAAACTGATTAAATTTAATAAATTTCATAATTTCATAGCCAAATTTCTTTACGTTTTCCTTATTTATAAATTATATGACCTTGACAATAAATTTTGAAATTTATAATTTAGTGTCCTCCTGAAATTAATTATCCTCGATTAATGATTTATAAAATGTTACCTGTAGTTGCGTGTCACGTCCGATGGAAGGAATGTAGACACAGCTCAACTCTGTTGTGAGCTGGTCGTAGGTAGGTACTCGACTTAAGTACACTTTGGTTGTTGCTCGATTCCTTAATGGGATAATGAATTCTTCTTTTTGTTCCTATATTTAACCAGCGTGCACGTTCGGGGCATTTTGAGAATTTTACATCAATAATAACAAGATAAAAAACAAATTATGAATAGAAACAAATGAATTGTAATTTATAATTCATTAAATTTTTTATTTTTTTTAATTTAAATTTTATTGCTACCAATGATTGGCCATCAGCCATTCGATAGCCGTTCGTTAGTATCAGGCCTATGCTGTCGGATTTCAGAAAGTTTCTTCTGAATACCAGATTACAGGCCTCCGCAAACATACAGACTCCTGAAACGGATCTACGCCGTTTGCCTCTAAAAAGAATCTCCTAAACTTTAAACAGACAACTCTTAAAATATTGACATCTTCAGTGCAGAATGCCACGATTTCTTTATTCATGTCAAACTGTACATTTCTCGACACCTCGTCATTACACCACCTATAAAATTTACGGCGTTCTTCTGGACTCATTTTATCAGGCATGTAATTGTCGGTGTCGGGTAAAGTGCCGGAATAATTACTGTTCTCGAGGGTATTAACTAAATGGGGAAAGTAGCCTTTACTACCGGAACAAATGAATGTGGACGGTAGTTTGGCTAGGGGTAGAGGCATATAATTTAAGCTGTCTATAATTTTGACATTATGAGTGACTATAGGTAAAAATTTGCTACCGCTTCTAAAAAAATTTTGGATCCCACCGTTGAGGGTTTAATAATAATTCTCGAGCTATGAAACAATTGTGATGTTATGGCCGGTTAACATCAACTTTGCTAAATATTCTGTAAAAGCTTTTACAGGCTGCTCTCTAAAAATATGGGTCCAAATACCGCAGCTAGCACAAGGGACAGTTATATCAATTACAGTATCAACACATTTCGAGCAAACATGCTGCGTCACGCAGAGATTAGACTCGTGCAAAAATTTATCAAGGCCCACATTCTTAGTTTGGGTAAAGTCGAAAAACACTAAAATAAATTTACTCTTAGCCGCTCGGCTTTTGTTACGGTTAATATGTTTGGCTGCATGTAGCATAAATGTCTTACAGGATTCTGAGCCATGCATAAAGAGCAATATTTCGTGCCATAAGTGTGTTTTTTATTTTCGACTATCGTGTTTTGACAGTTTTTACATCTGCGAAATGTTTTACATATTTCCGGCTTATGCATGTCAAAACACTGGGGACCTCTAAAAGTTCTAAAACAAACAGGGCAGTCAACTCTAGCCTCGAGAACACTGCATGGACGCGCTGAATGACAACACGGACATTTATATGGGCCATTAATATGATCATTTTTATTCTGATATCTTTTTCGACACGGCTCACAGAAATAACTAGTACAGAAGCAAGTTGTGAGACTTAATATTAAATTTACATGATCGCCCTCCATTAATAAATTAATAATGATGGGCGACACTAGGGTTTTCTTTAAACCGTCAAAAAAATACATTTTTGCTGTTGCGACTATTGTAAATAATTAATGCAATATTGTGGCTATATAAATAGGTCTAGGGGGGCCAGGGCCACGGCCAATAGCGGTTCGTGAAATCACTGAATAAGGTTAGGTCAGGTCAGGTCAGAAAAAATACTGAATAATGCAACAAAGCAGGGGGGCTCGGGAGGGTATCCCCCCCGACAAAGCGCCGAAGGCGAAAATTTTTTATTATTCAAAGTCACGAAATTTCCCAGCACTTGAAAATATACTCGCGTTATTCTTTTTTACCACAGACAGACGATAAAGACAACAAAAACAAAACTTTTTATTATTCAAGTATTTTATGTAGGTACAATAATTATTAAATCATATCATATATCAAGGTAAGAAGGTACATAGGTATTATAATTATTAATACATTTATTACCTACAAATTAAAAAAGGAATTAACAAGTTATCATTAGTAGCAGCAGTCCATTTACAGAGCTCCCAGTTTTTATATCTCCATGTAGCTGGTTACATGGTCTAGTTGATTGAAGTCAGGAGAAATTGTGATGTGTTTTTATAGTGAAACAATACATGAAATGGTGGAATAGACTTTATCAAGTGATAGACGGATACAAAAAGCGTCAGATAAGATATCGCTTATCATCTGGGTGGAATAATTTAGAGTGGATTGAATAAAACGAAGTAACAGCAGAAGAAACAAAATTAAGAAAAAAAAAATTGTAAACAAACGAAATGATCCACGAATGCAATCTCCCGAAATAAAGTAAATATAATCAGGATAAGATGTCGGCAAGTGGAGACGCGCGTGGTGTGCCTCCGGAAATAAATACAGCTTGTCACCCAGATAGACCATTTAATTATGTTGTTGTTTGCTGTGTGATAGTGCATTTTGTAGAAGTGACTTTCTAGCAAAGTCTGTGAAGGGAAAGGGATTTTTTATTTCGAATTCCCTGGTGATCTGTTCGAGACAATATAATAGTATTCTCATTCTCCATTAGTCTCAAAATGGAGTTATTTAAGCAGGAATTGCAAAACATTGCAGTAGTGCAGCAGGATAGGCTAGCTGATGAATCTATGTATGAAGAAGCTGAAAGTGAGAACTTATTGAGTGCTGAAAATAATGGAGTCATGTCTATTGGCTTCTTATGTCATGAGGTAAAAATGTTGAAGAAGAGAAATTCAGAACTAAGCAAGTATAACGAAGATTTAATGGAGAATAATACATTTCTGAGAAAAGTAGCAGAAAATCAAAACAAATCTAATTGTCTTGAATATTCAACAATAGTTGGTATGAATACCGATTTATATTCTAAAAAAAAAGCCAATAATTCTGCTGTTCTCATTAAACCACATGATAACTTTAAGGGAGATGCTTTAACTTTTGTTAAGAAAACCATACTAAGTAGAATCAAAAACCCCATAATTGGAATTAGAAAAAGTAAACAAGGTGTAATATTGAAGTGCAATGAAGAGGATGAGTCAGCTGTGTTATCCCAATTAGGGCAAAGTTTGAATAAAAATTGTGCAGTGAGTCTTTTAGTAAAAAAAGACACAATCATTAAAGTATTTAATATTGATAAGGACATGAGTGAAGAAGATCTTGTGCAGGATATTAGTAATAGAAATGAAATTGCGATAAACTCTTTTAAAATTGTGTATGTATACAAGCCTAATGAGTTTGGAGTGAAAAATGCCCTTGTTAGAGTGAACGCGGAGAGTTATATCAAGTTAAGCAGGCAGAATGGAATTTATGTTGGTTACCAAAAGTGCAACTACATGGATCATTTTTCTTTGTCCAGATGCTACAAATGTCATGGCTTCAATCATGTAGCAAGGTCTTGTAACAGTAAACAGGAGTTATGTAGCATATGTGCTGGTGTGCACAAGACTACTACAGAATGTGATAATAAGGATAACAAAAAATGCATAAATTGTAACAAAGCAAACAAATATCTTACAAATAAAAGAAAAACCGATCATGCAGCGACTGATTTAAAAAATTGTGAGATATTTAAGATCAAATATAATAATGCTGTTAATAATATAAATTATCCTGTGAAACCTACTTCTTTGTTGACAAAGTTCACAGCGGACGAAACGGTAACGTCTGCTACTGTCAATATATAGGTTTATATTGTTGTTTATGGAATCTATTGAAGATTTTGATTTGATACTGGATGAGGAAGAATTTGACAGTGTAGACAAATTTAATGAACATGAGTTGTTTAAAGGTTGCAATTTTAGTGTGCTACATTTGAATATTAGAAGCATAAAGAAGAATGTGAATGAGTTGGAATTATTCATCAATGCTTTTGATACTAAGCCGCATGTAATTGTGTGTACCGAAGCTCGTATAAGTCAGTGCTATGGTTTTATAAATTTAGAGGGATATGATCACTACAATAATGGAGGCAAGTTAAACCAGAACGACGGTGTGGTTGTGTATATAAAGAAGGATATTAAATATTCTGTGAATGTAGAAGTAGTTGCAAAACTCGAGATAATGAGCCTAATGAATAAAAATGAAGCAATTACTGGAAGGAATTACTTTTTAGTAAAAGCAATTGCTTGACTAGTAAATGCTACAAGCAAAAGCAATTGCTAGATCTGGATATGAATAAAAATTTGAAGCAATTGCTGTTTTTCTTACATCCTGGTAGCAATTGCTTATTCAACATAAGTCCAGACGTGCCTTCCTCTCTTCCAGATAGATACTTCCTCGGATACTTTATAATGTTCAGTTTGGTGCCTAATTTGCAATAGAGTTGACGAGTAATCCGTTACTTTTTGTGGAAAATAGGAGACTTATATTTGTGATATGGCAGAGTTTAGTGAAAATGAGGAATTTGATAGTAGTACTAGTGGTGAAGAAATTAAAGACAAACAATTGATATTCGTCCATAAATTGAAGGAACATAAAATTGTATTTAATAAATCACAAGTTCCGCAAGTTAAAGCAAAAAAGGAGGCCGCTTTAACCGTCAGCAGAGCAATATAGAGATATTTTTAACGTTTCACTTACAACAAAACAGTTAGCAAAGAAAATTTATGATTAAACGACTTACCTGTAAGGAAGTTCAATCTTAATTATATGAGTCTTCATTCCATCAGTCTAGAACACATTGGCAACTTTGCATAGAGTGTGATTCTGTCACTATTTTAAAGAGAGAAAGTAAGCGCTCGCAACACCTACCCCCTGCCACGACATCCTCAAGTATCTCATTCTGTATTTGGTGAAGTCGATCGTTCTTCAGGGGTGGATCCAAAGTACTGGTTGGGGGAGGGTTGTTCTAGACTGATGGAATGAAGACTCATATAATTAAGATTGAACTTCCTTACAGGTAAGTCGTTTAATCATAAATTATATTTCGTTTCATTCCATCAGTCTAGAACACATTGGCAGATGTTCAGAGATAAAAGTAACGATCGACTTAAAACATCCATACTCAGTTAATTAGTTTTACTTGTGATTTTAGGTTAATCATTAAGGTTCTGATATTCTGTTTGAATGATATAAGACTAGCTATCACCTTGTAACAAAGTTTATTACTATGAAAATTTGCCATTAATAATAATTATTATTGTAGGATATCAGAAAATTATAATTATAATAATAAAAGATGATAATAAAAAATACATATTAAAATTAACCTAATAATAATTTGTTAAAGTTCCTACCCTAATTTCTATCTTAGATATTATGAACAGTAAAATCAACTTAAATAAGCGATATCGTGAGTGCGAAAGTAATAATAATCATAAGATAATAACAAAAAATACCATAAAAGATTAAAATAGATTAATATAGTTATATAATAATCATAATTAAAAATCTAAGATATCACCGCTGTATAACAAACTATGAAACATGTACTGCGCTAATTTATTTTACTTCTAGCGAATTCGGTTTTATCTTCCAATGGTCTATTGTAATAACTCAGGAAAGTGGATGAGTTCGTGGACCATCCTGCTGTTGCCCTAATTGTATCAATTGATACTCCGGCCCTGTAAGCCGCTGAAGAAGATGCATGCCTGGTACTATAGGGAGTAAATAATTCATGTCAATTCCACTCTTGGTTAAAATATTCTTAACCCACTTGGATATGGACTGAGTTGTAGCTGAACGGAATGGTTTTTTATATGTTAAAAATAATTTTTCTATATTACCTCTCAAAGGTTGAGTTACCTCAAGATAATGAAGTAGTGTAGTAGCCACCCAAGTTCTGGTTTGTCTTGAATGAATGGCAAGTACAATTTTGGTTGCTCCTTATTAGGTGCTGAAGTTTTTAAAAGTTCTGTAATTATAATCTCGATCCTATCTTCAAATTTAGATATATTTATAATCTCTATACTACTAATAAGTAACGAGTGAGATTAAAGTAACAAGTTTCATCGACAGGAGTTCAACTGTTAATGACTCCAATGGAAACAGTTTTGATAAATATTCGAGGACTTTTTCCGGATTCCAGGACTTCGTATATTTCGGAAAAGATGGTCTCAACTTGAAAACACCCTTGAGATATCTGTTCATCATCATCATCAAACAGCCTGTCTCGTCCACTGCTGAACATAGGCCTCCGTTAACGATCTCCATTTATTTCGATCCTGGGCATCCTGGATCCAATTTGGTGTTACTCTTTTTATGTCATCCATCCACCGGGTCGGCGGACGACCTCTGTTCCTGAACGCATCTTGCCTAGGTCTCCATTCTATGATCTTTTTGGTCCATCTTTCGTTGGTCATTCTTGCGACATGTCCAGCCCAGTTCCACTTTAGATATGTTATTCGCTGGATTGCATCGGTAACCCCTGTTCTCTGACGTATCCGATCATTTGGAATCCTGTCTCTCAGCGTGACTCCCAACATGGAACGTTCCATGGCTCGCTGGGCCACTCTTACTTTATTTACCGATTTTCGTGTTAGAGTTAGGGTCTCCGAACCATAAGTCAGAACCGGCAGAACACACTGATCAAACACCCTCCGCTTAAGGCATATGGGGGTTTCGGACTTAAAAATGTGCTTCAGCCTCCCATAGGCGGCCCACGTTAGTCCTATCCTTTTGATTTCGCAGGTTTGATTATCCCTGCCAATCGTAATATCATGGCCCAGATATCTGTAGGATGTAACTTGGGAAATTTCTTTTCCTTCTACCAAGTAGTTTCGGCTTGGGACTAGATTTGTCATGAAATTTGTTTTCGATGGATTGATTTTAAGCCCAACTTTATGTGAAGCAGATGTTAGTCTCATAAGCAGTTTCTCTGCCTTATCCAAGCTATCTGAAATCAGTACAATATCGTCAGCGAACCGAAGGTGACTGAAATTTTCACCGTTAATATTTATACCCATATTCTCCAACTCGACGCTCTTGAACATATACTCCAACAAAGTGGTAAACAGTTTAGGGGAGATTGTGTCGCCTTGTCGTACACCGCGCTGCACTCTGAATCTATCTGTCTCTTCATGGAGTCTTACGCTCGCTGTTGCATTTTCGTATATATGTTTCAGTATAGCAGAGTATCTGTGGTCTACTCGACAGTCGGCAAGTGCTTTAAACATCTCGCTGTGCTTGATGGAATCGAACGCCTTTTCGTAGTCCACAAATATTAACACGAGTGGCTTGTTGTATTCAACGGACTTCTCGATCAATGTCTTAATAACTTGCAGATGGTCATTTGTTCCGTATCCGGATCGGAAACCTGCCTGTTCTGTCGGCTGGTAGAAGTCCAATTTCGATGTTAGACGCTTAGTTAGAATTTTGGTAAACAACTTATAGAGATGAGAAAGCAGGCTAATTGGTCTATAGTTCTTCAGGTCGGCAATGTTGCCCTTCTTATGCATGATGACTATGATTGCATTGTTCCAGTTCGTAGGTGTTGTAGTTTCCACAAGACATTTGTTGAATAATTTTGTTATGGCCTTTAACAGTTGTTCTCCGCCTTCCCTGACTGCTTCAATCACGATGTCGTCATCACCTGGAGCCTTATTGTTTTTCATTTCCGACATTGATTTTAGAACTTCCTCCTCTGTTATGTCAGGCATTTCCTCCGATCCCTGGTTTAAAACTCGGGGGATGTCCTCTGTGCATCTCGGCTGTTCATTATTACAATATAGATTTGCATAGAAATCTTTCACAGTTTCTAGAATCTCTTGTTTATTTGTGACTATTTGTCCCTCTGCGTTTTCCAGTTTGATGACTTCTGTCCTCCCCAAAGCGAGTTTATTTCTGAGTACTTTCATGCTCTTGTTTTCTTCTATAATCCTCGTTACCCATCTTGTGTTGTAATCTCTGATATCTTTCCGTGCTGCTCTCGATATATTCCTATTCAATATTCTCAACTGGTCTTTGTTGGTTAATTGTCTGTGTATCATTTCTCGTCTTTGTTTCATAAGGTGGCGGGTGTTCACCGATAGTCTTTCTTCTTTATCACTCCTTTGGGTGCAGTGTATTTGCTGAGCTTCTCGTAACGATTTCAGTATCGTGTCATTCAAGTCCTCTACATCTTTTGTGTCTATATCTCCCAATTTTTCAGCTATGGTTCTTTGATACTCTTCTTTATTTGCAACTGTGTTCCACCTCTTATTTTTTGCATTTTGGAGCTTTCTTCTCTCTTTCCTTAAGTTCAACGTTATTGTTGCTCTCACCATTCTATGGTCGCTTCCCACTGATACACGGTTAAGTACTGTTACATCTTGTATGATTTGCTTCTTATCTGTAATGATGAAATCTATTTCATTTCTCGTGTTTCCATCAGGGCTAGCCCAGGTCCATTTCCGTTGTTCCGGTTTCTTAAAGAAGGTATTCATAGCATTTAGGCGGTGTTCTAAGAGAAACTGTAGCAGAAAGTTTCCTCTATCGTTTCTTTCTCCTATCCCATACTGCCCAAGGGAGAATTCACTCTCATCCTGCTTTCTTCCGAGTTTAGCATTAAAATCTCCAACCACCAATGTGAAATGTGTTGGGACCTTGGATAATGCCATGGCAATGTCTTCATAAAAGGTCTCTAAATCTTCATCGGAATAGGTGGATGTAGGTGCATAGACTTGAATAACCTTAACGCTGTATCTCTGGTTTAACTTCAGTACTAAGAAGCAAACTCTAGGGCTTACACTCTCAAGGTGTTCAATATTCTCAGTATGTCTCTTATGTATTATAAAACCAACTCCTCCCT
Source organism: Malachius bipustulatus (assembly GCA_910589415.1). Classification (NCBI taxonomy): domain Eukaryota; kingdom Metazoa; phylum Arthropoda; class Insecta; order Coleoptera; family Melyridae; genus Malachius; species Malachius bipustulatus. The sequence continues at coordinate 58,729 of CAJUUM010000008.1, read as the reverse complement.
CTGATCTGTCTTCATTTCCTCTAAAGTAGAGCGCGTTTCCTGATTTTAGCCTGAGCTGTTGTTCTCCTCTTCGGCGAATTTCGCTAAGACCTACTATATCCCAGTGTATTCCGCCGAGTTCTTCCTCTAATTCAAGGATTTTCTGGTCTTGCAAAAGCGTTCTTGTATTATACGTAGCAATATATAATTTTCTTCGTCCTTGGTGGCCTGGTCCTACCCGGTGATTCTTAGCACCCTCTGATCTCTGTTTGATCCAGCCGCCACCTTGGCTGGGAACCAGCGATCCGCCGGGGACTGAGGGCCGTATCATTTTTGTCTCTTTCATTTACGGGATTTTAGCCTTAAAACACCACGCTGGCCGGGCGTGTTGGTGAGTGTCTGAGTCAGCCGCCCACTTTGGGAACAGACGCTGTTTGCAGCCGCCCATTCTGGGTCAGACGCTGCGAGTTTTCACCATATCTGGCTATCCTCACTTAGTTTAGCCTGCAGGTCGATGCAGTTGCCCGGGGTGTGGCACGTGGAGCCATAAGTGAGAATTGGGTGCCCTGTGAGGACCAGTCATCGCCGACTACTCCCCAGTTATACCGTTGAGCACGACCGTCTTTGATGAAAGGTACTACCTCTACAGCACAACCCCTAACCCCCCTTGAGACATAACATAATAAGAGAGATAACACCCTTGAGATATCTGTTAAGAATAACAGATTCTTTCAGGTGTGGAATTAACAATGAAATGGCAGACCGAAATGTATTTAATGTGGAATAACTAGCTCCGTTCTTAAACTCCTTGTATAAAAATTCGATGACATCCTTATCTGTGGCCTTCAAACATTCATTAAAATTTCCCTGGTTATAAGTCCACCATAAGCAGTGCTATATTGTTTTATAGAAGATTCAGCTAGAGATGAAATCATCACGTCTGCAACCTCAGTAGTGAAACCCTGATTTAAATATGCTTTCCTGATAATATTCCTGCCACCAGGGTAATCTTCGGCCACCTAGGGTGGCTGGAAAGAAAGGGAGATAACATTAGACTTTCGCTAGCGGGAAAAATCAGCGGTTCGTTAATTAACAGTTTCGTAAATAGAGGGAACCAACATTGTGACCTCCAATCTGGAACAACAACAATTCCTTCTGCCCTGTCACTAATAATCTTATTAAGTATTCTCGTTATTAAGGAAAATGGTGGAAATGTGTAAAACTTAAGGTTACTCCAGTCCAGAGTGAATGCATCTGTGGTAAAAGATTCGGGATCTCTTTTCCAGGACACGTATTTTTTGCAATTAGTATTAGAAATAGTAGCGAATAAATCTATTTCAGGCATACCAAATCTGTCTAAAATTTCCTGAAATGCATGATTACATAAGGAATATTCTGTGTCAATTAAGACTGAGCGGAATTCACGATCCGCTTCCTTATTGCTTTTAGATTCGATATAGGCCGCAAAAATAAATATGTCCCTTGCCTCACACCATTGCCATATATCGCGCGCTAATTTAGCTAGTTTCGGATATTTTATACCACCCATTCTATTGATACAAGAAATTGCGGTGGTATTGGCAATTCTTAAAAGAATGGAACATGATGTTTCGTGTCTTGCAAACACCCCTCACATCAGATTATTATTAATAACTCTAATATTGTTGTGAAACAGGCCCCAGGCGATTCATTGGCCCATGCAAAATAGGATTATTTCTGTACGACTAGGTATATTACTGTTTAGAGAAGGAAACTTTCAGACAAAATTTTAATATTTATTTATATTTTCATAAGAGGTATAGGTACTTATACAGTGTGTCCAGTGTAAGTGCCAGTGTATACTTCTACAAAAATCATTTTATAAATAATTAGATAAATAGCTATACCTACCTATACTGTAACAATTCTTGCGTTAATAAAAGGTTCGTCCACTAAATGATAGACTCATCAATCAATCAATCAATAATTATTATTGATTTAATAATAACTTATTATTTTTACACACACACACACACACTAATAATAATTTAATTACTTAATTCTTTATTTGCACTTAGTATAACTGCAATAATAATAATAAAACGGTGATTTCCTTTTTTAGGTATCCTCCATATTACATAGGTACATACATACGTTTTGGAAAATACAAATTGGCAACAACAAACAAAGTAATACCCTTAATATTAAAATGATAAACTACAACAGTGAAATTCTACATCTAAAAAAAGTTATTTAGCTGTTTTTAATGAAGTATTCATTTATACTACAGGTGTATCTAAAATGAACCGAGAAAATTCAGGGGGTGATTGATGAGATCATTTAAGGAAAAAAAGTAAGTATAAACGGATGTCCAAAGAGGCTTAACGTTTTAACTACAGGGTGTTGAAGTTTCAAGAAAAAAATCGTTTTTTAATAACAATAACTTAGATAACAATTAAGATATTTTCGTGAAAATTTGTGTACACCTTCCATGCATCAAGAGGAATTTCCCAACGTATAACTTTTAGTTATTGTAGCAGTGGCGTTCCTGCAAGTCGCTTTACACTTACATTTTTTGAAATTCTTATAGAATAAAAATGTATTCTATTTTTTTTTATCAGAAAACCTGGCATCGGTTGGAAAAAGTCAAGAAATCATATTTACTCAGAAATGAGAGTGGATTTAAAAAATACTTTTATTTTCATGAGAAAGCAGCGGCGTACTATTTTTTTTTCAAAAATATTAAGTGTAACGCGGCTTGCACGAACGCCACTGCCACAATAACTAAAAGTTAAACGTTGGGAAATGCCTCTTGATGCATGGAAGGTGTACACAAATTTTCACGAAAATATCTTGATTGTTATCAAAGTTATTATAAAAAAAACGATTTTTTCTTGAAACTTCAACACCCTGTAGTTAAAAAGTTGAGCCTCTTAGGACATACGTTCATACTTACTTTTTTTCTTAAAATGATCTCATCAATCAGCCCCTGAATTTTCTCGGTTCATTTTAGATACACCCTGTTTAATAAAAAAAATAATATTTTTTAAGAAAGGTTTCAATTTTCTGACGAAATTATGCCTGCATGGTGGTAGACGGGTGGTTAGCGTCATGCATCTGTCCGGAACGCTTTCTTATCCTGCAAAGAACTACAATATCCTTATCACCGTTGCACTTGCCGGTCCAATTTCAAGAATTGACTGACTTGACTCAGCCAGTCAGGCGAATTTCTTTATCTTCACTACAATATACAGGCTGATCTCGAAATGGCGGACACGGAATACAGGTTGTTGTAGAGGATGTTCAGAAAGACTGTAAATTTAAAACAAAAATGGGTTCCTCGGCTTCGTTACCGAGATATAGGGTGTCCTTTTTCTAAACTTTAAATCGAAATGGCGGTCAAATTTAAACAACTTCCACTGGCAAAATACATGGTTTCACATAACTATAATGATAGTGTTTGCTTTTTATTATTTTTATTATCGGGAACGGAATTACAGGCATTCAAAGTTTACCTATTCCCTGTGTTCAACAAAATTTTTCAATGTGGCATCGTTGCTCGAATTCGAGATTTTGAATAATACGATCGAATATGCGTATCCGCGCATTGATTATTGTTTTAAGCTTTGTTGTGTTTCCATTTTATATCTTTCCATGGTAACATCTATCTGGGTATTATTGTAGACCTACACATTATTTTTCTGCCTGAAGAAGTATCCAGTGCACTGTTGTGACTTTATTTTCTACAAAAGTGGTCATATCTTCTTAAGGGAGCCATACTGGAGAAAACAGTAAATAAAACTTAGAATCTTTAATCCACAATAGATCCTGTGGTGCTGTCCGTGTCCGCCATTTCGGGATCATCCTGTATACCTAAAACATTTATTATTTTTATGAGATGAAAAATACTGGATCACATAATTATATTATAATAATATACCATTCCAGATGTCTTTAAATTCGAGTTGGTTTTGGCCGCGATATATTACAAGATAAAGTTGTGTAAGTACCTGTTATCAATAAAGTTCAAATTACTTTCACTCTGTATAGGTACCAATTTTTTGATACATATTGTATAAATGAACAAATTTTAAAGAATGAAAACAATTAAGTAACCGCATTTTGCTTTTGTTTCTTAGTTGAGTAAGGATTGTCTAATTATTGGCCTTCCATTTAAACTTTTTAACTTTCAATCAAAAAGCCTTCAAAAAATTTGCTTGCCAAAAAGTAAGCCTCATCATTCCAAAGGGTACCAATATAATTCAAATTTTCCATAATCTACCCTAGGTAATTGAAAAACAGCTGGAATGGGATATAAGTATTTGCAGTTTATATTTCATCCCTATTCAACACAATTGACTTGTACAAATTAGTGTTTCTTTGAAAAGCTATACAGGGTGGGCTATCGAAAAGGTAACAAGTCTAATAGTTTGGAAAGTGAAGATATATGCGAAAAACGCCGAAACAGGTCGATTTTGTTAGCGAGGGGGACATATTTTCGTGACAAATTTAACTACCGAAGTTCATCCCCTTGGCAGGGGTAGCTAATCATTTGCTTTTTCATAGGGAACAGATAACGCCGAAACAGGTCGATTTTGTTATCAAAGTAGGCATATTTTCGTGACAAATTTAACCACCCAAATTCACCCCCTTGGCAGGGGTAGCTACTCCTTTGCTTATCATCACAGGGAACAGCTATTGAGTGATACATCATTTGAAAGCTACTTGAATTCTCTTTACAATGATATCTAACATTTTGGGTTTCACTTACATACAGGTTGGCCCAAAAAAAAAGTTTTCGTTGGGCCAGCCTGTATGTAAGCGAAACCACTCGCATACATCATTTGAAAGCTACTTGAATTCTCTTAACGATATCCAACATTTTGGGTTTCACTTACATACAGGGTGGCCCAAAAAATGTTTTCGTTGGGCCAGCCTGTATGTAAGCGAAACCCAAAATGTTGGATATCGTTGTAAAGAGAATTCAAGTAGCTTTCAAATGATGTATCACTCGATAGCTGTTCCCTATGATGATAAGCAAAGGGGTAGCTACCCCTGCCAAGGGGGTGAATTTGGGTGGTTGAATTTGTCACGAAAATATGCCTACTTTGATAACAAAATCGACCCGTTTCGGCGTTTTTCGCGTACATCTTCAGTTTCCAAGTTATTAAGGTGAGTTGCGTTTTCGTGGGGCCACCCTGTATGTAAGCGAAACCCAAAATTTTGGATATCATTGTAAAGAGAATTCGAGTGGCTTTCAAATGATGTATCACCCGATATCGGTTCCCTATGATGATAAGCAAAGGGTGTAATGATCCGAAATCCAAAATTGACGCTGGCTCGAGAGAGATATACCAATGCCTAGCTCACCAGCCCTATTTAGGTATTGTTATTTATTATTATTAGTTATTTAAAAACCATTGCATTAAAATGTAACATTCAAGTGACCTTATTTTTGACAAGTGTGTGTTGGGGCAAAAACAAATAGATGGTTAGAAACCGTCAAACAAACTAGAAGGTTTTCTCCGAGCAAGGAGAAAAACGAAGTTGAATTAGGTGGAGTTTTTTTGACGGTAAAAATCGCCGTGAAACATCAACGACCGAGAAGAAGATCACGATAGTCAGTTTCTCCACAGAAGAGTAAAAACGTCTTCTGTGGTTGTCAAGAAATCAAGAGAACGAGACATACCTCATCAACCAGCGCTAGAGAACAGCAACCAAAGTATTTGTGGTGGCTCTATTTGATAGACCAATATTGAAGTTCTGCCGGACCGACCGTCAACGTGAGTTTTGTTGCATATCTGCGCCCTTTTTGTTACGCAATCAGTTTAGAAGTATTTCAATTAGTGTTAGATATTTGCTGTTTTTAAATTTAAAGAGTCACAGGTAGGTAGGCCACCTACCTGAACTCAGTTTTGTTAATTAATTAATTATTGTATTAAATTTTGTATTACTGTTCAAGTTAGTTATTGGTATATATTTCAAAAGAACCCACCCTGCTGATATAAATTTTATGTTGTCAAATGATACGGGAGATAAATAGAATTTATCTTTTTGACTAAGAATAGTCCCCGTTTCAGTACATATGGCGCCCACAGCGGGGCTTTGAAATTTGAAAAAAATTAAAATTTCCTACCAAATAATAATTATGATGTGGATTGCTGATTGCATGACAGTTAATTGACAGAAGCTATTATCCGTTTGTATATTGAACCTTGCTTTGTAGGTAGTAGGTACCTTAGGTGTTTATTTGATTATTTAATTGGTTTGAATAGGTAACATTGAATTGCAACAATGTCCAATGAACAGAAAACTCCTCTGAGGGAACACTCAATGGTTTTAAGGAACACTCCCAGCGGTAATTTCTTGCCAGAATCGCCACAGGACGATTTTGGTCCTGAAAATTCTCAATCAGCTGTGAACCGAGAAAGTAGGGGGCTAGCAGAAGAAGCGGCTGGTCCGCTGAATGAAGGCGAGTGCTATGGCAACATAAATGCTGACAACAATAATTTTGCTTTCTTATTAACAGAAATAAATAAACAAAATCAGCAACATCAAGCTCTGATGTTTAATTCTTTAAATAATGTAGTTTCAGTACTCTCTCAATCTATTCAGGAGAATAATTCGAGGTTAATGTCTTTGGAAAAGAAATCTTTGGGTACAATGGTTGATGAGAAGAATTCTTGTAGAGTTTCTTTTAACCCGAAGCAATACATAAACGAGCAGGTTTCAGATAATAACCGGGAATTTTCTGTAGAAAACGTTAGGGAAGTGAGAGAATTTAGTAATAAAGAGGAAAAAAATAGGAAAAATTCGGAATTCTTTCTTAATTCTGTAAGGGAGCTAAAATTTGACCCGCGAAACGTTCAACAAAATAATCCGACATTTTTCTTGTCACAATTAAACTGGCTATTAGAAGAAGCAGGAATTCCATACTCTCAAAAATATTTATACGCGCGTACTTGTCTTAAAGGTGACAGTGCTCAGTGGGTACATGATGTACATCACAAAATTGGCAATTTTAACGATTTTGAACGGCTTTTTCGAAAAAAATATGGAGCTACGGTGGACAAAAGAACCGTTTCTTTGAAACTATATAGTGGTTCTTACGATCCAAGCAAAGGTAGTAGAGTCGACTATCTAAATGAGTTAATCCGGGTGCTCTCTGAAGTAGAGTTGGATTTATCCGAGGAAGAAGTGGTCGAAGAGTTATACCGACATTTTCCGAGGGACGAGCGACACTGTCTTTTGACAGCTCGCAATATAGATACTCTTGAGGAAGAGTTAGAACGTTTAGACAGAGTCTTAGGTAAACCTGGTGTACGAAGTAACACGAATCGAAGTTATTCAGATCCGTCACCGCCACCAAAAGAAAACTACCCTCGAAGTGGTCAGTCAAGGGGGGTGGTGCAAGAAAACAGGTTTACTCGCGGTAATTGGGGTCAGTCAAGGGGGGTGAGTCAAGATAATAAAATTTCTCGCGATAACTGGGTTCAATCTAGGGGGGTGGAGCGAGATACTCCAGTATACAAAACCCAGGATCGGTCGTTTGGTAACCGGATGCCACAAGGTCGTGACTTACCGGAACCATCGAACCATTTCTCTGAGACTAAGAATAAAGAACCGGAATTACAAGGAAGATTTTCAAGAGAAAATGAAGGTGAAAATAAAATTAATTACCAGGCCAACATGATTTGCCGAGAACCATTTGTGAATAAAATAGCTGAAAAAGAAAAAGGTGATAGTCAATGCATTACCCTGAAGGGGGAAAACGAATTAAATTGGTCTGATGATTATCAAAGCGTGGAAGAAGCAAGTAGCGACAGTAAAAACGCTGTCTCGCGAAAAACCTCCCCAATGAATTCATTGTCCACTAACGACGATCTACTTGAAGAATTTCCTGTTATTTGTAAAGTACCTATAAAGTGCCCTACCGTAAACCTTTTAATTGAAAGCCAGGTTGTATCGGCTTTGATTGATTCAGGATGCCAGGTGTCATGTATCAGTTCAGCATTTTTAAATAAATTAAAAGCGCTAAATAAAAAGGTACCAGTATCATTGTCTGTTTCAGGCGTGGTTGTAGAAACGGCGATCAAAGGGCCGAAGCAAAAACAAACGATTAGCCATCAAACGTTTCTCGAATATGAGATTCAAGGAAAAAAACTAGAGACTTGTTTTTTAATAGTCAATAATTTATCAAAGGATATTATATTAGGTATCGACTGGTTCGTAGCCTACGATGTCATTATTGATGCCAAGCAGAACCAATTAATTATACACAGCGAAACTGGTAAGCTCCACACGATGATTTTTGACACGCAAGTAGAGTTCCAACCCGGAACCAAGTGTTGGGTAATTCGGTTCAAAATTCGTTTTTCGAAGAATCTAAGCCAGGGGAATCTAGGGATCTGGGGTTTCAAGGGGCTTTCGAATCAGCTGTTACAAATTCGACGGCGTTGAACCCGGATCAGCAATTTCCATTGGAGCGACTTTTATTAAAGCAATCTAGCCATTTGTTTTCGGAGAAGCCTGGCCTGATCACCGACTGTGATCACCAGATAAAATTGAGGGGTGCCATCTCATATAAGCTCAGGCTACATCCAATTCTTCATTATCATAGGGTAAAAGTTCGTCGTCAGATCCAGATTTTGTTGGAATATGGTGTGGTCGAGAGAGGCCCTACTGAATATATGAACCCATTAGTAACAATCCAGAAATTTGATGGATCGTTGAGAATCAGTTTAGGTTCAATAATGATAATCCTGCTCCTGAAGGTATTGACCTTCCAGGTACTCATGGTCAACGCTCTAAAGTATCATCGCCTTGAAGTACCCATAAGCGATATTAATTTATAGGGTGAATAAGTTTTCTTTTCGACCTTTCTATAGGTTTCGAAGTTATTTTTGAGTTCCATTCTGCATACAGAAATGTTAATTTTTCATTAAATGATCTCGAGCATGTATTTTGACTCAATACTGTCATGTGTTTCGATTCCTCCTCATTTTTGTTTTGGGTAAGGTTCTGTATTCTTCCCTACCATGTCATTTTGGGACGACTACAAACCCTTAAGGGGGGTAATGTAATGATCCGAAATCCAAAATTGACGCTGGCTCGAGAGAGATATACCAATGCCTAGCTCACCAGCCCTATTTAGGTATTGTTATTTATTATTATTAGTTATTTAAAAACCATTGCATTAAAATGTAACATTCAAGTGACCTTATTTTTGACAAGTGTGTGTTGGGGCAAAAACAAATAGATGGTTAGAAACCGTCAAACAAACTAGAAGGTTTTCTCCGAGCAAGGAGAAAAACGAAGTTGAATTAGGTGGAGTTTTTTTGACGGTAAAAATCGCCGTGAAACATCAACGACCGAGAAGAAGATCACGATAGTCAGTTTCTCCACAGAAGAGTAAAAACGTCTTCTGTGGTTGTCAAGAAATCAAGAGAACGAGACATACCTCATCAACCAGCGCTAGAGAACAGCAACCAAAGTATTTGTGGTGGCTCTATTTGATAGACCAATATTGAAGTTCTGCCGGACCGACCGTCAACGTGAGTTTTGTTGCATATCTGCGCCCTTTTTGTTACGCAATCAGTTTAGAAGTATTTCAATTAGTGTTAGATATTTGCTGTTTTTAAATTTAAAGAGTCACAGGTAGGTAGGCCACCTACCTGAACTCAGTTTTGTTAATTAATTAATTATTGTATTAAATTTTGTATTACTGTTCAAGTTAGTTATTGGTATATATTTCAAAAGAACCCACCCTGCTGATATAAATTTTATGTTGTCAAATGATACGGGAGATAAATAGAATTTATCTTTTTGACTAAGAATAGTCCCCGTTTCAGTACAAGGGGTAGCTACCCCTGCCAAGGGGGTGAACTTGGGTAGTTAAATTTGTCACGAAAATATGCCCCCCTCGATAAAAAAATCGACATGTTTCGGCGTTTTTCGCATACATCTTCACTTTCCAAATTATTAGGCCTGTTACCTTTTCGATGGCCCACCCTGTTATAGCACCCCTTTAATCTTGACAAGGAGACATGTTGCAAAAGTAATGGTAAATTCACGAGACCAGCACAGAACCTGGAAAAATTTTAAACTTAAAACAGATATCGCGTGCATGTACGCAAGACAATTGACTAGACATAATTACAACTTACCAGTGTAAACGAGCCAGATCGCGACGACGGGGATGCGCAAAAGGTGCGGAAGCGTAAAACGTGGAACAACTGAAAAAAAATCATTGTTGGAAATAGAATGAAAAAATGCAAACTTGTAGTATAATAAGTCGGTTTGGAAACAGTTTATTTCAACGTACCTGCAAATACAAATCAATTAATTAATTGGGTATTGCTCGGCAATAGCCCGCATTAATTGCTGTAACATATTCCCCCCAAACCGGAACCTGTTCCGCCAAACAAATTCATATAAGTATGTAATAAACAGGGGCTGCGAGGTTCCAAATTGCCGGCGAAGTTTCCGTTTAGCTCGCATCCACATGTTCTCCACGTTTTGCGTATGGACCGTTGCATCCTCCGGGTCTACGAAGTTTTCCTGGTGTATTACGACTCGGTGTTCGTAAACACCTCCGCCAATTTGATTGACATTGGCATACGCCGCCCATCCATCGGAATGGATAATTGTTCCGGGTAGTATGTATCTAAGGAAAGTATAGAAAGAAAAGACGCGTCAATGATAACCTTCGGGCAAATCACTCGCCTAAATACAGTATTCCTATTTCTATGCGGCGAAAATTGAAAATGAAAATGTCTGCATTTACAAAATCAAGTACCAGCATGCTGAAGTTTGCCAAATTTCAACTGTTTTATTATTGTGCCCCAAAATGTAAAGAAATGAATTTCTTTCTATTCAGTTTGGCAACTATATGTATATGAACAATAAAACAACCCGTTCATAAATTTCAGTAAGTACCACTAAATTTTAAATAATGTTTTTGCGTTTTATTTTTGGGGAAATACACAAAACCAGCAAAAACTTCAAGCATTCGAATTCTCACCGTACTCTGGAAACCTATTTTAGGTGCCGTTTTTTTTTGGCTAAGCATGCATTTGCAAAGCAATGAATACCTTCGTGGTGTTACTGTGCGCTGTTCCGGTAAAACAATGACGCAACTGCAAAATTATAACTTCTACATCAGGACAGATGAAAAACGATTGTTAATTATTCATAATACAGTTTTAAGGAAGCAAATAAATTTTGTAGATTATAATTTCAATGGAATTATGAGTCAAGTATGAATAGTTTTAAGTGGCAGAAATTTGAATTAAGTACTATTTATTTTAACCCGAGATTTTGTAATTACGTCATTGTTACTCCAAAAATGCAGAATGAAAATACAGCACTTGTGTCAATATTTTTAATAGGAAAGTAGGAAAAGTACATTTTAAATTGAGTTTTTAACACTTTAGAATTACTGTTTGGGGATCAAAAGAAGTTTACTAACTAATTATTATAAATAAGTCCAAACATCAAGTATTTACGTGGAGAAGTTGAATACAAAATTAAAAAATAAAATAATAAAATTTAATTTGTAACGGAATCAAAGAAATGCCTATAAAAGTCAGGAATAATATTACTCTCAACTAGAAACTTTAAATCTTTCTTCTTATTATCTGCCAATGATATTTTTTTGGCGTATGCGGGTTTTGTATGAATTTCTTTAAAATGTTTTATTTCAGAACGACGTCTCTTTTTAGGTCCAAATTCCACACTCTGCCAGTTCTCATCTTTGAAACTTAATTTGTAACGGAATACATCGCTTCCTTTTTCAAAGTGAAGTTGTCTTACATCACTAATTCTAAATTCCTTTCCGTCGATATTTTTTAATAAACTAAGAGCCATTTCTGCATGTAAATCTTTCAAATCGGTGAAAGACCCGAAACTCATTTCCTTAACAACAAGAGGATTTCCTTTCTTTTTGGAACTTCTTATCAGTGATACATATTGTTCGGGTACATAAATTGGTCCAGACTTTTTAGCTTTTTTCACAGACTTTTCTATTATACTGTGGACAGCGTCGCCTTCGTTCTGCGTGTGGCCGCGAACTAGATACTTGTGGGTAATGGAATTAATATTATACTTGTCTACTGCATACAAATATGCTGCGATCATGTATCTGAAAATGTTGAAATGTGATTAAAATTGAAACAAAAAATGTTTGACTAAAAATTTAAAATTGAATAACAAAAAGATACATTTCATGACGTACCTATTTTTTTGCTGACCCCCACAGTTGTCAGAGTAAAATACAACATCAATACCAGATTTCAATTTTGCAAGTTCCTCGAGATAAAATAATACACAGGATCCGATTTCGGTAACTCCTCTGTTAACTCTGAAGACGGACCTGGCGAGACTCCTGCGTCTAACCCTGTCACGGGCGAACGAGAAGGGGTAGTAGCGAGCCCTCTGTCCTTGACCAGGCTACCAGGCATTGTCATTGAACATCGAGATTTTAAGAAAGAAGCATCGACGGTGAAAAATTGAGTGTGCCATTTACATTTCATTATTTTATATGGTTGTGTTCACCTAAATTAAAGTTGATCTTCGTAAATAAAATTTACTAAAGAAAATTGATATTCTTTAATAAACCAAAATTAAATATACAGTCCACTAATAATTAACATGGTCCATCGAGCAAATCAATTAAAAGATTTAAATAATAATAATTAAATTAATAAATCATTAATATAAATTAATAATAAAGCAACATTACAAATTAAAAGTGCAAGTAATAATTAATAAAGTGCTGGAGTGTCAACTTCAAGTCAAGAGAATAATACTACAGACTTCATCCTGCTGATGTGAGTTCTTTCCATATACCTACCTATTTATTTACCTCTCTATAATAACTAATCGGTTTCAATTTGTTTGAATTTATAATGTCGCTTATAATAATTCGCGGTTATACTAAAGGGAAAGTCACTCGCTTTAAAAACTATTTTGATGCAATCGAAAAAGATAAATTGAACGAGCAGGTAATCTCACGATTAACTGTTCGGCTAGAAGCATTTGAACCTCTCTTGGAGGAATTCAACGAGGTTCAGACCCTCATTGAAAAGGAAAATTCAAATAACAAACTCGAGGCAAAAGCTCAAGCTGAATTTGAAGCAGCTTGTTTAATTGAGAGAAAAGAGTTCGAGGATACATATTTTGATTACTTAGCTGATGCTAAGCGCTTGTGTGGAAAATATAATAGTGCAATTGAAATTAAATTAAAAACTGATCGCAGTAATAATAGCGGTAACGTCAAAATTAACAGTAATAATGCATCTGGCTCTGACGTTGGTAGCGTACCAGCAAGTAATAACAATCATTTTGATAGTGGTAGCACAGGTGGTAGCGCTGGTGCTGGTGCTGGTGCTGATTCTGGTTCCCTATCTTCCAATGTTCCTAATGTGGGGAGTCAGTCAATTCATAATCGAATAGCCCTACCTAAAATAACCTTGCCGACGTTCAGAGGGAAACCAGGTACTTGGGTAGAATTTAGAGATGCCTTTAATGCACTCATCCACTCAGATAACACTCTATCAAAATACGAAAAATTCTATTATTTGAAAATGTCATGTAAAGATGAGGCTGCTGATATATTGCAGGCTATTCAAGTAACCGATTCTAATTATACAGTAGGTTGGAGGGCGCTGATTGATAATTACGAAAGTAAGGCGCAATTGATACATGAACATATACAAGCAATTTTAAATTTACCTATTATGAATAAAGAATCTTGTCAGGATATAAAATGTTTGTATCTCGATCTAAATAAACATTTGAGGTCACTGGATAATTTAGGTGAGAAAACCGAGTGTTGGGATCGATTAATTATACAGATAATTGCAAATAAGTTTGACAGTAATACTGACAAGGAATGGCAGGCTTACAATTGGGATGGGGAATTACCTAATTTAAGTGATTTAAATAAATTTTTGAAAGAAAGAATTACAATATTAGGCAAGATTGAGTCTAGAAGATCAATCCAAAAACCTAACGTAAATAATAATCATAATTCTAATAATTCACAAAATCAATATTACAAGAAGAAGAATTTTAATAGTTTTGTGGCAAGCACAAGTAAATTTAATTATTGTAATTATTGTCAAAAAAATGATCACTTGATATACAGTTGTGAACAGTTTTTAAAATTGCCAATAAATTCAAGAATTTTGGAAGTTAAAAAATTAAAACTCTGCCTAAATTGTTTAAAAGACAATCATTTGTCTTGGAATTGCAATGTGCGCAAATGTATAAAGTGTAACAAACCACATAATAGTTTATTGCATTTAGATTATTTAAATACAAGTGATCATGGTCGATATGACAACGTTGCAGTCGACGAATCTAATAAACAGGGCATAAACTTCGACCAGTCTACTAGTTCTGCTACCAACTCGGAAATAATACGAAGTGGAAGTAGTAGCAGGAATTCAAAAACTGTGAATAATAATAATTTCGCCCAGGTGCAGGATCAGAGAGTCCAGACAAAGGACAAGGCCACCGTAGCTGTTGTTAACATGAGTCATGCTACATTGCAGGACGAAATAAATAGGCCGATGCAGGTTGTTTTAGCCACTGCAATAGTCCAAGTAGCTGATGATAAAAATAATTACCATTACTGCAGAGCATTACTGGATAATGGCTCTCAAAGCCATTTTATTACTCAAAATTTGTTAAATAAATTGAAATTAAGAACGAATAGAGTTAATTTTTCAGTGAAAGGTGTAGGCGAAAATGTGAAAAATGTAGACAGCGAAGTTGAGATCAATTTAAGATCTTGCGTGAATAATTTTCAGACAAATATCAACTGTTTAATATTACCCACAGTTACTGAGAATTTACCACTACAATCATTCTCCACGAACAACTTGAATATTCCAAGCCATATTCAGTTAGCTGACCCTAAATTCAACGAAACAAATAAAATTGATATGCTGCTTGGTGCTACTCTGTTTTGGTCATTATTATGTCCGGAACAAATTAAATTAGGTCCTAAACAGCCAGTTTTACAGAAAACCAAGCTGGGATGGATTATATCAGGAAACGTTATTTGCGATAATAATCGGAGCGCAAATAAACGTGTTTCATATTTAAGTATCAAAGAAAATAATAAATTAAATGAAGAAGTTGCCAAATTTTGGAACTTAGAAGATGTTAATAATTGTAAAATAAATAATGTATTGTCTGCTTCTGATCAATACTGCGAACAATACTTTCAGACTACTACCCGTAGAAATGAAACAGGTAGATTTATTGTGAAAATTCCATTTAATAAATTGAAGGATCAATTGGGCGATTCATATCAAATGACCAGAAGTAGATTCTTATCATTGGAAAAAAGATTAAACTCTAATCCAGAACTTAAACTTGAGTATTCAAAATTTCTGAAGGAATACTTTGAGCTAGGGCATATGAGTGAATGTGACACAAATAAAAGTGAAACCGGAGGTGACTTTTATTTACCACATCACGCCGTAATTAAATCGTCTAGCATAACTACAAAATTGCGAGTTGTGTTTGACGGTTCCGCAAAAACCGATTCCCAAATTTCACTCAATGATGCTCAATTTAGCGGTCCCAAAGTACAAAACGATTTAACAGATTTATTATTGAGGTTTCGTATTTATAATTACGTGATTACTGCTGATATTCCAAAAATGTATCGCCAAATATTAATAGATGAAAGTGAAAGATCTTTCCAAAAAATATTGTGGAGAGAAAATTCAAATGATGAAATTAAAGTGTTTAAATTAAATACCGTAACTTACGGAACCGCATCGGCTCCCTATTTAAGTATAAAATGTTTGCACAAATTAGCATCTGATAATGCGTCCACGTATCCAGTAGCCAGTAAAGCAATTAAAACCGATTTTTACATTGATGATCTAATTACTGGAGCTGATTCGAAAAATGATTTAATTCAAACCCAAAAACAAATTACCAATATTTTAATTTCTGCGGGATTTGAATTGAGGAAGTGGATGAGTAACGATTCCAGTATGCTGAAAGAACTGGATTTAAATTACAAGTTAGACAATATTGTTTTACCGTTAGGTGAAAATGAAAATAATAAAACACTGGGGTTGCAATGGAACCCGCAGTCTGACTCAATTAATTATTTAATGTCTGACATATCCCGGCGTGAGAGTCAAGTTACAAAAAGATCAATTCTTTCTACAATATGCCAAATTTTTGACCCCTTGGGTCTCTTGGGTCCCTTGTTAATTAGGGCCAAATTAATAATTCAAATGATGTGGAAGATTGAGATTACATGGGACGAATCCATCCCGCCAGACATACTGGTAATTTGGAATAAATTTAAAGATGAATTAAATCTATTAAAACATGTAAAAATTCCGAGACAAGCATTGTTTTCTAAATGTGTTATTATTGAATTACATGGATTTTCGGACTCCTCGGAATATGCCTATGGGGCCTGTGTTTATGTCAGATGTGTATTTTCAGACGGACAAATTATATCGAATTTACTGTGCGCTAAATCAAGAGTAGCGCCAATGAAGCAAGTAACTCTGCCCAGACTTGAATTGTGTGCAGCAGTACTTCTCGCAGAACTAGTCCGAAATGTAGATATAGCGTTAAATATTAAATTTACCAAATATTTTTATTGGTCGGATTCGACAATAACCCTCTCTTGGATACGAGGTGAGCCAAGAAAGTGGAAGACGTTCGTTGCCAACCGTGTCGGTGAGATTCAATCACTTACTAATGCTAGTGATTGGTATCACGTTAAGTCTGCCGATAATCCAGCAGATCTGTTGTCTAGAGGCATTTCATCTATGACTTTAATAAATTCACAATTATGGTGGCACGGACCTGAATATTTTAAGGATGACATTGCAAATTGGAATTTAGAAAATAATTGTGATTCCGAAGCAATCATCCCAGAAGTAAAATTATCTCATACAGTTTTGTTCAGCGACAATTTGAACATATTCAGTAGATTTTCAACTTTATCAAAATTACAAGCTACTATAGCCTTTATTATGCGATACTATCATAATTCAAAATTGCCCCCAGAACTAAGAACTTTAACTCCAAATTTAACAATTGATGAAATGAATAATTCTTAAGTCTTATTAATTAAGCTAGCACAAAAGGAATGCTTTCCATCAGAATATAATAATTTATTAAAACAGAAACCTGTTGATTCTACAAGTAATATTTTAATGTTGAATCCATTTTTAGATAATAAAGGAATGATAAGGGTAGGGGGTAGAATAAAAACTCTTCCATTTCATTTAATAAACGTCATCCTTTATTATTGTCACATAAACATAACTTAACGAAATTAATTTTTAAACACATTCATGAGAAAATGTTACACTGTGGTGCACAAACTCTTCACTACACTGTAAGGGAAGAATACTGGGTTATTTCCGGTCGTAATGCTGCAAAAAATACAATTAGAAATTGTCTTACTTGTTTTAGGGTGAATCCTTGTACAGCAAGTTACATGATGGGTAGTCTTCCTACTATTCGAATAAATCAGTCATTTCCTTTCATTAATGTGGGTCTCGATTACGGGGGTCCCTTTATATTGAAAGATAGAAAAACTCGTGGAGCCAAATTCATTAAATGTTATGTGTGTCTTTTCATTTGCATGTCCACAAGGGCGGTACATTTAGAAGTCGTATCTGACTTGACGACAGAGTCGTTCATGGCAACATTGAAAAGATTTATTGCTAGAAGAGGCAAGCCTCAAAATTTGTATTCCGATAATGGGACAAATTTCAAGGGAGCAAACAATGAAATGATGAAGTTATTTGAGTTTTTAAAATCTGAGTCGACCATAATTCAATATAATTTAAATAAAGAATTAATTAAATGGCACTTTATACCTGCCAATTCTCCTAGTTTTGGAGGTATATGGGAGGCCGGAATAAAAAGCGTTAAACACCATTTGAAGCGAGTGATTGGCTTAACGAAACTTGAATTTGAACAATTTTGTACTTTTTTATATCAAATTGAAGCCGTATTAAATTCCCGTCCAATCTCTCCCATTTCATCTGATTCTGAAGATTTGACGCCATTGACACCAGGTCATTTTTTGATTGGTCGACCCCTGACTGCTCTTCCAGAAGCGAATTACCAAGCAGTTCCAATAAATAGACTTAATAAATATCAGCATATTCAGCAACTAGTTCAACATATGTGGGCTAGATGGTACAAAGAATATATCTCAGGACTCCAGGCAAGAATCAAGTGGAAATCCTGCAATTCAAATCTAATTAAGAAAGGCATTCTCGTTGTCATCAAGGATGACAATCTTCCTCCATTAAGATGGCAACTGGGTCGTGTTATTGATCTAGGAGATGATGGGATTGTACGAGTGGTCACCATTCACACACATCATGGACTCCAACGACGTGCAGTCAATCGAATTTGTATGTTACCTGTTGAAAGCAGCATCTTTCAAGGCGGGCGGCATGTTAACTCTGAAGACGGACCTGGCGAGACTCCTGCGTCTACCCTGTCACGGGCGAACGAGAAGGGGTAGTAGCGAGCCCTCTGTCCTTGACCAGGCTACCAGGCATTGAACATCGAGATTTTAAGAAAGAAGCATCGACGGTGAAAAATTGAGTGTGCCATTTACATTTCATTATTTTATATGGTTGTGTTCACCTAAATTAAAGTTGATCTTCGTAAATAAAATTTACTAAAGAAAATTGATATTCTTTAATAAACCAAAATTAAATATACAGTCCACTAATAATTAACATCCTCTGTGGCCTAATCCTTCATGCCAAAAGAAACAATAGGACTGATCGTTTCCAATTTCGGTTACCTGCAAAAAAAAAAAAAGAAAAATGAGAAAACATGCATGGGAAACATACTAATTGTATAAATATTTAAAAAAAATTCTTACCGTAAAATTGTAACAGTTTAGTCGACTTTTATAAAAAAAAGCAGACGTTTGTCCGGTTGGCACAGGTAACACAGCCTGCAGATCGTATACGGCTAATGTAATTTCTTTGTTTTTTGCTTTTTTTTATCGTTATCCTTTTCCTCTCGGCTCATTTCTTTTTCTTGCAGATGTTCTTGATATTTATGTTCTAAGCCCTTCTTATCATCATCTCCTGCATTTTTGTATGATTCGCAAAGATCACATTGATCTTTTTTTGGCACAAAAAATCCTATGTTGAATTCTGTATTGAATATTCTTGCATACATATCATAGGTCGCGGCTAGTTTTTGAACAGGAAGACCTTTCGCTTGAATAGTGCCGATGTAATTCAGCAATAGAAAGACCACTGTCGATATATTCCCTGGTAGTATCTTTTCGGAGGTAATGACTCTCAATCCTGGGAACTGAATTGATATGGTCTCGTACTGACATCACTACTTCTTCATCCACCTTTCCTTGGTGGCTGTGCTTTCCTCTTTTATCGTTCACAACCATTCCAGTACCTGATGCTCTTGACTGAATAACTGTTCGGATTGTTCTTTCAGTTATTGATTCGTGTGTGATTCGTCTATACTTAAGTTGGAGTTGCTCAGTACATGACCCCAAGAAATCACGCTGCCTCTGCAAAGAGGCCATCTCCCAGTATTCTTTGAAAAGATGAGCTCTATAATCTTCGTTAACCTTTTTTGAACATCACAGCGTACATTTCTCTGGACAAGGTGGCCCTAACTTTTTCGCCTGCATTACCTTTCCCGTTCTAGATTTATAGGTTTTTCCACTGTTCTTTAATCTTTTGGCTTTTACGCTTACCCAATCGTAACCTTTTTTTACCTTTTTTAGGACTTGGCGAGTTGACTTCACATTCTGTGGTCTCTGAAGTAGGAATTTGATGAACAACTTGTTCAGTGTCTGAGTCTGAAGATTTTGACGAGCCGCTAGACGAGTCACCACTCGAAGGTTCAAATTCGTCACTTGACCCCGAAGAAAAATCTTCTGAACTGGTCTCATGGTTGTAGGGTTTATCTCAAAGCTTTCTCAGTGTAAGTTTTGTTGAGCCTCTGTTGTCTATAACGTAACTATTAGTAATATCAACTAACGTATTTTCTTCGGAATCGGGACAAGTCGAACATCCAGGCCTTGCAGAAATATTATTTAGACCAGTTTGATTATCGTCTAATGAAAGAGCGAGATTTACTATCTTTTGAGCTCTTGAACTCATGTTTAATTTGCAGCTGATATTAATAATTATTGTTAAGTGCTATTTATTTCTGTAAGATATCTCTTGATAAAGTTAATTAACAACTTATAAGTTCTGGTGAACAACGTCTGAAAGAACATTTATGTCAACCAAAAAAGATAAATATTAGATAAAACGGTCACAAAGAACAGTTATGACATCAAAAATATAGAAATCTGAAATTAAAATAACACAATGAACACTTACGTCGTTATTCTTCCAAGCTCACGAGCACATTATCTCCACAGTTTAGTCGTATTTAGCAATTATGTCATTGTAACACCAAAAGAGTAACATCTCTCTTTAAGTTTCACTCACAACTGAACCATGTGGCATTGTTGTCCCAAACGGAATGTTTCTAACCTCAATATTCGAATAACGACATGACTGCCATCTAGCGGTCGATAGTGATTGTACACTTGCGTCGTTGTTTTTCTGTACACTGGCATTAATTTAAAAACTAATGGCGTTGTTAAGTCAAAATGTCAAAAATTTGCAGTTGCTTCATTGTTTTACCGGAACAGCGGTATGTTCTCTACCCCTATACAGGGTGATCCCGAAATGGCGGACACGGTATACAGGGTGTTGTAGAGGATGCTCAGAAAGACTGTAAATTTAAAACAAAAATGTGTTCCTCGGCTTCGTTACTGAGATATAGGGTGTCCTTTTTCTAAAATTTAAATCGAAATGGCGGTCAAATTTAAACAACCTCCACTGGCAAAGCACATGATTTCACATAACTATAACGATAATGTTTGCTTTTTATTATTTTTATTATCGGGAACGGAATTACAGGCATTCAAAGTTTA
The DNA here is from genome assembly GCA_910589415.1 of Malachius bipustulatus. Classification (NCBI taxonomy): domain Eukaryota; kingdom Metazoa; phylum Arthropoda; class Insecta; order Coleoptera; family Melyridae; genus Malachius; species Malachius bipustulatus. Next base: position 37,779 of record CAJUUM010000008.1, on the reverse strand, counting down.
CCTATTCCCTGTGTTCAACAAAATTTTTCAATGTGGCATGGTTGTTCGAATTCGAGATTTTGAATAATATTATCGAATTTGTATCTGCGCAACGATTATTGTTTTAAGCTTTGCTGTGTTTCCATTTCCATATGTTTCCATGGTAACTTATGGTTTCTTCTTAGTGGACTGTATCTTTTTAAAATGACTACACAAGCAGTAATTTAAATAGTATTTATTTTTTTTATTGACATAAATTGAATTTCTTTTGTATGTGTCACACTAGCCACCTACGTAATACTGCTCGATCTAGGGAAAACAACCCTTCACACATTGTTGTCAAACAGTAGCGAAAATATCGAGCTTATAGACAATTTTAAATAAAATAACATTCTTGCCCTAACATACCGGGCGCCTTGAAATGTGTACTTTACACTTTCGGAAATAATTGAACATTACATTATAACAATAAAAACAAATTTAATATTTCCTGACAATAAGAAAATAGTCACTCATTGATCAATATCGTTTTCAACGTTTATAGGAAAAATGCAAAGTTTGGACACTGCACGTTTTGCGATAACTCGATTTACAAGAATCGATACAACACGCACTATTCCATCTTGTCCTGTATGTAGTTCCATTACTCGCCCCATACGCCATTGCAGAGGTGGAGTGTTGTCATCCCTCAACAAAACAATAGTACCGACCTTGATAGAAGATTGACTGTCTGTCTGCCATTTGTTCCTAGCTTGTAGTTCACACAAATACTCTCGATGCCATCTCGCCCAAAAATGCTGCACGATGCTTTGTAGACGTTCATATTGTTTTAGGCGATTTTCCGGAACATTCAAGTAACTTCTCTCCGGTAAGGCGGTTAAAGGTTTTCCAATCAAAAAGTGAGCGGGGGTGAGGGGATTTAATTGATCGGGTGATGTAGTCAAAGGACACAAAGGTCTGGAATTGAGAATCGATTCAATCTGGATCAATACTGTACTGAAGTCTTCAAAATTTAAATGTGCTGGTATAAAGTGCCAATTGATATTGTCCGACGACAAAGTTGTCGCGATTTCATTGTTCTGTGATTGTAAAAAATTGTACAGCTTCTTTAGCTCAACGTTAGCACCAACGAAGTTCAATGCATTGTCGGAGTAAATATTGAGAGGTTTACCTCTACGACCAATAAATCTCCTTAAACACGCTAAAAAACTGGCAGTTGTAAGATCAGAGACAACTTCCAAGTGAATGGCCTTGGTTGACATACATATAAATATACAAACATAACCCTTTATCAACTTGTAGCCTCTAGTTTCACGGGTTGTCCTATCTTTTAATAGAAAAGGGCCGGCATAATCGCATCCCGTGTTAAGAAAAGGTGTTGACTGGCTTACTCTGCATTTTGGGAGATTTCCCATTAAATATTGAGAACTGTGTACAGGCCAAAACCGTTGTCGTACTGACGAAAGTAACATTGTGGGCCCGCAGTGAAATAGCTTATCGTGTTGTTCTTTTATAATTAATTTTGTTAATACGTGTTTGCTAGATAAAATGATTGGATGTTTTACATCGTACTTGGTCTCAGATTGTTGAATACGACCGCCAACTCGCAGTAATTGATTATCGTCAATGAAGGGATGTAACGTAAGTATATTACTCCTTTTATTTAATGGACTATTGTGTTTCAACTGATTATATTCGTTCGCAAATGATTGTTGTTGAGCCAATCGAATTAAATTAATTTCAGAATTTTCTAATTCTTCGCATGTCAAATAACCTTTCTTTCTCATTGTTTGATTTTTAGTTTTAGCATTGAAAATAAATCTGAGAACAAATGCAAAAGTTCTTTTTAGTTTATTGTAAGATGAAAATTGACTAAATATTGGTATCTCTGTATTGATATTTATGCAGCTGATAGTACGCTGTTCCGGAATGTTATCTATATCTGATGGTAAATTTTCAGGCTCTTTATTGAACGTGTCACAATTGAGAAAACTTGGCCCTGAAAACCACATTGAATTACCAATAAGATCTTTAACATTCATGCCGCGAGAGATTAGGTCAGCTGGATTGTCCTGTGACCGTACGTGGTTCCAACTTTCAATATTTGTTATACGCTGTATCTCACTCACTCGATTAGCGACGTAGGTTTTCCACTACGAGTTAGACCAGTAATAGATTTTATTAAATTGTATTTGTATAGACTCAGTGACTCTCTGTGCGAGCTGTGCACCTAAAAGGGCTGCGCACAATTCTAATCGTGGTAGTGTCACTTGATTGATTGGCGCGACTCTAGATTTTGCTGTTAACAACCTACATAAAGTATTACCTGATTTATCTTTACAACGAATATAAAGACACGTCCCGAATGCCTTTTCACTGGCATCGACGAAAACGTGTAATTCAGCATAATTGTAATTCGGCATGACCACCTGCCTGAGAAATTCTATGCCTTTTAATAGCGGTAAATCAGCGATGAACTGACACCAAATTGTGTGTATGTTTTGAGGCACAGATTCGTCCCAAGTAATTTTTGCCTGCCATAATTTTTGTATCAGCATTTTGGCAATTATTATTATCGGACCTAGCATACCCAACGGGTCGTATATTTGCGAAACAATTGACAATATTGATCGCTTGGTAACATTTTTATTGTTAGAAATTGAAATTGAGAACTGAATGCAATCTCGACTAGGATTCCATAATATACCTAATGTCTTATTTGCTTCATCGTCACCGATTGACAATACGGGTACTTCGAAATTACTATTCACCAAGAACTGCTTTTGTAATTGCATATCGTTAGAAAGCCATTTTCTTAAGTGAAAATTAGCCTTAGATAGTATGGAAGTTATGTCGTGTTGTAATTATTGTAATAATTCGGATTTTGAATCTGCGCCCGTAAGAAGGTCATCTACGTAAAAGTCGTTTTTTATTGTACTACTCGCCTGGCTATTGCTTTCTTCACATTCAATTGCTAATTGGTATAGAGATCTAATCGCGAGCCACGGGGCAGAAGCTGTTCCGTATGTTAAGTGTTTAGTTTATAGCATTTTAGATTTTCAGAGGGGTTTTCCCGCCAAAATATTTTTTGAAATTGTCTTTGATCTTTATCGATAAGAACCATGCGGTACATTTTTGATATATCCGCTGCCATTACGTAATTATGTTTACGAAATCTTAAAATGATTGAGAATAGATCATTTTGAATTGTAGGCCCTACATGCTGGACGTCATGTAGACTTACACCCGAGTTGGAATTCATACTCGCGTCAAATACTACTCTGACACGTGTGGTAGTTGATTCACGGACTACACAATGCTGTGCTATATAGCAGCCTGCACCATCGTCGTCGTCCACCCTGGTCATGTGGCCCAATTGTTGGTACTCTTGCATGAAATTGAAGTACTCTCTCTTTAATACAGGATTTTTTATTAGCTTGCGCTCTAAAGTGTAAAATCTGTTTAAAGCTAGTTCTCTAGTTTCTCCTAACTCATTAATATTTTCCTTAAATGGAATTCGTACCATGAATTGTCCCTTTTGGTTACATTTTAAATTGCTTTTAAAATGCTGTTCACAAAATTCATCGGATTGGGATTTAATTGCGTTAAGTTTTACTTCTTCTGTTTGCCAGAATTTTAAAATGCGTTTATCTAATGTCGAGTTATCTACCTGAATAGAGTGGCAATTTATAGAATATGTTCGTTGATTGGGAAGTATACTTAGTTTACCTGCTAGAATCCATCCTAATTGTGTTTTTTGCAGAGTCAGGTTATTATCGTTTAATTGTAACTGACCTACACATAATAGTTGCCAGAATACAACAGATCCGAGCAACATATCGATCGGTCCTGTTTGGTTGAAGTTGGGATCGACTAGTTTAATATTAGATGGTATTTGTATTGTATCTTTCTTAAAAGAAATGCTAGATAAATTCTCGGTTATTTTATTTAATACCAAGCAGGAAATTACTGAATTGTAAGAGTTGTATTGTGAATATATTTTTAGGTTTCACAAGATAAAATTCACTTTTTAAAAAACTAATATTTATTAAGTTCCGATTACAAACTATAATTTCATCGAGAGAGGCATAAGATGGTAAAGCCGAACAACTACTGACTGTACATCGAGTGCGTAAGAGAATTTATAACTTCTTGATGTAAACATTATACAGGATACATATGGGAGCCAACCCTCCTTGTAGGGTAGTCACGTAGGCACGAAGTGCCTGATGCATGCAACTGGTTAGTAAGAAATGACAATAAATTATCAATAACATAAATAATTAAATACAGAATAAAGTTGTTTTAATCTGGTAGATGGCTGCTAGACCCTTTCAAAGGAAGTTTATAGTATATTGCATCAAACAGGGTGCGGGCAGGCAACGACCAGATAAATATTTAAGAAATGTGTTTGTTCAACAACAAACTTTGTTAAGGAGTAACAAATTTGTTTATAAGAGGACTCTCACGAATGTTAATGATGAACTAAATTTGAATACATAATTCTATGAGTCTTAATATGCTAAATTAATAATAATTCTACTTGATAATAACTAATTATTGTTCTTGCACATACACGTTAATGTTTTCACACATAACACCTCCCGGCGAAGTTGGAAATTATAGAGAATTAGAATTTCCTCGATGAGTGTGATGTCTTGCGTGGCATCGCGTTCGTCGATAATGGGGTTACTTCTTGTTGGAACGATATTTCATCTAGGGCGTGAATCGAGGTTCTGCTTGAATGGCGTCTAGTAACTGGTGACTGTACATTGCAGTAATTAAAGATTTGTGCACAGCAACCTGGTCGTTTATCGTTTCCATCATCGTCAGAACCGGAACTTTTGAAGTACCCAATAAGATGACGTAGTATTCCGCATTTACGGCAGCACCACCAAGTGAGGATGAGAGAGAATGCAATGATTGTTAGAATGGCAAAGGTACCCAGATGTTTCGTTGCAAAGGACTGTTTACCAAGTTGGTTTAACATGTCTTCTTGTTCCGCAAGTTTGTGAGAGGCGGTATTTAGTTCATCTAGGTTTATGTTGTTAATTTTGATCATTTTTAACTTGATGGGATCATTTTTCTTAATGCCCTCGCAGCAATCGAAAGGAACTTGAGGGATGATGTCGTTTTCAGAGTAGTTGGATGACTTGTCTTCTTCTGCATACAACTGCGTGGCTCCAACGTAGGCACTGCATTTTGGTTGCATTGTTATTATTGAACTCTGCTTGATAATTTGAGTTCTGGTAGCATCGGTCGGGCAGGTGGAGACAATTGGGAGTCGATTTGATATGACAGCGATCCATTTGTTCTTCTTTAGTTTAATTAAGTTGTAGTCTTCAAATTGCATGACGACAGGCTTGCAATTGTTTGTGGAGAGTTTCGCAATCAATTCGATTTCGCATGGGGGATTTTCTACAGATAGTGGGACTACATTTTTGCAGAGTGATGTATTATCGTCTATCTCCTGGCATTGGTTTATGTTACTTAAACGTAAGTATTGTCTGTTGTCCTTTGAACCCTATGTATTTTGATTCCGGTAGAATTGCATGAAATGTATCTGTGGTCACACCTCTTGTAGGAATAGAATATAAGTGATAGGTTGAATATAATTCATTTGAAACTAATGGAATTTGTAAAATAAAGACTAATCTTTTATCGGTCTGGAACGCTTCAAGGTTAATAACATCTATAATTTTTGGCAAGTTGTTATAATTAGGCTGCACAGGTAAGTTGTTATGTTCTAAAGATTTTGAAATTAAAACAAGCTGATCCATAAGCTCATCTGATTTTATTATGGAAGGATGAAGAACCTTAAGTTTTGCAAATGTAAGGCTTTCGGTAATGTCTTTGAGTTCGCTCTCGATTAAGACATATGATTCTAGTAAACTTTCGCAAATACCGATAAGATTGATTTGCTTTTCGAGAAGTCTCTTTTCATCTGAAAAGTTGCCTATGGCAAGCTGTATCTGGACTAAATCTTCATTAAGAGTTTGTTCGTCTATTTGCAAGTTTCTGACACTAGTATTGAAGGTTTTGATAGTAGCTGACACGATTTGGATCTGATTTCGCAATAGCTCTTGTATTTCAACGTCATCTTTTTCTAGCTTGTCTATGCATTTATTATAATATTCGCCATCGGACGCATCAAGATTACCTGTTATCGATTTCCAAATTGAACCGAGTCCATTTAAAATGCCTCGTTTGGATCTCTTAGGTGTCTCGAGCATTACATTTCGGAAAAGATAATTAATTCGGCTAGAAACTGCATCTAGCGTCTTGTAGTGGGCTCTCATGGAGATCGCAAAGGAGTTCTGTTCATGAGAATTATTGGGGGAGTATAAGCTTTGCGAGAGCGTATCTAGAATTAATTCGTTGTGATTAAATGCATCGTATATTAAAGATAGATCTTTATAAACTAATAATTTCCAGTGGTCGTTTGATATTTTTATATCGTTTTCCCTTTCATAATATAATCCCACGGTGTTTTCGACTGGTGAGATGGTGACCTGAGTTTGGGTTACTGTCCAGAAGATGGACCTGCAACAACAGATTCGTTGTCAGGGCTTATTAAATCTGATAATGGTTCGTCGTCAGATGAACTAAAATCATCGTCGGAGATATAAGGCTTGATTTTGTCGATATTGATTATATATTTCCTAGAATTTAACTTAAGTTCTATGTTACGTTCATTTACTAGACGCAGGATTTTGTATGGCCCTGTATAGCGGGGGGAATGTTTCTTTTTGGGAATATTTTTCAAATATACTAGTTGTCCTACCCTGTATTCTGGTAAGGCATTATGAACATGACTGTCAAAACGATCTTTAGCTTTTTGTTTTGAGAAGGTGATGTTGTTCTGAATTTTAGGGTAGAAATGGTTAGACCATGTTTTCATTTCTTCAATTTCTAGATTGGTGATCGCGGCATCGTTTGACGCGCTAATTAAATTTCTAGTAACGTCTAAATGACCAAAGATTGTTTCTTGGGGAGTGAACCCTGTTGAACTATTTTTGCTGTTGTTATATGAGCTGATAATTAAAGGGATAACGTCGATTAAATTATCATTTGGGTTATCATTAGAAAAGCATCTTAGACTGTCAGCGAGGGTAGCATGAAATCGTTCAACGCTGCCGTTGCTCTGGGGGTGGTCTGAGGCGCTGAATGTTAATTTTATATCGTAAAGTTTACAAAATTCTTTAATGATATTATTATTAAATTCGCTGCCTAAGTCTGTGTGTATTCTTTTAGGAATGGGAAAGTGTTGAAAATAAATTGCGAGTTTTCTTTTCACGGTCGAACCTGTTTTGTCTTCTAGTTCGTATATCTGAGCGAATTTAGAAAAATCGTCAATAATAGAGAGGAATGAGTGTTTATCATAATCGAAGGTGTCAATGTTTATGCGTTCGAATGGTCTATTGGGGGTTTCTGTTAATACAAGAGGATAATCTAGGTTTTTACGATTTATTTTCGCTTTCGTACATGTTTCGCATGATTTTACAAAATTCATCACGTCCTCTCTCATGTTTCGCCAATAATATTTTAGCTGAAGTTTTCTAAGGGTTTCATTGATGCCTTTATGGAAGTTCTGAGGGTCCAGGTGAATCATTTTAATTATCGCTTTCTTTTCGTCCTTAGGAGGATCTCTAACTATTACGTCATGGCAAATGACAAATTTAACATTTTTATCTTGGAAAACTTGACTTAAAATTTTAGGTAGGGCGACGTTTTTTATTGCTGGCAAGTAATAGGTATTGTTTTCAGGAAGAAAGTCTGCAACTGCGAGAAATGCTCGAAAATAGCACGGATTAAAATCGCGTGGTTCGCGTTCGATTAAGTAAAACTTTTTGTTTTTGTTCGTCATACTGTGTTTTATTTCGATTTTGTCTGTAAAAGTGAAGTCGTCGTCGTTTATGTCCTCCCGTATTTTGTTCCAGATTCGTAAGTCTTCGTTTGATCTAGGATTGTTTGGCATGCAGAAAATTACATCGTGAAAACTCCTATGAAAAATTGAGTGGTTCGAGTGATTTATTTTCTCGTAACTGACATGAATGTTTTCTATGTAGTTTTGCCACTTTTGCGGCGTGGTAAGAGCTTTAATTTCGTCTTCCAATCGAATTACATTTATAGCAATCCGAGACAAGGCGTCTGCGTTGCCGTTTTTCTTGCCTGGCTTGTAAATTATTTCGTAATCATATTCTTCCAGTTTGAGTCTCCAGCGACTCAATCTAGAACCTGGATCTTTGACAGAAAACAGCCACTCGAGGGGTTTATGATCTGTTACGAGCTTGAATCGACGACCGAATAGGTAAGGGCGGAAATGTTTGACTGACCACACTATTGCTAGTAATTCGCGGTCAATTACGGAATACCTAGTTTCTGCGGGGTTGAGACTTCTAGAAGCATAGGCGATTGGAAGATCTTTACCTATAAGGCCTTGTGAGAGGACAGAGCCGATCGCGAAGGCACTTGCATCGGTAGTTAAAATAAACTCTTCGTCGAATTTTGGGTACGTGAGAATCTTTTTGCAAGTCTCGAATGCCTTCACGCATGAATCACCAAACGTGAAAGGGACTTCTTTCTTTAGGAGATTTGTCAGGGGTTTTATGATTTTGGAATAATCTTTTACAAACCGACGGTAGTAACCGGTTAGGCCCAGAAATTGTTTGACTTCCTTAGTGTTTTTAGGTTGCGGAAATCGTTGGACTACATCTATTTTTGAGGGGTTTGGCTTCACCCCATTTTCGGTGATCAAGTGCCCAAGGTATGCAACTTCCTTCCTGAGGAACTCGCACTTGTCAGGCTGAATTTTGAAATTTGACTGTCGGAGTCTTTTGAAAACATTCTGAAGTCTTTCAATGTGTTCCTCGAGGGTGCTGGAGTAGATTATGATGTCATCCATATAGACGAGACATTGTTCACCTTGGAGACCTGTCATAACGTTATCCATAACCCTTTGGAATGTCGATGGCGAATTTTTCAAACCAAAAGGCATACGCATAAATTCAAAATGACCATTTTCAACCGAGAAGGCAGTTTTGGGAATATCCTGAGATAGAACTTCTATTTGGTGAAAACCGGACGCTAAATCAAGCGTAGTGAAAAATGAACATTTACCTAGTTGGTCGAGAATATCGGAAATAATTGGCAGAGGATATTTGTCATTGACCGTTAGTTCATTGAGTTTCCTGTAATCAATGACGACTCTCCATTTTTGGACGCCAGAGGCGTCTAATTTTTTCGGGACGACCCATACAGGAGATGACCAGGGGGAGACAGAGGGCCGAATGATGCCTTGGTCAAGCATAGTTTGGATTTGAGATTTAACCTCCTGTTTGTGAATTTGAGGGTAGCGATAAGACTTCGTGAAAACAGGTTTGTTGTTATCCGTGTTGATCTCATGCTTGATAGCGTTAGTAAATGACAGTTTGTCACCATCTAAGAAAAATATGTCTGAGTACGAAATGCACAGGTCTTGGATGAGTTGGGTTTCTTCCTGGTTTAAATGTTCCAACCTGAGATTTTTAAGAACCGTATCTATTCTGGACTGGTCCATAGAACTATTTTCAGAACTGTCGATTGAAAATACCTCGGTCTCTTCAAATTTTTCCAATTCAATTAGAGGGAGTTTTATTTCGATATCTGATGTAGAAATGTTTATAATGGAGGTGATAAACGAATCCTTGTCGACACGTACAAGGGCGCTTGGGATTCGCACCGTTTTTCCGACGTCTATGCGTGGACAAATAGCGGATTTGTAATTGCAAGGAGTGCTCCTCATTCGTACGTACGATATGGTGCGAGCGGGAATTTGAACAATGTTTTGAGCGGACTCAGTGACTGGTCTGGCACCAGGTGAGATTCGCGAACTAGTGTCAATCGCTTGCGACTGAGAGTTTGCCAATTTCTTGGCGAGAGAATTTTGCAGCAATTCACCATTACTGTGGAAATTGCCAGAATTCGAATTGAGTTTACACTGAACGGGAGCCGAACTATCGGCTGCTTGTCCCTGGTGTTCACGCGAGCTAACGTGGGTTTTTCCTGGGACGGCTTCAGGGTTTTTGAAATCCCTTACCAAAGGGATATTGCGGAAGTTGGTATGTAATATTCTATTGGGTATATCAATAGTGCAATCATATTGTTGTAAGAAATCCAGGCCTAAAATTCCGTCATGTCGAATATTTAAATTATGTACATATATTTTATGGGGAATGCTTGCATTAGGATTAGGTAAATATGTATAGCTTTGAGAAACAAAAATGTCTTGATTAGAAATGCCATGTATAATAATATTTTCTGAGCAGAGTTTACTGTGATCACGTATGACGTGGGGTTTGCAGAGTGAAATAGCGGCACCGGTGTCTATGAGGAATTTATTACCGGCTTTATCTTCGATAAAAAATAAATTATCAGAATTTGTGTTTAAAATACCAGCTCTTCGAATGGATTTACTAGGGAATTCACGACCGGGCAATCTTGAGAGTTCGGAGACAGATCGCCCGTTTCTGTCTCCTCGTGGGAGTTTAAATGGTTGATTGTTGGGTTCCTCTGAATGACAGGTGTTCTCTCAAAAGGCGGGTTATGATTGTTATTTCGAAAGTTTTGATTTTGATTAGTGAAGGGTGGCCTAGGAGCGTATTGCGGATTATTTTGCGGTTGCCTAGGGATATTTTGAAAATTTTGTTGTTGCTGGTTGTTATAGGTTCTTTTTCGACATTCTGTTATTAAGTGACCCTGATTTTTGCAATAGTTACAAAATTTTGTGTCTTTTCGCTGGTCAGAAGAAAAGTTTGATTTCGGGACGATCCTTTGAATAGTTTTTGAGTCTTTTGACGAATTTTTATTCCTCAAATAATAAATATTTTCCTCCTCAATTATGAACTGAACTGCCTCGTCAATTGACTGTGGTCTTTGTGCACGAATAATCGAACCTATCGGATCACCAAGTCCAGCTAGCACTGTTTTTAGACCGATTCTTTCATGAGACTCATTTAGAGCTTCTTTAGTTCTAGCGTCAATATCTTCATCTAAAGCTACCGTGTTTCTTAGTTTTGTTAATAAATTTTCGATTCTTTGCACGAAGGCTCTGGGTGTTTCGGAGGACTTTTGAATACAGGTAGTTAAATCCCTCAGCAAGGATTCAGTGTCCCTACAATCTCCAAAATGACCTATTAGCAATTGCCTAATGCTGTTCCAATCGTTGAGACTTCTCGAAGAGATAAACTGTCTAGCTTTTCCTAATAATTTATTTTTTAGAATTAGCAGAAAACCTGGCATGATGCCGTCGTCGATTTGACCGACAACGAATTCGCAGGCGGAAATAAAATCGCTAAGGGTGGCTTGGTCGCCGTCGTATTCAGGAATCAGAGAACTTAGGGATTGCAGCAGTTTTAAATTGTCAACAAAATTATTAGCATTTTCGTTTGCCATCTTGTAATGAGTTATATGTAGGTATAGGTATAAAATTAAAATGCAGGCGTTTCCGCAGTAAATATGAAAAGTGTCAATACCAATAATACATGTAACCTATAATAATTTATGTGACGTTCTTAAGGTTCAAGGGGCCTGTTCAGTTCTAATTACATGCAATATAAAAATAGGAAACATAGGAATTAGTAGGTAATAATGATTCAGAGAGCTGCTAGATCATGTGTAATATTTAACTTAACAAGCCAAAAATAGGATGCGATGAACGGTGAGCGTTATTCAATAATTATTATTGTCGTTGTGATATAGATGTCAAATAATTTAACGACTCGATAAAATTATAGTTGATTATTTTACAAACTTTGTCACGATATTAACTGCGAGAAAACTTAATTTTGTTTAATCGGAAAAAGAAAATTTATTTATTTATTTATTCAATATTAGTATATGAAAAATTTTTTGTAGTAAGTAAGTGCACTTTTCTCGTAACCTAGAAATTTGATTCTATGTAGAATTGAACATAATAAGAAAGTTTTGACCTTTCTTAAATAATTTTAAACATGTAGGTATAGCAACTCGCAACCACAAAAGCAATTCGAAAAAAATCAAAATACAGGGGATGTAAAGAATGCAAACACTTACAGTAACAGCCCTCGAAGTTGGAGCTTCATTAGTCCGTCAAGATGAAGTACTGGAGTACAAAAGTGTCTTCTCAGGAGAGGGGCCGCTGAGTTTTCACTTTTCTTGAAATCCTACTGACTGCGCCAATTTTAGGTTTCACAAGATAAAATTCACTTTTTAAAAAACTAATATTTATTAAGTTCCGATTACAAACTATAATTTCATCGAGAGAGGCATAAGATGGTAAAGCCGAACAACTACTGACTGTACATCGAGTGCGTAAGAGAATTTATAACTTCTTGATGTAAACATTATACAGGATACATATGGGAGCCAACCCTCCTTGTAGGGTAGTCACGTAGGCACGAAGTGCCTGATGCATGCAACTGGTTAGTAAGAAATGACAATAAATTATCAATAACATAAATAATTAAATACAGAATAAAGTTGTTTTAATCTGGTAGATGGCTGCTAGACCCTTTCAAAGGAAGTTTATAGTATATTGCATCAAACAGGGTGCGGGCAGGCAACGACCAGATAAATATTTAAGAAATGTGTTTGTTCAACAACAAACTTTGTTAAGGAGTAACAAATTTGTTTATAAGAGGACTCTCACGAATGTTAATGATGAACTAAATTTGAATACATAATTCTATGAGTCTTAATATGCTAAATTAATAATAATTCTACTTGATAATAACTAATTATTGTTCTTGCACATACACGTTAATGTTTTCACACATAACAATATCTTCACTTCTGTACAAAATTGTGCGTTTGTAATTGATTGACCAACTCCTGTAATTGAGCATTCAGTTTTTTTTAATGGCAACTTTAATTTTTTGCAGAAGTTTTCTGTCATAAAATTGCTCATTGAACCACTGTCTAGTAGTGCCCGACAGTAGTGAAATTTCCCATCCCGATCTTTTATTTTCATCATTGCTGTTGATAACAAAACTTGTGTGCTGAATATTGCAGCATTGTTTTCAATATATGTACCTAATTGTGGGTACCTGCATTCAGTGTTTGATTGGGCAATATTTGATTGTACATTAAATTGTGAACTTGACTGCGCATTCGACGCATAGGCGTGCGATTGACCCTTACCTTTAGGATAATTGAATTTATCCTTTTTATTGTCATTAGAATTAATTGCTAATTTCTCCAGTACTTCACATCTCTGTTTCAGAAATTTATTTAAGTCTGTCATCAAAGGTATTTTATTTTCCTTCGGAAATAACTCCCACTGTTTCCTAGTCTCGGCAGCCATTTTAGAAGTGATAATATAGATAATCAAAGAATCCCAATGGTCAACTGGTTGATTGAGTGCTTTTACCTTTTTTTTTTTTTTTGACCTTAAATGCTTTGTAATAGTGTCATAAAGAATTCGCAATTCTCCATGTGTTTCTTTATTAGACCCCTGGAATTCGAAAATTGCTTTTATGTGACTGTGAATAATTAGACCTGTTTGTTCAAATCGTTCTGACAGCATTTTCCAAGCGATTAGATAGTTATCAGAGGATACTTGTATGCATTGAATAATTTGAGAAGCTTTTTCAGTAAGAGACGATTTCAAATAATAGAATTTTTGTACATCTGTCAATGTTTTATTGTCATCGACCATAGCTTTGAAGCCGTCTCTGAACTCACTCCATTGATCGTACTCCCCATTGAACTTCGGAAGTGATATCGTTGGGAGTTTTATTGATTGACTAAAGACACTAGATACATTGTTGATAGTATTGACTGTTGGTGGAATCTGGGTTGAACTGGTTGAAGCTGCAGGTTGAATTATATTTACTTTTTCGTAAAATTGATCGATAGTAACTTGCATGCTTGCAATTAGACTGTAATAATCCTTTTCAAAATTTTTTCGTTCTAATGCTTCAACCGCAGCCTCAAAGGCAGTTTCTGATTACTGATTGTCGTTTCTAATTCATTTTGAATTTCATCGAACCTTTCTAATAAAACCTCTGCGTTAAAGAATCTTTTTTTTAATTCAGTGATCGCTTGAGAGTTCAAATTGCTTTTGTCTAAATCCTCCCAATGGGTTTTTGCTCGTGCGAGCGATGCTTTAACGTAGTTTCTATTTACTTTTAATTGACTAATTGTCTCCTCCATTGTTTTTATAAAATTGTACAATATTAATTCAAGTTGAATAAATTCGTCAAAAAGGATCGAAAAGGAAATGGTAATTGTAATGGAATTGAAGGAATTTATTGGAACGGACTCACCCCGCTGTTATGATGTTTTTGTAACAATATCGGCTCGGCACCAGCTGCACTAGTACCTACCAGTACCAGCAGTTCTTTTTCGTCTCCTTGCTGAATGTATCGATCGGGAAATAGTACCAGCGAATGTGGATTGCAGACACTTGTTGACTTGTTTGCTCCTCTTCAACTGGAAGTTCGCGTGCACCTGATAAGAGTGTACGGCTGATGGAATCGCGTACGAACAGAACACTACTCACGTTTCATTTACTAAATTGTAATAATTGCTATTGTTAAATCGTCTCTAAGCTTACTAATCCGGCTCGAAGGACCATGTTATGGTTTCTTCTTAGTGGACTGTATCTTTTTAAAATGACTACACAAGCAGTAATTTAAATAGTATTTATTTTTTTTTATTGACATAAATTGAATTTCTTTTGTATGTGTCACACTAGCCACCTACGTAATACTGCTCGATCTAGGGAAAACAACCCTTCACACATTGTTGTCAAACAGTAGCGAAAATATCGAGCTTATAGACAATTTTAAATAAAATAACATTCTTGCCCTAACAGTAACATCTATCTGGGTATTGTTACAATACCCAGATAGATATTACTGTAGGTCTACAGTAGACCTACACATTATTTTTCTGCCTGAAGAAGGGTATCCAGTGCAGTGTTGTGACTTTATTTTCTACAAAAGTGGTCATATCTTCCTAAGGGAGCCATACTGGAGAAAACAGTAAATAAAACTTAGAATCTTTATTCCACAATTGATGCTGTGGTGCTGTCCGTGTCCGCCATTTCGGGATCACCCTGTATAGGTGCCATAGTGAAACTGTAGGAGACGCAGATGTATATAATGACCAAATTTTATTATTTATTGAATAGTCTGCATAACTTTCATCTGTCTAACAATAGAAAGAAATCCATGAAGTATTATGACACCCAAGTAAAAATTAATATAAATTCGAAGCTCAAATTATATCAATATCAAATCAAATCATAGAATCACATTTATTTTATAACACGACCTTTCATTGTATCTTGCAACAAATTACGAATTCTTATTAGGTAGGTAGGTATGTATAGGTACAATTATTTTAGTCATTAATTATTATTATGTACATAATAATTCTAATTTCTGATTGTCCATTTTTTGGAATAAAATTATGTAGAGGTAGGTACATAATATTAATTCAAAAATTTTAATTCCTGAATTTTTTTCTTATGAGTAAAAATTTTGTACATAATGAAAATTGGGCAGCACTGTAAATGTACTAGGAGTCGGAGATACACTTCAATAGTCAGCATTTGCATACCCTGAGTCTGGTCCGCCCGCCACTGCCACTATATATCAAACGGTGGCAGACGCTCGCGTTTCTACAAAGTGAAGAACTTTATCGATTTATTATTCTTTTCTGATGAGAACAACAGTTGTTCTCATCATGATGAGCCAAGTATAATCATCATTATATCGAACGGACTCATGTGCTGTTTCGTGGTTCATTCGCAGTGTTGCCGAATTAAAATTACGTACATAATAATAGAAAATAAAAATTAGGTAGAACATACCTACTTAGTTAATTTTTTTTACGGCAGCACAATTAATTTTTATTTCAATTTAAAATAATGTGAGTACCTATGAAATGATTATGATTTGAAAATAAAATAACAATGGACTGAATTGAAATTTTTCTGCCAAACTATAAAAACTTGATTTTTTTCTTTAAAGATTTCAAATCATCCAATCAAAATTATGCTTCATCATACCTACTCGTAATTCATTTTTATGAAAGGTTCCTAATTTAAGCATGACACTTTTTCTAAAAATAAATATTTTTAAAAACAGATGACGAGGGATTTTCGCTTTCAGCGCTTTCCGAAAAATTTTAATTTTATTTTTTGTAATGCTTATTGCTTACATTACACCTGACTTTTTAATTCAATCTGTAGAGAAACGCAAACAGCACAGGAATTTCGAGCTATTTTTTAGTTACTCAATGAGATTTTCGTAGCAACCTGTACCTAATTAGGCATAGATTGCAAACTAGAATTAACCAAAAATAAACCGAGCCATACAGAAACAACAGAAAAAAACTGAATGGCACCTACCTGGTGTCCGGGTCGTATGGAGCTTGACTGGATGAGTGTTTTCTGGTTTCACTAGTATTCTGGCGGGGTGACTTCAGACACACAAATTTCGGAATAGGTAATCTAATGAGTAATGACACTTTGATTAACGAGAGGCGAGAGATTTTTCAAATGTAAGGATTTTCGAATGCAATGATACCGTGCCGGGTTGGGTCTTCGCCGAGAGGCCTTCTTCTTCTTCTTTTCATGAGGAGCGGGGATATCTCCTCTTATTTTCTCGGCGCCATTCGGAGATCGAATCTGTATGGCTTTTGTTTTACCGCGAATTTACGAATTTAATATTCAAAGAAATAAACAATACTAATTGCCTGTACATTTTCCGCCCACTAAAACGAATGTTTTATAGTCCCAAAGAAACTAATTAAAATATTTCAATATTAGAGAAAACCCAAAAAAAATATACCATTCTAAAGAAACATAAACAAAAGATTAATGATAAGTGATTCAAAGAGTTTACTGTGATTGCAAGGGCAGAGGACACAATTTCACTACCGGACGCTTGAGGAGGCCGGTTTGTGTTCGAACTGTGGCTACGCGAACTTGCTTGTCTTGACCGGGATGTACAGCCACTATCCTAGCCAGTGTCCAATTCAATGGAGATCTGGTTTCATCTCTTATTAAGACCAAAGTACCCAGTTTTATTTCGATAGATGGCTGTGTCCATTTTGAACGCTGTTGCAGGGTATGCAAATATTCCGTCTTCCAGCGTTTCCAGAAATCTGAGTGAAGACGTTGAACTAACTGCCAACGTGACAAAGTATTTAATTTTAAATGACCTGGAGTTAGAGAGGACAAATCGTTCGGATCTGAGCTTTGCTCGCAAAGCGGTCGCGAGTTCAACAACGCTTCTATCTGGGCCAAAAGTGTGGAAAGCTCTTCGAATGTTAAAATTTGGTTTCCTATAACCCGATACAAATGAGATTTCACCGACTTGACTCCGGCTTCACTCAAGCCATTAAAGTGGGGAGCAGCGGGTGGATTGAAATGCCAATTTATTTTTAACTTTTCCGAAGCTAACCTTGATAGTTCCTGCAGTTGTCGATTGGCTCCTTGGAAATTTGTTCCGCAATCGCTAAGAATCTGAGAGCAAGTGCCGCGTCGGGCTACAAATCGCCGCAAAGCTGCAATGAAGGCGTCGGCGGTCAAATCAGACACAAGCTCTATATGCACAGCTTTCGTGGCACAACATACAAAAATACACACGTCATAAGCTTTAAGTACTTTGGCACCGCGAAGTCTGCTCATGGTAATATTTAGGGGTCCCGCGTAGTCTAAAGTTACGTGCGAAAAACATTTCAATTGGGAAGCTCGAAATGAGGGTAAATCACCCATGTAGGGAGTATAGGTCTTAGGTTTCACACGGAAGCATTTGAGACATCTTGACAGCATCTTTTGAATGGCTCTACGAGCCGACAGGATCCAAAACTGCTGTCGCAGTAGATACTGCACAGTATTTACTCCCGGATGCAAATTTTCTCGATGAATCTGTTCGATTAGCATCTCTGTGAATCGATGAGTACGAGGTAAGAGTAGAGGATGTTTGGTTTCGAATGGAAGCTCCGCATTGCATAGGCGTCCGCCCACTCTGACGAAACCTTCTTTATCTAAGAACAAAGCGAGCTTGCGAAGTGGCTTTGGTCAAAGTTGATTGTTTTTGATTTGCGATATTATATCACAAAAAAATTGTTCTTGAACTCTTTTGACAAGAACTAACATGGATTTTTGCAATTCCAAAGAAGAAAGAGATGACGAATGACGATCAATTGCGTTTCGAACGTTATACGTGAATCGAAGACAATAAGAAACGATTCGTTGAATCTTTGATAGGCTAGAAATTCGATCCAGCAAATGGTCGAGAAAATGATCTTCCATCACTATAGAAAGCACTACCGGCTTTTCTTCGAGACGAACCGCAACTAATTCATCGTCCTTGGTAGAAATTCTTTTGAATTTCTCTTCAGGAATCATTGAAGACATCCAAGCGGGACCTTTAAACCACAAGGGATGCGTCAATAGATTTCCTGGTGTCAAACCGCGACTGGCACAGTCTGCCGGATTTTCTAAGGAAGCTACGTGGTACCAAGGGACGTTCGGGATCGTCTCTTGAATATGGCTTACCCGGTTAGCGACAAAGGTCTTCCAAAGATGTGGTGAAGATGCTATCCATGCTAAGATCACCTGCGAGTCCGAAAAAGCGAAAGATTCGTGTATGGTAACTAATGAAGAATAGGTTCGAATGACAAAATCAAGTAAGTCTGCTAGGAGCGCGGCTCCCAAAAACTCGAGTCTAGGTAACGATATCGTGCGAAGTGGTGCGACTTTCGACTTTCCGGCTACCAAGGAAACTTTGACTATGTTTCCCGGAGCCTCTATGCGTAGGTATACTGCGGCTGCATAACCTTTTTCGGATGCATCACAGAACCCAAAAAGTTGACAGCGTTGCATATTATTACTAAAGGAGTGGCGAGGCAGCGATATATGCGAAAGACATGAGAGTTCACTTTGAAAATTGGTCCAAAGATCCATAATAGCTTGTGAAGGAAGTTCGTCCCAATTCACTCCCGAAATCCACAGCCTCTGCATTATGTGCTTAGCTAGGAAGGTCACCGGAGACAAAAATCCTAACGGATCATAGATTCTGGCGATTTCAGAAAGGATATTGCGTTTAGTGCAGGGCTTGTTAGCAGAGTGACATGAATATGAAAATGAATCAGAAGATGGGTTCCACTGCAACCCTAATACCTTGATCGAAGTAGGTTCCTCCTTATCACGGGAAACCGGCATTTGACAATCCGTGGGGGATAACCCTGAGAGAAATTGTGGGCAGTTGCTTGCCCATTTCCTGAGTTTAAAGCCTCCGGATTTTAGTAGGGCAATTAAATCCTGCTTCAAAGATAAGGCACCATCTACAGTGGAGCTTCCAGCACAAATGTCATCCATAAAGATGTTATCGCGAAGAACTTTTGCCGCCTCAGGATATTTCTCATTTTCACGAGTTGCCAGCTCTTTTATAGTGCGAATGGCTAAATATGGACTGGAACTAACGCCGAAGGTAACACAGTTTAACTCATATTCCTGAATTGGCTGGTCGGGACTAAAACGCCAAAGTAATCGTTGAAACTTTCTATGATTTGTATTCACAAGAATCTGCAAATACATTTGTTTTATATCGGCTAAGAATACTACATGATGAAATCTAAACCTGAGTAAGACCTCCAAAATATCGCTCTGCAGCTTAGGGCCCGTTAGAAGGACATCGTTCAGACTTAAGCCCTCGGATCCCTTGGCAGAAAACCACCCGAAGCTTGGTAGTTGTTTTACTAGGATTAACGACACAAAGATGCGGAAAATAACTTGCCTCTGAAGGTCTGGGAGTATCCTCTAAGATCAATGACATGTGACCATTCTTTAAATAGTCCCTCATAAATTCGTCATACTGAAGTTTTAAATCTGGACGTTTTCTAAGTTTCGTTTCTAATGACAATAGACAACGGTGAGCTAATGTGTAAGTGTCTCCTAAATTTGGATTATCATAGCGAAAAGGTAAATCAACGATAAAACGACCAGAACTGTCACGAACGGTAGTGGTTTGATATATGTTTTCACATTTTTGATCTTCAGGAGATTTATAAACTTTTGGCGCAATTGCCTCCAGTTCCCAAAATTTTCGAATGGTGGAATCATAGACAATAGACAATAGACAATAACGGTCTACTTTGGACATTGCTATTGATTTGTTTATTTTGATAAGCTATTATTATTAGTAGAATAAAGTTAGGTTTATTGTTATATATATAGGTTTATTGTTGTAGGTAGGTACATATAGTTACTGGCATCCTTTTGGATTTCTACATTTTTTATTTTATTTTATTTATTTATTTTTTCCTCTCTCATAATAATTATAATAATTAAATTTTCATTGTTTCCCCTTTCTACTGATTCTAACTCCGATTGAGCTGGAATCCCTCTTTTTATTTTATTTTATTTTTCATTAAGTATTTGTAGTAGGTATAATAGGCTTGAAATTAATTGAGGTTTTGAGTGTTTCGAATCGATAAGTTAGACTACTTATTAGTATATTTTATTTTTATCAGGGTAGTTAAACACAATATAATAGGTATAACTAGGTAGGTATGTTGAGAATGATGTGTTATGTGTTATTTTTACTGTTACTTACTAGCTTTGTTGTTGAGTAATTGTAATTATGAATGGATTGAAGGTAGCACATCTTAATGTAAGATCTTTGCAACCACACTTACAGCAGGTAAGAGAGATAATTTACTTGGAAGGAATTGATATACTGGCAATGAGCGAAACCTGGTTGTTTACGGATAAAACAATTGACGAATCCTTAAGTCTTGATGGATTTAAACTTGTTAGAAAAGACCTTAATCGTCGTGGTGGTGGCTTAGCCTTTTATGTACTTAATAGTTTAAATTTTGAAATTTTGCCTAGCCCTCCCGACAAAGAGTTACTTTGTATATCCCTCATTGTGAACAGTATTAAGATCGTACTTTGTGTTACTTACCGTAATCATGGATATGAATGCCGCGAATTTATTGATGATTTAGAGGATGTGATCGCCTTCGGTTCCTTGGGGACCGAAAATGTGTTTGTTTTGGGTGACATGAATATTAATCTTCTCGAGGAACGGGATCCTATGACGGTAGCTTATAAAAGTTTCTTAGATTCGATGGGTCTGATTCAACTAATTCAAGAACCAACCCGTAATACATCGCTTTTGGACCACATAATCGCTCTCAATGATGATTTGATTTGTGACTCGGGAGTGACTGATTCGGATGTTACAGACCATGATCTTGTTTATGTAGTTCTGGATATCCGAAAGCCCAGAAAGCAACCGAAAATTGTGAAAATAAGAGGGAGTAGACAGTTTTCTGAGAGTTTGTTTTACCAGGATATGTTGGGTTCGAATTTGGACAGTATTTTTTATACAGATGATATAGAAAACAAGATATTGATATTTAACAGCGCACTACTTAATTTATTTGATACGCATATGCCACTAAAATGGGTAAAGGTCGATGGTGCGCCTACTCCTTGGATAACAGATAACATTAGATTACTTATCACAATGAGAGAGAATGCTAAGTTGAAATATAGACGGTCTAGATCTCCTACTGACTGGACTGCTTATAAGGAGCTTCGTAATTTTACCAATATAAGTATTAGAAGAGAGAAAAAAGCATATTTCAGCTACAAATTGAGGGATAGACGATTGCGTTCGGTTTACAGGGAGTTGAAATATTTAGGTGTTGGAACTAGGGATAGGGGTGCGGTTCCAGAACAGCTGAGTAATGTTGAACTTATAAGTGATCACTTTGTCGGCGGCATGCCAGGTTCCATCTATGGTGGTAATGGTGATGATGCAGATAGGGCAGATATTAATGAGAGGTATGGGGCTGGTAGGATGATCAGTGGTGGAGGGGTTTTTTCCTTTGTTTTAACAGAGAGAGAGACAATACTTGGCATGCTTCAGGCCATCAGGACGGGCTCTGTGGGTTGCGATGAGATTAGCATTCGCATGCTTAGAACTAGTTGTCCGTATATTCTCGACCATATCACTAATATAGTAAACTCTTGTTTATTGCAAAATTATTTTCCAACGGCATGGAGGCAGGCTCTTGTGTTGCCCCTGCCCAAGATATCACAGCCGACTGAATACACTCATCTCAGACCAATTAGTATTCTCCCAGTTCTCTCGAAAGTCCTGGAGAGGAATATGTACAACCAAATACGGACGTATCTAGAAGAGAATAATTTGCTTCCTGACGTGCAGTCTGGTTTTAGACCTAATCACAGTTGCCTGACTGCCTTGAGTAGTGTTAGTGACGACATATTGCGTGCTACGGAGGAGGGTAAAGTGACCATACTGGTGCTGCTTGATTTTTCCAGGGCATTCGATACAATTAATCATGATATTATGATTAGAATACTCAGACATATGTCGTTTAGTGAGGATGCTTGTGGATTAATCGACAGCTATTTACGAGGACGTTCACAGAGGGTAAGACTGGGCGAAGATACGTCCACGCCTCGTTATCTTGAGAGTGGTGTCCCCCAGGGCTCCATACTTGGACCACTGTTGTTCACGATCTATACCTCTGGAATGTGCGACGTGGTGAAGTACTGTAAAATTCACATGTATGCTGACGACACACAATTGTACTTATCCTGTGATCCATCAGAGATTCATGTGGCTGTTGAAAAACTTAATTCCGATTTGGACTCTATCTTTCGATTTTCCGCGTCTCATTGCCTTAAACTCAATCCAGATAAATCGACATTGTTGCTGTTTGGGAGTGGGGTATACTGCGAGAGAATTAGAAACAATGTTAAACTCACAGTTAACGATACCGAATTAAAAATTAGCACGGAAGCGAGAAATCTGGGATTAATAATGGATAACTCATTTAGATACAGGAAACATGTTGACATTTGCCTGCGTAAGGCATATGCGAATCTACGTTTATTATATCCACATAGGTCTTTCATACCGCAAAAGTTAAAGTTACAGCTCTGTGAAACTTTAGTTCTGTCGCAGTTTATGTATTGCTCGCCAGTGTTTTCTCCCTGCCTGGATTCGAAAACTATGTATAAAATACAAAGGGTTCAAAATGCTTGCTTGCGCTTTTCCTATGGAGTCAGAAAATATCAGCATATATCACCCAAACTGAGAGAGGCGGGATGGCTTAACATGAAGTATCGCTTTAAGTACTACCAGGCTTGTTTTTATCACAGAATAATTGATGCTCAAACACCCGCATATTTGAGTGATAGAATTAAATACAGAACAGACATTCACAATATTAATATACGTAGAAGACATGTTATATCGCTCCCAAAATACAGACTGGCGATTTTCGAAAGGTCTTTTACATTCAATGTTTATAAAGTATATAATGAACTGCCTGAGTGTATTAAGAAATTAAAGATCAGCAGCTTCAAAAGAGCAGTTCATGATCATTATCTTAGTCTGCAATGACGCAATGTCCATTGGTCTTGGAATTCTGATTTGTCTTGTTAATTTTATTGTCATATGGCTCTTGCTATTGTCGCTCAATGATAATTTTTTTACTTAAGAATGAAAGTGAAGGGTTCTTGCTGATGTTTTTGGTGGTTGCAAAGAGGTAGGTAATGCTAATTCTGGGCATTATAATGATAGGAATCCGTAAATTTATTTATTAATGTGTTTTTTTTTTTTATTGTCCACTGCTGTGACTTGTACACCTGTATTCAATGTACTTAGATTCAAAGTTGCTACTGTTTTCTTAGTCTGATGTCAAATAGGTTTTGTGTTGTTTTTTTTTGTATGATTTCTTTACCTTTAGATCTAGCTTAGCTCGTTAAGTAGGTTTAGCGAATATATTCACGGGGGTTAAGTGGTAGATCAGCTTGAGCTTATATAATGCTCAAGTTGAACTTCGCCTCTTAGTTTGCCGTCACTACTGTAGTGTATGTAATACTTTGCTGATATTGTAAGTATGAAGGCAAATAAAGGTGTTTATTATTATTATTATTATTATTATTATCAAGTGAGGGTTCGAAGGAAGTGAAATAAGTCTCTACTGTTACAGGGGTGGAGCAAATGTCTTGAGTTTTACCTAGCAAAACCCAACCGAAGACCGTCTCGAAAGCACTTGGCTGGCCATCCTGTCCTATGACACGCCCCGATTTGAGAATTTTTGCATAGACGTCGGCCCCGAATAACATATCGACAGGAGCGGGGATGTGGAACGATTCATCGCCCAGTTAGAAATATGGGACCAATTTTTCGGGTTTATTTTAACTGCTGGCATGTCGGAACATACTTTTGGTAAGACCAAGGCCTCGACTGAAAATGTAGGTAAATTTTCTCCAACTGGTTTAACACAACAAGTTGATACGCCTTTGGCGATAGACGAAGACTGATTCAAGCCTAGAATGGATACAGTGTCCCTGTTTAGGTAATCCTAATCGGTTTAAACATCTCTGGCTAATGAAGTTCGCCTGACTGGCAGAATCCAAAACAGCTCTAACCCTTTGGTAGTTTCCCCAAGCATCCAAAACTTCCACCGTTGTGGTAGACAAAAGAATAGTTGTATGAGGTCTAAAATTCGATAAAGACGCACAACCGCAATTAACATTCGAGCTGTTTTGAGGTATAACGTTCTGATTCAAATTTTGAGCTACATTTTGGTAGGTATCTTGAGACACACTTGGAGGTGCTCCTTGATGTGCTTGCTGAACAAAGCTAGGTTTCTGCGAAGATTTATTATTCGAACGATAAGAATCGGATGGTTGCGATAAATGCACCATAGTGTGGTGCCGATAGCGGCAAATTCGACAGTTATATGTTGAGGGGCAATCTTTTAATAGGTGATTGAATCAAAGACAATTTAAACAAGCATTCTGTTGCTTGAGGTATGCGTAACGATCGCTTGGATTCTTAGAAATGAATACAAGGCACTGTGACAATGGATGTGAATGATTACTACAAAGTCTGCATATACTGATTTCCGTAAAGTCTTGTTTTGTCTTAGATGACGAACTATTTGTAGCGAAGTTTGAATTTTGCAGATGCTTAGTATACGGCTGAGCATTAGTATTGGCAACAAAGGCTGAAGCAAATTGGGAACTTTGATGACCCGAGTTATTTCTTAAATTAGCTGACGAAGAATAGGGTTGATATTTAGAAGTTTTACTAATAGGATTAGTATGCGAGGGCATGTATTGAAGAGACTCCAAAGCTTTACATCGGTTCGTCAAAAAATCTTTCAGATTTACAAACGTCGGAAGATCGACCCTACTGTATTCTACTTCGAATGCAGTTCTTGTATCGTTATCTAGCTTTTGTAGTTGTTGCGTATAGACTTACTGCCAAGAACTTAATTGTTCTATTAGCTAGGAATAGACGAAGCGATTTGCTTGCCGATTTGATCGCCACGAGCAAATTCGGCGGATTTGCTGGTGGCGAGCAGCGTCGACAGATTTTTCAAGTCACACCATAAACGTCCACGCTAATCGTACGAATTATCCGTCGGAGCGGCTCATCACATGCAAATGTGTACGTTTATGGGGAAACTACACGATTTATTAGCTCGGAATAGACTATGTGATTTGCTAGCCGATTTGCACGCGTCGAGCAAATCCGATGGATTTGCTCGTAGTGAGCAGTATCGAGAGATTTTTCAAGTCACACCATAAACGTCCACGCTAATCGTACGAATTATCCGTCGGAGCGGCTCATCACATGCAAATGTGTACGTTTATGGGGAAACTACACGATTTATCGGTCGGATTTGCGTGGCTCGCGATCTGTAGAAAATTTCAAGAGACCCCGAGCCATACAAAACGCACATGATAAACTCAGAGTGCAACTTGTAGTGAGTGAAAATGTCAAATTATAATATTATTCATAATAATAAAAAAAGAAAACTGGTTGCTGTGAGTGGTCTGGTATTATTGCACCATGAATTTTTTTTGAGAAATAACAACGAAAAGACAAGAAAGAAAAGAACTACTTGGCAAAAAAAGTGGTTGAGTGAAATGTATAAATATAGCGATATGAGGCTATTGAATGAATTGCGTATTAATGAACCCGACGACTATAAAAATTACCTGAGGATGAACAGTGATATTTTTGACGATCTTTTTCGGCGCCTAGAACCATATCTTAGAAAAAAAGACACTGTAATGCGTGAGAGCATACCCCCGAAAGAACGACTTGTATCGACTCTTCGATTTTTGGCAACCGGACGCAGTTACGCAGATCTAAAATATAGCACAGGGATATCTTCTCAAGCACTGGGATACATAGTTCCAGAAACATGCAGAGTGATATATGAAGTCTTGATGTGTGATTTTTTAAAAGTAAGTATATCTATTATAATAATATATTCATTCTTTAGTTTATTTATTTATTTTTAAACATTTTAATATTTATGATTTATTAACAAAAACTTAACGTAATCTGCATCCAACAACAAAAAATAAATAAATATATTCAATTCTTAAAAAACTAACACAGGAAAAAATCTTCAAAAAGACGACTATCCATGTATCTATAGCATTTACATACTGGTGAAAGTGGAAAGAAATTGTGTAGCTGAAGTAGACTCCGTACTGGGCACAGTCGATGGCACATTAGTAATAGATATGTTTTCTTGATTGTTGTGATGCCAAAGGAATGTATCATCGCAATAATAATTTTTTGGTTCCATCTGATCAGTAATAACAGTAGTATCACATAATCTGTTCATAACAGCTTTTTGCAAGATTTGTGTAATTAGCATTTCGACATACATTTTTTGCGATTTATCATCGATGTTTCTTAGTTTCGTACCTACATAAGAGCCAAAAGCAGTGTTTTCATCTTCGGTATTGTTATTAGCACTACTTTTCAAGGCGTCTGTACAAGCTGCTAAAAAGTTTCTATGATCAGATATGTCCACATTATTTTGTTTTCTTTTTCTTGATGCTCGTCTTTCACTGGTTATAAATGCTGTATTGACAGAGACTGAGCTTAGCGGCATTGGTTGACTTGTAACCTGTAAATTTAATTGCGTTATTTTTTTTCTAGTTCCCTAATACAAAAGAAGAATGGCAACAGATTGCTAACGGATTTGAAGAGAGATGGCAAATACCAAACTGCGGTGGAGCAATGGATGGGAAACATATCCGCATTTGGGCGCCACCAGGAACCGGAGCTCAATATTACAACTACAAACATTTCTACAGCCTTGTATTGATGGCTATAGTCAACTCAAATTATGAATTCATATACGTGGACGTAGGAAAAAATGGAAGAATTTCCGATGGAGGAGTTTTACAGCATACTACATTTTATCAACACCTGACTGGAGAACAATTACAGTTGCCAGAAAGACATGAATGTAAAGGAAATCTCAATTTTGCATTTATTGGTGACGAGGCCTTTGCGCTCCACAAACATATTTTGAAGCCTTTTCCCCAAAGCAATCTAAATCATGAAAAACGCACATACAACTATCGACTTTCAAGAGGGCGTAATGTGGTGGAAAATGCTTTTGGTTTGATTGCGGCAAGATTTCGTGTACTTCACACGTCCATCAATATGAAGCCAGAAAATATTCAGTATGTAGTACTAGCAATTTGTTGTTTACACAACTATCTAATAAAAAAGAAAAGTCAATATAAAGGTTCTCATACATTTGATTCTGAAAACAAGCAAACACATGAAGTATTACAAAATGGCGAATGGCGGAAAACTGATGATCACTACTTGTGTCCCCTACAACTGGTAGGCAGACATAGTCAGAATCTTGATGCAAAGAACAATAGAAATGAATATATGAAATATTTCACCACAGAAGGAGCAGTATCTTGGCAGGATGAAATGTTAAATAAGGGAAAGGCTTGATCTGTGTTACTTGTGTTTTTTTTTAAATAAATTTTTGAGAAATATACTATAATTTATTTACTTGTTACCTATAATATGTACTTATTTACCTGTTGGTCATTTAAATTCTCCTGCACGCCTTCCGACTCCTGAAAGTCTGTGTCCAGTGTTTCTATGTTTTCTTGTGTGGTATTTCCTAATTCATCTAATCCGTCGTCTGATCCGTTTTCCATATCACCGCCTTTGTCTCCTTCTGAAACTGCAGATGGACTCGGCATGACCAGATTAGAGGTGCTTGGGGTGGCTTGTTCTTGGTCTTTTATGAACAATAACATATCAAAATACCACAAATTAGGGGAATAAATTTCATCACTTCCCCGACCACTTCTTATGGACCGTTCAACTTTCTTATATTCTTTTCTAAAAGTACTTCTTAGCGACTGAATTTTTTTCTTAACAACATTTTCATCAGCGTTAATTTTAAATTGTCTGCAAACTTCAATTAAAGCGACATATCCTAGTTTTTTTAAATTTTTATTCACATATTCTGAGCTTTTTATTTTCCATAAAGCATTATGACGTCTGTAAACTTCTATAAATTCTGTCAGAAATTCCTTATGGTTCATTATTATTATTATAGTTAAAAAATAATTACCTAATATTCACTTTGTCTTGAAATATGTAAGGACGTAGGTATTTTAAGTTAAGTCGATAAATGTGTCCGTGTATCGCCTAAATTTATTTCGTCGTACAGGAAACTCGCAACGAGCAATCTGACTTCTGACTTGGCGCCTTAAATGCGAAATACACGCACACATAATCCGTCAAGTTTGCTCGTGGCGATCAAATCGGCAAGCAAATCACTTCGTCTATTCCTAGCTATTTGTATAGTAAGTCACGCGGTTTGGAATTTTGATTAATTTAATTACTCGAAGGACCAGCGGGAAAATAATTAGGGGAGCAATTAAGGGGTATAATTTCTAGGATGATAATTATGCACCTACCTTAAATATCCCACTTAGTGAGCTTTCATTTGGCGACCAGGGCCGAAGATACTATCGCGTCGCATAGCACTTGTGGATTGCAATGTAAACACTTCTTGTCTGTATAGACAGACATGGACCGAACGCAACGGCGGTTTTTCTCATTCTCTTGGGTGAAGTGGTAGGCAGGCACCCTTTGGCTGTATGCCCATAGGACATGGTCTCGCGCACCATGTTGTCACGTTCCTCTCCCCCCGTGCATAATTCAAAATAAGGAGGGAATTATATGGAAAAGGGAAACATGGGAACGGAACATACCGCCCACCAAAATTACAAAGTAATTTTCCGGAAAATTCGGAAGAACGTAAATACATTCTGGCACTTGCGCCTGCATTAATAATATGAAACATTAAAATAAAAAATACTCTGTTTAACTTACAGAAACAAATTGCGTATGTACAGATGAATATATGATACCATCTACTGCGATGGTAGAGGGCATAGTTTGACCAAAGGTCGTTTTAGAATTCCGGTGGCGGTGGCCACAGACGGCGAGATAATAAAATGGAATAAGGATCACCATAATCAACGCCTACGACGCTGAAAGCCTTAAGTTGGCTTACACGAAGCGATGGAAGATCACCCATAGGAGGGGCAGTGCAAGTAGGACGTGTACGGAAACAACGATTGCATTTACTTAGCAAGCCGCGAATTACCTTTCGCGCCGAAAGCACCCAGAAATTCTGTTCAACCAAATACATCGTGGTGTTAACTCCTGAATGAGCATTCAGTTCGTGAATATTTTCGATTATCAATTCAGTGATAATAATATAATAATAATTTTATAATAATAATTTTATTTTCCACCATTATATAAATGACATTTGGTTGGTCAACAAATTGAAAGAAAAAAACTCACATACATTATAATAATACAGGAATATGAAGAAAAAAACAAAACAAGCACACTACGCTTGCTTTACAGGATAGATCCCTATTTTAATATACATCTAGGTACAATTGCATATTTGGAATTAGTTTTATTTTTGATTGTTAATAGTGTTAGTACATAGATACTCGTCTATTGAATAGAATGCATGTTCTATCAATAGGTTTTTTATATATTTTTTAAAATTTCTTGAATTTAAAGACCTGACATCTTCGGATAGGCAATTATATAACTTCAAATTCAATCTGTTCCTTTTCGAAACTGTAAGTCTACTATATGGTACTATTAGATTATTTCTACCCCTTGTATTGTAGTCATGCAGATCCGCATGTGATTCTATTTTAGAAGCAATATCATGTATATGAGAGACCGTGTGGAGAATGTATAGTGATGGTAAAGTCATGAATTTTAATTCTTTGAATAAGGGCTTACAGTGGTCTAAATATTTTGCACCCAGTATCATTCTTACTACTTTTTTTTGCAATAAAAAAATAACGTTGGCTTCTGATGTGCTTCCCCACAACAATAGACCATAACCAATATGAGCCTGAACAAGAGAGAAATATGCAGTTCTCAATACCTCCAAACAGACAGTGTTCTTCAAGCCTTTTATTGCGAATATACCACTAGATATCTTAGCAGCCAATTTGTGTACATGAGAAGACCACGTGAGCCGACTATCAATGCTCATACCCAGCAACTTCACCGGTTCCCGCGAACCCGTCAGTCTGCTAGATGTTAGGTTAATTTTTTGCGTTTTATTGTCATTCAATTTCAGAGAGTTTGCAGCAAACCAACGAGCTGCAAGGTCCAAAAGACCCTGCGCATTTGAGTGACCCACAGTGAGCCTGTGTTTACCCGGTAAAAGAGCAGGGTGTTTGGTCTCAAAGGGCAAAGTTGCGTTTACCAAACGACCTCCCACTCTAAGGTTTCCCTTGTCATCAATATAAGGGGATAACCTCTGCAAATATTTTGGAACAGAGGACCCCTGTAGAATCTGAGCAATTTCAGATTGAAAGGCGACTGATTGCACAGTCTTAACCATAGTCAGCAAAGAATGATGCAATTCGGAATAGGTCAACTCCGTGCTCCGTGCCTCCTACAAGAGTTTGTACAATTGTAAATAAAGCGGAAGCAATACGCAAGAACACGCTGAATCTTAGTTAGAGAGGATACACGAACAAGAAGGTCATCAATTTCCGTCGGAATAATTTCTGTTAGGAGGGCAATCGTCTTAATTTCTTCTTGGGTATCTTGGGTATCATTAGAATTTGAAAAATCTGACGGCCACATTGAAGGCGGTTAACTAAGACTGAGCCACTGGGGACCCGCCCACCAAAGCGAGCATGACAACATCCCTTCGGGAAGGAGACCTCGCGAGGCCGGATCAGCGGGATTATCAGCTGATGGAACATGGCGCCATCGATCAGGAGGGACAACATCTTGTATGTGACTCACCCTATTGGCCACAAATGTTTTCCATCTGTGTGGGGATGATCGTATCCATGATAGAGCAACGGTAGAGTCACTCCATGCGGTAACGTGATTGATCATTAGACGATCATTAAACGTGGTAAGAATGAAGGATACTACATCCGACAATAAAGACGCGGCACATAACTCCAGGCGTGGAATCGATATCCTTTTGAGGGGAGCGACCTTTGATTTTGCCATTATCAACGAAACTTGAATATTACCATAATTGTCCACAAAACGGAATTATGTTACACAAGCGTAACCAGCCTCAGAGCCATCGCAGAAAGCGTGTAGTTGGCATTCCACGAAAGTCGCAGGCTTTAAACATCTAGGTATTTTCACATGGCTTAGCTTCGATAGTGAAGCCTTATAAGCTTGCCATTGTGAGCAAATATCAACGGGTGGAGGTTCATCCCAATCTAAGCCCAAAGCGTTGGATCAAATGCTTAGCAAAGAATGTAACTGGAGAGAGAAACCCAAGGGGGTCATAAAGTCGGGCAATTTCCGAAAGAATCGATCGCTTGGAGCAGTCAGTATTGATTGGGTTGACCCTAAAAGAAAATGAGTCCAAACTAGCTTGCCATTGAAGGCCTAGAATCTTAAACACCGATCTGGATCGAAGTCAGATGCTTGTGTCTGACGATGCATTTCAGGGATCCCACTCAACACCTCTGAGTGATTAGATGCCCAATTTCGCAATTCAAAACATCCAAGCTTTAATAGCTGGATCAATATTGATCTCGCATTTCTATAGTAGAAGCAAGATCGTCAGCATCTAAAGCAAAATCGTCAACGTAAAGGTTGTGATTTATAGCTTCGGCGGCGAGGGGGAATTGATCCTGGCCCTCATGAGCTAGCTGGAGTAAGCATCGGATAGCCAGATAAGGACTGCTAGAGACGCCATATGTAACAGTACATAAAATGTATGTCTCTATTGCCTTCTGCGGGTCAAAACGCCACCGAATCAGCTGATAACTACAATGGGATTTCTCAACTGAAATTTGACGGTACATTTGGCGGATGTAGCAGGTGAAGACATAAATTGGTAGACGAAAAAGCAATAAAATAACCGATATATCGGCTTGCAATTTGCTTCCAGTAAGCAGAGTGCTATTGAGCGAACTTCCGTTATTATCCTTGGCGGAAGCGTCAAAGACAACACGAATCTTGAAAGAACTACCTTCGGATTTCATAACACAATGGTGAGGTATGAAATAAGCATTAGGATGCGGAGGAGTAATTGTGAGCTTGGACATGTGTCCAGCGTCTAAGTAATCTTGCATAAAATTGTGATACATATCTCGTATCTTAGGTTGTTTCGACAAACTACGTTCAAGAGCAAGAAGACGGCGATCGGCAATTTCGATGGAACCGTCAAAGGTCGGTAATGATCGAGAGTCCTTGAAGGACAAGCACACTCCGAAGCGTCCAGAAGGTTCGCGAAAGTGACTATTTACAAACAAATCTTCCACCTCTTTATCTTCAGGAGCAATAATTGGTTTGACAGAAACCTCCTCAAGACTCCAAAACTGTTTTAAAGTGTCATTAAGACAGGGCTCATTTGAATTTGAGACAAAAAAAGAATGTGCGGGCGACTCAGCTGTAGCTGAAGTTGGACCTAACAAAACCCAACCAAATATGGTATTAATAGCAGCAGGTCTACTACCATCGCCAGCTATTACACCCTCCTTGACAATCAGGGCGAAAACTTCAGCTCCGAGCAGCATGTCAACGGGACCAGGGGAATGCCAAGAGGGGTCAGCGAGCTTCAAATTGTCAAAGCACGCATCAGCAGGTAATGTTATGGTCGGTAAATTCGAACATATAGATGGTAATACCATTGCAGACACATTAAAACTAATTGGCGAGGGTCCATCGGAGCGAACTGAACAATTCACAACACCGTGTGAAGAAGTTATAGATGTATGAGCGACACCAATGATCGGTGATGACGAAGGAATAAGAGGAAGCGCCAGACGCTTGCGACAACGATCTGTTATGAAACTCGTTTGACTTCCCGAGTCCAAGAGCGCTCTCACGGATTGGTAGTTGCCCCATTTATCACGGACTTGTAATTGAACTGTTGCCAATAATACCGAATGAGACAACCCCGAATGCTTTCCTATTGAGGACATAGCAAGTGAAGGAGAAGCGTTCGTTTTGGAAGCTTGAGCGGGAGACTCAGTAGGAGCCGTATTATTATTCGAACCTCCGTTCATGTCAGAAGATTTAGAGAAATGTAGCAATGTGTGATGCTTACCAGTACACTGTCTACATGTGAATGTAGACTGACATGCCGAAAATAAATGCGAATCACTTAGGCAATTGGTGCACCAGCCTAAGGTGCGGCCTTAGCGGTTGTGAACCTCTTATGTGGGGACAAATTTACAAACGCATTGCATTTTTGGATAGAATGCGATTTGTCATTGTATATGAGCAAGAAGTAATATGACTACTCTTTTGAGACTGCTCGGCAGATGACACCATAAATGTATGTGGCTTGCGTTTGTCTGCAGGGCGCGAATTTGCTTGATTGGGGTCTGAGGCGTGCTTATTGGACCACCTTGAAGGCATACTCATCTCATGAGTTTCTAAGGCACGACACTGACTAGTCAAAAAACATTTCAGATCGTCAAAACTAGGAAATTCCTCCTGCGCGAATTTTAACTCACACCTCTTGCGGGTGGAATCGTCGACCTTGTGAAGTAGCCAATTAAAAAGCGTGAAATCCCACAAATCTAAATTAGAGAATTTCTGTAGAGCAGCAATATTCTCATTGAAAGTATTAAGAAGATCCCTTAACGACTGAGTCGAGTATGGTTGACACTTTGACGAGTTAACAATCGTATTCCAATAACAGGTCGCCAAGACTCTTTCATTCTGATATCTGTCAATTAGTGTATCATATGCGATCAAATAATTTTCCTCAGTTAACGGAAGATGACGAACGAGAGCCAAAGGTTCCTTGGAGAGAGTGGAGATCAAATATTGGAACTTATCAACGGAAGATAACTCGCAGTTATTATGAATTAAGGAGACATATACGTCGTGAAAAGACGGCCATGCTTTTAGATCGCCATCAAAATGCGGTAAATTAATTTTTGGTAAACGTACTCGACCTCGAGTTTCGTTTGCGTAATTTGACGCGTTGTCCACCTCACGGGTTAATAATTCCTTACCAAGGAGAAGCGATTGTGATTCGGATTTTTTAACTTCAAGTTCAACCTGAGAAAGACTCATATGAATACCTTCGATTTTATAGAAAATGCAGTCAATCTGATCGGATAACTCACGCAATAACTTCCAATTTTCAGAAGCTTCATCAATGACCATATTAAACCATAGCGACTGAAACTCGCTATAAATGTTAGACGCATTTTTGAACGCAGAATAAAATTCGAATTTATCGTCAGGATTAGTCTTGGCCTTCAGACCAACCTCCAATACGGATTTTAACTTCGATAAGTTAATTTCAGCGATGATTTTAGCTTTATCCATATCCACTGTAGACATTTTACGGCGTTTACACTGCGTGAATTTTACGCAATACGTCCACGAAACAGAATACAAACCCTTCTACCTATTTAGGGGTAAATGTAAAATGTAGACAAATCAAAGCAATAAAATATTATGAATCGATTACAACACAGGTGTGTTCACTGTGTTCCAGCCAGCTGCAGCTGTGGAACCTCTCGCTCGATATTGGCACAAAAAAATCTGTCTGGAGAAACTAGTACCTACCTAACACGACCTGCAAATAATGCGTGCAAGGGAGTGTTTACATACGTACCTAAAATAAGAATCAAAGTAGGTACCTACAGGTATCTATACAATATAATATAATTATTATAATAATTGCTAATGGAGATTAGGAATATGTTACCCAATCAATAACAAACAATTGACGCAATTTGTCACTGGAAAGTTAAACCCGCGCGATTAATTAATAAGTTAAATTAATGCGGGCGAAAATGCAAGAATGTATGTCAATTTTGACTGATTATGAACTGTAATTATTAAAAGGTCTTAAAAGTGATTCAATTTAGAAAATCCGGCTCGAAGGACCAAAATGTTGCGTATAGACTTACTGCCAAGAACTTGATAATTGTTCTATTTGTATAGTAAGTCACGCGGTTTGGAATTTTGATTAATTTAATTACTCGAAGGACCAGCGGGAAAATAATTAGGGGAGCAATTAAGGGGTATAATTTCTAGGATGATAATTATGCACCTACCTTAAATATCCCATGTAGACAGCTTAGTGAGCTTTCATTTGGCGACCAGGGCCGAAGATACTATCGCGTCGCATAGCACTTGTGGATTGCAATGTAAACACTTCTTGTCTGTATAGACAGACATGAACCGAACGCAACGGCGGTTTTTCTCATTCTCTTGGGTGAAGTGGTAGGCAGGCACCCTTTGGCTGTATGCCCATAGGACATGGTCTCGCGCACCATGTTGTCACGTTCCTCTCCCCCCGTGCATAATTCAAAATAAGGAGGGAATTATATGGAAAAGGGAAACATGGGAACGGAACAGTAGTAAAATATTGAATAGAACAAAACACCAATGCTTCACAGGAAATTTTAAGTTTTCTAAAGCTGATTATATTTTCTGAAAATGTGTCTAGGAGATTTCTCAAATCTTTTCCCGAACTAGTTTTCAAGGCCGGTGCTTTGGTGATGGTATTCCAATAAGATGTAGCTAAAATGCGTTCGTTTTGATAACGATCTAACAAAGTTTGAAAAGCTATACTGTAATTTGAATCAAGCGTAGGAATAGACCTTAAAATATTCAATGGTTCGCCTTCCAAAAACGAAACTCTTTTTATCTCGAAATCTCTGAATATTAGTCAGCGAGGCATTTTCATGAACTAATGAACGATAAATATCGTAAAATGTGGGTCATTTACGAAGATCTCCATTGAAAACTGGCACAGTAAGTTTGGGTAACCTAACTACTACTCTCACGAACTAGGTTTGATTCTACCTGTGATGTTGCACAGATTTCCATAAACAAAGCTTTAGTTAAATTATAATATTTATCGGTATCTCTCCTAACAACGTCATGTGCCGCAAAGTCTTCATCGGTTTCTATCAGGCCTACAATCTGATTATGAATTTCTTTAAATTCTTCATATGTCGCTTCCAAATGATCGTATGATGCTTTAAAAAGATTTACTTGAGTCTGATCGGTTTTCGCCTTCAGGCCCCAATTATAAGTTTCTGCTATACGGGTTACAAAGACTTTTCGGTTCTTACTAAGATTTTTAATGGTCATTTTGAAACTATTTATTTATTTATTTATTAGAATCAGCTAATGAAATAATTACTAATAAACAAAGACTTAATTTTGAAAAATTTTCAAAGTTGTAGGAATATTACTTCAATTATTGAAAAACGGATACTTAGTATAAGCAATAATTTATACTAAATTTTATTTAATTCCTATTGTATTAAATAACAGTTCCACCCTGAATCACTTTTCATAGATTTATTAATAATGAACAGCTAAAGATAATGAACTAAATAATTATTATTGAATTATTTTATTCTCTGCGAAAGTAAATTAAATGATAACGAGTACACCCGCGAGGTCTGATAACACTTTCCAGCCGATCTGCCCGTCGAACGATTTGAAAACCGGCAGGTAGGTATATTTTTATGTGAATTCTAATAATGATTTACGAATAGCGAATTTTTCACATCGAATGAATTGAATAATTATTAATTTTAACTACTTTGCTGGTAGAAATATGGGTCGAAGGACCAGAAAATGTACCTAATTAGGCATAGATTGTAAACTAGAATTAACCAAAAATAAACCGAGCCATACAGAAACAATAGGAAAAAAACTGAATGGCACCTACCTGGTGTCCGGGTCGTATGGAGCTTGACTGGATGAGTGTTTTCTGGAGTCACTAGTATTCTGGCGGGATGATTTCATAGACACAAATTTCGGAATAGGTAATCTAATGGGTAATGACACCTTGACTAACGATAGGCGAGAGATTTTTCGAATGTAAGGATTTTCGAATGCAAAAATGATGATGTGCCGGGTTGGGTCTCCGCCGAGAGGCCTTCTTCTTCTTCTTTTCATGAGGAGCGGGGATATCTCCTCTTATCTTCTCGGCGCCATTCGGAGATCGAACCTGTATGGCTTTTGATTTACCGCGAATTTACGAATTTAATATTCAAAGAAATAAACAATACTAATTGCCTGTACACAACCCAAAACACTAATCAGATTTCATTTTCGGCGATTTGTTTAAAATTTCACAAAAAACAATTCGCCGAACTATTTGCGAAAATATACAGGAACTCTAGAACTCTAAGTTTTGTTGTACATATTTATCACCTAAGAACTCATTTTCGGAGGAAAGGGGGGGCTGTGTGAAGTTAGCCCCTAAACGAATTTTTGCGTTTTAAAGGGCTTTGCTCCGCGGAACTATTAAAAATTTACATGCAGAACTCTAGAACTATTCTAGTTCTACTCAGAACTCTGAAAAAATTTGTCGTTTTCTGCGATTCGGGGGCTAACTTCACATGAGTATTAGTCCCCATTATTACAATATTAAACTATCTAACATCTATTT